>OZ024764.1:25032344-25152344 GCA_964016885.1 Eledone cirrhosa
AAGCTGTAAATAACGGTTAAAAAGTAAATTGATGAGGTGTATGTGCGATAAAATAAAGTGGTCGATAAAATAAAGTACCAGTAATGCACTGGTTAATTGCTGGCCTTGTGCCAAAACGTAGAAACAATTATAGATGGCATTCAAATATTAGAGGTCTAAAATACAGAAACTGGGTATATTATTTTATATATACTAAAAATTGGATTAAGAAGTGTAAAAATGTATTAATAAAATAAAATTAAAAAAAATTAAATTAAATTAAAATAAGTATAAAAAAGATTTTTATAAAATAAAATAAAATAAAAAAAATAAAAATAGTCTATCTATGTGAAAATTTTAAATTTCTATTAAAAATCTATATATGTGGGGTATACTATTTAATTTTTATTTTATATCAACAAGTAAAGGAAATTGCTAGAATGATTTATAAAGGTAGAAAGACATATGACATCATAGTTTGTTTACAAAATCTACGAAGGTTTGAACGAAAATCTAAGGCTATCGAAAAAAGGTGAAAGGCTTAAAATATGCTGAGAAACTGAATTAATACATTGTAGAATATATTGAAATATGTGTAAATAATTAACCGTTATTCCTGGAATATGTTATAGGACATTAGCTATATACTTTGTGAAAGTATATATATATATATATACGATATTAAACAAATGGAAACTATATTTATAAAACCATATTTATTTCGTTATATATATTTCTGGGATATCATATTAAAAATGGTATGCCTTCCTCAGACAAAATACAATACATAAGCTGTTTTATAAATAATTATTGACATACCTTATAATAATGCAACTTCCATTTAAAAGTTGATTTGGTTTTTAATATGATATCCCAGAAATATATATAACGAAATAAATATGGTTTTATAAATATAGTTTCCATTTGTTTAATATCGTAAACCTACTCCAGAAACTGTTGAGTGCTTTTATATCAGTTATAAAATATTTACTCGTTGTAACCCAACAATCTTAAATAAAACTTTTGCATATATATATATATATATATATATTTATATAATATAAGATCAAAAGATGGTCAAAAAAGTTCCAAGTATTTTATTATGCGAATTTCAAAAACAAACATCATCATGGGATGATGTCTGCGTTCTCATCAGATAAAATAAGGAGACATGATATGAAGCTTAAAAAACACTTGTGAATAGTTAAGTTTTAAATCAACATATGAAAAATAAATTAAGATGGATGTATGAGATTGGGAAAAAAAAATTGTGAGGGTGTGGGTGGGTGGAAAAGGTGAGGAAGAGGAAGAAATAAGAGTAAAGGATGGTGAGGAAGGAGTATAAGAAGGAAGGATGAGAGAGGAGGAGAGATGGGTGATGGAGAGAGAAAAATATATATTGACTTACAGAGAGAAATTAAAAAACCGTTGGAAGATAATAGATAATTTAAAAGATTTGGAAATTAGAAGTTGATAAGGTTTATGTATGAGGAAAAGAATTAAGAAGAGTATTAAATTAAGGTTTGTATATTGAAGGGTTTAATAATGTGTGCGAAGAAAAAGAATTTATTAATATGTATTATTATAATAAAAATATTAATTGTTTCTACTTTTTTGGCACAAGGCCAGCAATAAACCAGTGTATTACTGGTACTTTATTTTATCGACCCCATAAGGATGAAAGGCAAAGTGAACCTCGGCGGGATTATAATAAAAATATTAAGGATATTAAGGATATAGTGTGAAAAGGAGTAGAATGAATGAGTTATGAATTTAGAGGAATTAGTTAGGGTTTGTTTTTGTGTGATGTAATGTGTGTACGTAAATATTATTTTTTAAATTAGCGTATATTTATATATATATGTAGGAGGTGAGTTTTATTGTCGAACAATAAAACAATGCATATATCGGATAAGTAGCACTCAACATTTTATTGAACTGGAGTATATAAGAAATTAAAAGATGGTTAAAAATATATTTTATTATACGCATTTCAAAAACAAATATCATCCTGGGACGATAGTTGCGTTCTCATCAGATATGTTGACTGAACACTTTCTTGTTCACAAGTGTTTTTTTAGGCATCATATCATGTTACGTTATTTTATCTGATGAGAACGTAACTATCGTCCCAGGATGATTTTTGTTTTTGAAATGCGCATAATAAAATATATGGAACTTTTTTAACCATCTTTTAATTTCTTCTTCTTATATATGTATATATATATATATATATATATATATATATATATATATATATATAACGAAGGAAATATGATAAGGACCAGGTGGAACTTAACGCACCAGAATTAGCCGTCGAAACGGCTTGAGCTCAGCCGTCGGGGTCTTACTCGTTCCTATATATATATATATATATATATATATATATATATATATATATATATATATATATGTATATATATATATATATATATTAAAACAATTAAAGTTTAAGCAAAGAATCGCTGTTTCACGGTGAAAGCAGTGATTCTTTGCTTAAACTTTAATCTGTTAGTTTAATAAATATTATAGCATCTACTTATCCTGACAAGAATCGAAATATCTAATCGTCTGCAAGTGGCAGAAATTTGTTAACGTCTGCGCATTCCATAAAAGGGAAATAACTCGTCTCTCATCTCTATTTAGACATTTGAACTGAAAAATCAATACATTACAAATTCGATTTTTGCACTTGGCGTGTGTCGATTTGAAAACTTTTTTGACCGATGTCTCCGCCGGACCTTCATCTATGAGTGTAGCAATTTCACGGAAATTTGAGCGTGTGTGTGAGTGCATGTAACTGCAGCTGTGTGTATGTATGGGTGGGTATATATGTATATGTATATGTATATTTATATATATATATATATATATATGTGTGTGTGTGTATATATATATATGTGCATGTGTGTGTGTTTGTATATATTTATATATATGTGTGCGTGTATATTGATTTATGTGTGTGTGTATGTATAAATGTGTGTGTGACCGAGCAGGTAGGGGTGTGTGTGTGTGTGTGTGTATGTGTATATACGTAAGTGTATAAGTATATATGATTCTTTCTTTTCCTCTCTTAGACTTAAATAAATATATATATATAGTAATAATAATAAATGTGAAGACTAAAATCCAAAGAGGGCTCGATAAGGATAAATTTATATCAAATATATAAGAACCATAGAGAAAATATTTATTAAAATAACAGATTAAAGTTTAAGCAAAGAATCGTTGCTTTCACCCTTAACGGGATCTTCTGGAAGTAAAAAAAATCAATCTGTGAACGCAGAAGTAAATATTTCGAAAAACGTTGCAACTGAAGGAAGACAGGAAGACGATATTTTGGTTCGTGAAGTCGTTCCCTGGCAATGAACGGAAAAAAGCGAAGACAATACGTCATTATTTGAAACGTGAGAACAATTATACGCAAAGACAAAACCACGTTTATAGTATAAATGGAGTCATTAGACTAATATTCTATTTAAGAAACCGAATGATTCTCGGCTTCGGAGTTAAGAGTAATGTAAATAAATTAGTTGAACGACAGAGGTTATTAAAGATATAAAAGTAATAATAATTAAATATATATATATATATATATATACATCTATCATCATCATCGTCATCTATATACGTATATACATGTGTATACGCGAAAACACCCGCCATGCATGCATATACATGTACGTACACATAAACACGCACACATACGCATATAAATACACACACATAAGTAGGTATATAACGCACGCACACACATACCTACAGCTAAATACACATGTTCACCAAACATACGTATACCAAAACACAATGTAGACATATACACACCTTACATAAGTGCAAACACGCATCATCATCATCATCATCATCATCGTTTAACGTCCATCTTCCACGCTTGCATGGGTTTGGACGGGAGTTTCCCCACCTGAGGCAAGATTGGTTGTCCTGCTCGTATAGGACTGTCTGGCGGGTTTTCTACGGCTGGATGCCCTTCCTAACACCAACCACGTTTACAGTGTGGACTGTGAGGTTTTTACCGTGTTACCTACACGGCCACATTACAGCGTGGACTGTGTGTTTTTTGTCGTGACACCTACACGTCTGGCGGGTTTTCTACGGCTGGATGCCCTTCCCAACACCAACCACGTTTACAGTGTGTACTGGAAGGTTTTTACCGTGTTACCTACACGGCCACATTACAGCGTGGACTGTGTGTTTTTTTTTTGTCGTGACACCTACACGACCTCATTTATTTCGGACTGGATGTTGTGGTACCAACATAACTTCACATTTAAGGGGGTGGTGTGAATGGGGTGGGGGTAGTGGGACGGGGGTGTATTTCGTTAGAGGTGCCTACTGACTGTAGGTTTCGCTTTTTACTTAGACAAGGCGGGTCTTCTGTATAACTGTGTAGCGCCAAAGCTCTCGGTCCAGTGACATTGTCTTGAAGAGGTGTAAGTGTGTGAGGTCGGAATTTATCAAGTCGTCCCAGGTTTTTCTGGGTCTGCCTACTCCGTGGCTACCGTCTATTTTTATCGACCTGCACTTTTTTATGCAGCTGTCGTCTTTCATGCGATTCGTGTGACCGTACCAACGTAGTCTTCTCTCGAGTAAACAACATCTGATCCCTCTTATTTCTAATGTCTCCCTTAGTTCGTTTATGCTTTGCCGTTCACGTATATTACTATTACACATCCAGCGGAGCATGCAAGCTTCGTTCCTCTCTAGTCTGCGTATATCCTCTGCACACAATGCCCAGGTCTCACTGCCATGCAACATTGCTGTTCGTATGCAGGCATCATACAGCCTGCCTTTCATTTTTAGAGAGAACCCTTTAGCGACCAATAGTGGTATAAGCTCCCTGAACTTTTTCCATCCAGTTCTGACTCTAGCTACTGTACTTTCAGAGCAGCCTCCCCCACTGCTGATTTTGTCACCCAGGTAACGGAAGCTGTCCACTATTTCTATAGAACCATCTGTGCAATGGAATGAGTTAGTATTCTGTGGGCACTTGCTGCTACTTATTGCACCAGAGCACCGGCCACATATAAAATCTATATTCTTAGTTAGCTTACCTGTGATCCCACTACATCTTTTATGTACCCATACTTTGCATTTGGGACATAAAAGGGAGTTTCTGCCTACTCTTTTCCTACACACTGAACATGGCCATTTCCCTGAGGGTACCTGTGCCTTATTTTACTTCCTTACAAACTAGAACTTTAGTCTTAGACAAGTTAACTTTAAGGCCTTTTGATTCTAGGCCATGCTTCCATGTTTGGAATTTCTTCTCTAGTTCAGCCATTGATTCAGCTATGAACGTTAGATCATCACGCAAAATACACATATACACATAACCATATACACATGTACCAGTATATCTGTTAGAACACGAAAAGTGTGAAACAACAGAATGTTCACTTTTCGTGTTCTAACATATATGCCTAGCTTCTTTAAAAATTTTTCGGGGATAGCCGTGGTGGTGGTGATCGTATGTCATTGGCTAATTTTCAACCAATCAGAGTACCTCTCTCTATATCTCTTCCACTGTTACTTACGCCTGTTTCTCTCTATCTGTTCCGTCTCTATATATATCTCTTACTCTTTCGCTTTGCACTCCTCCCCTTCAATACCATCTCTCCCCCTCTCTATATATTTGTTACTCTATCGCTGCACGCTCCTCTCCTTCAATATATCAATTACACACGCTTTAAACTCCTTTATCCCCAGCGCCCCTATATATACACCCCCCTCTCCCGCATCTATATTTTAATGTACCGTTGCACCGTGAATATATGTGTCTATATATATATACATATATATTGTATATACACAATCATGTATGTGTATACACACTCATGTATGTATATACACTGGTTTTATGTGTGTATTGTAAATTTGTACTGTTAAAACACGAAACTAACATTCGATTGACACTTTGATTACCTGTACAGGCAATAGTTATTAGAATGCTGTTGAAGTGTGTATATATTTTGGGGGGACATCCTGTATATACACACATTATATATAATACAATAAACAGATAAATACACACATATATATATGAGCTTATTTAATTATAAATATTGTGAATTTTTAACTCAGTTCAATTATATATAACTGTTTCATTCGAAAGAAATCATCATAATATTGAGAGTGGGGACTAGATAAAATATTTCAAATCAAATGTGTATAAGTTATAAGTTAAAATGTATAAATAGAGACGATAGTGGAGGTATATCTGTTTAGTGGAACAGTAGACGATAGAATTAAATACAGACGATAATCTCCCTTTAATGAAACAGCAGACGATAGAATTAAGGCAATTTAAATTTTAAGCATTTGCATTTTTGCCTTTCATCGTTACGGGGTCGATAAAATAAAGTACCAGTAATACACTGTCACTATAAGTAGACGACTTTCAAATTGAATTGTTGGTTCCATTTCTTTAGTATTTTCAATTGTAGTTATCTACTTAAAAAGCGTTACACGGTTAGAGACATAATTCGTAAGTTATATCTTCCCTATTAAACCATTGCATTATTTCGCCTACAATAGAACAAAAATGAAATGTTCTTTAAAGAAACAGGAATATAACTTTATAAAAAAAAAAGTTGCATCCGCTTCTTTTATCATTGATAATTTTTTCGTTTTAATATTAATTGTTTTTTGTAGTTGTTTATATTAAAAATCTTACTGTAATATTTACTTAAACGAAGGCAAACATCTAAACTTATAGATTAATCTTGAGCGAAGGACTAGATAAATCTCTCTCTCTCTCTCTCTCTCCCTCTCTCTCTTTCTCTCTCTCTCTATATATATATATATAAACGAAGAATGATAAAATTTCAAGCAAAGAGTTTAATTAGGTATATTTTGTAATATTATTAACTAATTATTATAATTAACGCGCATATTTTGCTATCCTCAAACACGTTTACACATGGCATGAAATATAACTAATCCGAGATGGCTAGGTTTCATCTTCTAACTGGATATACGAAATCCATTATGTCTTGACAACAACATGAGGTAACATTATGTTATTCACAGACACACTTTGTACACTGTTCCATATCAGAATGTATTTCCTTCGTCACATTCACAAACAGTATTGAAAATATGTTCTTCGGCAAATAAAAATGTTTTGTTCATAATATTTCAACTAGCGATTGCTCTACTCCACGCACGACCACCATAAATTAATGACCAGCTCAACACAAGTATTGGTAGAGCGTCAGACACCATGCTTTGCAGTATTGTTATGGTCCTTTGCATTCTAAGTTCAAATCCTGCCGAGGTTAACTTCGACTTTCATACTTACTAATTCGATAAAATAAAGTACCAGTAATGGACTGCCGTAATGGATTTGTGCCGAAAAATAGAAACACTATTAATGTGCAATAAGAGCAAAATATAACGACATTGCTCAATTATTTTATCTAATGTTGTAATAACACAAGGAAATGTTGTTTGTGTATTTTTTTTTATATTTGCTCATAGGCTTTTACAATTTCGCTCAGCCAACAACTATTAAAAAGTGAGTTGCTTAAGATAACAATTTAATCACAAATTGTTGCTATCTTTTAATACACTCCAACAAGTCATCAAATTATGTACAATAAAAACAAATCTTATTAATTTGCTCAGGGAATATAAAGAAAATGTATATACACTGATAATTGCAATTGTATGTAAATATTTTGTTTTTGTATTGTATATTTTATGTTTTCTATTATGTATAATATATTGATTTAATATTGATTGTTTTTTGTAGTTGTTTATATTAAAAGTCTGAAAATATTTTTATACATCTTACACTAATATTTATAAGATAATTTATAATAACAATTACATAATCTAATTACATTACAACGATAATTTATTATTAATATATATCCTCTTTAACTAGAGTTATTACAAGCGTTGCCTTAAAAAAATATTAAACTAGACATGAAAAATGCGCAAGCTCAAAAGTGCCACAGAATGTTATAATAAACCTTCAAAAGTGTGGGACTAGAGTTGTTGCTAAAAAATATTGTAATCATTATATATCGTACATTCTGTGGCATCCTTTATAAAAATAGCTTAAACCAACGAAGCCTTTATTTTTACGCTATTTCACTTAGTTAATTCTTAGAGTGTAACATATAAAAATAAATACATCTATGTTTAATGTAATAACAGCTATAAATAATTACGTAATATTATTATCATATACTCATAGTAACAAAATAATTGTGTTGAAACTTAATATGATGCTTATATGAACGATCAAATCTATAATGATAATTTCTTAAATATACTAATAGTAAAATAATTTAGTTATCTATTGTTACATTTTCATAGAACTATAATATTAACAATCGTATTGCATTATCAAATTTTTATCACTACAAACTTTCATATTGGAATTACCTTAAGCCACTTATTATATTAATTTATTTATTTTATAGTTGTAAATCATATTTTTATATGTTACACTCTAAGAATTAACTAAGTGAAATAGCGTAAAAATAAAGGCTTCGTTGGTTTAAGCTATTTTTATAAAGGATGCCACAGAATGTACGATATATAATGATTACAATATTTTTTAGCAACAACTCTAGTCCCACACTTTTGAAGGTTTATTATAACATTCTGTGGCACTTTTGAGCTTGCGCATTTTTCATGTCTAGTATAATATAATATATACGCCTATAACATATACAAGCAAATATACTTACAAGAAAGTATACGTACCTTCACAAAACATACAGGTAATATATACTTACCTATACAAATAAGTAATTGTATAAACATAACATATACTTAGCTACCACATCAAGACGTAAATTATCCGCGTATTGTTCGTACTATCTGTTAGGGTATAATGTGGGGCTGTAATACAGGAAGGTTTTATGCAATTTGTGTTTACGAGCCAAAATTGCCTCAGATTTTTTGTTGTGATCATTGGTGTAGAGTATTTCCAGGGCTTCAGCAGCGCAAAGATCACATGGTCTTTTATTTCCGTTATACGATCTAGCTTTAGCTAGGATCTCCCAGTGTAACCTATATTGGGTGTGGTTGTCTTTTAGACTCCAGATATAAGCTGAAAGTGACGTCATGTCCCTTCTTAAAGGGTTAAGAAAAGAATGGGTGTGCATGTGAAGACGCTGCTTGAATCTATTGGCGGTTAACCCTATGTAGACCCTACTAGACGTGGGTGTTTTGACCTTACTTTTGTAGACAATGTTACTGGAGAGGCATTTCCCAGATAGAGGGCAGTCAACCCGATTACTACAATTACAGTTAGTACTAGTTACAGGGTTGCCTGTGTTCCTACGGCTAGGTAATCTGGCTAAATTTGAAGCAGTAATGTAAGGAGTCGTAGAGCAAGATATTTTAATGGTATTTCATATATATATATAAATTTAAAGGTATAGCACTAGGAAAAAACAAACGACTAGGCATGAAGTAGATGTTAGATGGGAAAGATTTAATTAGAGTCTGTTTTTTAACACATGTTTCAGTACAACATCAGTCTACGATACATTTAAATTTACAATTACTCCATAATTTTCTATTTAGATACATACATTGAACTCTCAAATTGGACTATTGCTGTACTTCCTGCAAAAACCATATCGAGAAAAATGTCGACGTAAGTAATCTTACTTGTTTATTTTCTTTGTACATTGATTCACACAAACAAATTTTAACCTTACATGTCTTTGTATATATATATATTTTAAAGTTGAAACAATAAACAGAAAACAAAAAAAAACGACGTAGAAGCAAAGAGGCAGTACAAATGTTGATATTAGTTTCACGCTTCAGAGTGGGAGATACATAGATATATATACATATATATATACATATATATATATACATATATATATACATACATATATATATACATATATATATATATATATATATATATATATATATATATATATATATATATATATATATATATATAGATGAGATTCTACAGGACTAGAACTGTTTCATTCTTTCCCTGAATAACGTATATTTATATATATATATATATATATATATATATATATATATATATATATATATATATAATAGTATATAATAGTAACAACCACAATGGTAGAAATAACAGTAACAACAACAACAATAACGGTGAAGTAAACAACAATACATCTAGCAATCATAACAATAATAATAATGCTAATGATAGAAACAACAACAACCACCATGATAACAATAATAGCAACGCACACAACTATGACGATAGATATAATGACAACCCCTTAGAGAAACTATTTTTCAACCCAGCTGACAAAACATATAAGATGGGTAATATCTATCCTACGAGGTTACCCTTTAATAAAAGAGTTTGCATACCACAGCAAATAGATGACGAGACGGAGGCACAGTTCACCATAGCTAGAAATAAGATTAGACAAGTAGTAGACAGGTATACTATGAGACAGAGCAGACCAGAGGCCCAACAACTTGGGAGAAAACCTGTAGAAGGCTTGGTTAGCCTCAAGCAGCGCACAAGGGATGGTGAAGTAGTGTGTCTACCCACAGATAAGTCTGGTAGGATGTCAATAGATAGCATGCCGAACTACATCGAGGCTATGCAACCCCACATCACCAACACGAGCGAAGTTGCACAACAAACACACGATGGGAGAGAAAAAATCCTCAACGCTCACATGATGATGTGGACTGACATCCTAAAGCCAAGCAGACGCACTGCCAACAACTTCCAGGCGTCTAACAATGGCATACCACCCTTGTATGGGCTCCGCAAAGACCACAAGACAGTCGACGACCCAACAACAGGACTACCAACAAGACCCGTATGCGGAGCTAATATAGCTAGCAACTACAGGATCTCCTACTTCCTCTCAATGGTTATACGCCCCATAATCAAGATGTCCCCAGATGTATGTGAAAGTACAGAGGACCTCCTCAGCAGAATCAGTGAGTGCAACAAAAACAGGAGCCTATCCAACTGCATAATAGGCAGCATGGATGTGGTGTCACTGTACCCATCCATTAACATTGATTTTGCTGTGAAAAGATGTGTGGAGATGATCATTGAGAGTGAGGTGGAGTTCTGCGACGTCGACACAGACGAACTGGGCCTCCTACTTAGACTTACCTACGACACTGACTACCTAGACAGCCATGACCTTAGATGTTTCTGCCCTAGTAGACCTATAAGAGGTAGACCCCCCACCATAACCTCAATGGCAAAAAAGACTCCCTTAGGAAGGTCGATTGGGTGGACCAAAGCTATACGGACCCCCCAAAACACTGATCAGGTAAGAAAAATGGTCGCACATGCAATAGGGGCTAGTATCAAAACTACCCTAAAGGGCCACATATTTAAGTTCAATGAGAAAATCTACACCCAAAATGAGGGAGCAGCCATCGGCGTCAGCATAGCTGGTGATGTTGCCAACCTTTTCATGGTATGGTGGGAAAGGAGACTTAAATATCTCCTTAATGAAAGCTCCATAGACCTCATCATGTACTCTCGTTATGTAGACGATATCAATATAGTTATAAGAACACCCCCACTAGAGAGCACTAACAAGTTTGATTTAGAACGTAGCACGATGGAAGGCATCCAGCAGATAGCTAATTCCATACACCAGAGTATAACTGTAACTATCGACTTCCCTTCCAAACACCCTAACAATAGACTACCTGTATTAGACACAGAACTCTGGATTAATACTATAGACGAGAGAGCCCAAATTCTCCACTCACACTATGCTAAACCCATGGCCTCCAAATACCTGATACTCAAAAACTCAGCAATGTCCAGTAGTGCTAAGTTTAATATTCTGATCGCAGATTTGGTACGAGTGATGAAGAATGTGTCCAGCATGTGCGACCCAACAGAAATGGAAAGACACATCCAACACTTCATCAACCGCATGCAGTTCTCTGGCTACAACCAAAGAGACAGAGTCAGAGTATACGAAGGAGCCATGGAAAAGTATAAGCCCCTCATAGAACTGGACATGAAAGGAATTTGCCCACTATACAGGAGCAAATCATGGAATAGCTTAGATAGGGCTAGACATAAGATAGGGAAGGCCACATCATGGTACGACAACCAGAGATATCAGAGTGTCATGTTTGTGGACGCCACCCCTGGAGGGAAATTAGCTAACCAGTGTAGAAAGGCCCTGAGAAAGACCCACTTAAAAATAAAGGTGGTAGAAAAGCCAGGAACCACCATAAAATCCCTGATCAGCAAAACCTACCCTTTTAAGAAAACCCACTGTACCAATAGGAAATGTATCATATGTAAGGTGAACCCCCGAATAAACTGTAAAACTAGAAACGTAGTCTATAGCATAAGATGTACAGAGGGTACTTGCAGAAACATGACAACAACATACATAGGTGAGACAGCTCGTAGCATAGGTGAAAGGATAGACCAACACTGGGGGGAACTAAAAGGACGAAAAAACGGGTCAGTACTATACGAACATGCTAGACAACAACATGACGGTAACATAGACAGCATAGAAATTAGAATAATATCTAAACATAGGAATGACCCAGCAGATAGGAAAATCAGAGAGGCCAGTGAAATAGAAATTAGAAGACCAAAGCTAAACAGAAAGAATGAGTGGAACAACAACAACACCCAAACAAACAACACTGACCTAAGAGAAGTATAAATAAGTAAATAAAATAAAATAAAATAAGATAAATAAATACATACACAAGCACAATAACAACAAGCACATAAACACACACTAGTCACCCAGCAGACACAACACTATACACACTAGTCACACAGCACACATAACACTATACACACACGCAAACGCATGCGCAAAGAAGACAAAATAAAATAAACAAACAAGCAAATAAATAAATAAATATATAGACAGACTGAATAAAAAATGGCGTAGACATACAACACAACAGTAGGAAAAAAATATAACACCACTGACGATGTTGCAGATGTGCAACGAAAGATTTATGTAAATTATGTAAACTATATATATGTGTTTGTGTCTATATTGTATCTGTATTATTTTTGACCGTCGGTCAGTCAATGGCAACATTGAGGACCGAGTAAGTTAGATCGCAGATATAATAAAAGACAGCGAGAAGCGAAAACCAACCAAACAGTGAGTGTGTTCTGTTATTAACTCTGGCAATATTACGCAAATATGACCCTCCCCAAGTATAACAATATATATATATATATATATATATATATATATATATATATAACGGAGGAAATGTGGTAAGGAACCTGGTGGAACATAACGCACCAAAGTACTCAATACTTAGGGTAGTAGAGTGGGTAATAGGAACGAGTAGGACCCCGACGGCTGAGCTCAAGCCGTTTCAACGGCTAATACTGGACTAAATGAACATTTTTATCCTGGTATTTGAATAGCAGAGCTTCTCAAGGGGTAATTCCATATATGGTAAAAGTGATTGTCACAAGGATTGGTCAAAAGTTTGTTATTGAGACATAATAATTCTATTATGGCAATTTGTGGGGGGAAGGGGTAGCTGAACCTGCCAGTAGGAGAAAGAGGGGCAGGGGGTGGAGGAGACCAGTTGAAACGGCTTGAGCTCATCCGTCGGGGTCCTACTCGTTCCTATTCAGCACAGCATCTCTCCACCCGTCACGGTCCTTCGTCATCTCCTCCGTGAGTTTCAGCGATCTGAGGCCTATATATATAGAAATGGCAACACAACAGTTAGTTCACCATACCGAGAAGAATTGTTTCACCTTAGCGGAACTAACTGTTGTGTTACCACTTCTACCTAACTCGTTCCATGGACTGAGTGGTCTACTACTACGGATATTACCTTCCAGTGTTCTAACTCTCTCTCTCTCTCTCTCTCTCTCTCTCTCTCTCTCTCTCTCTCTCTCTATATATATATATATATATATATATATATATATATATATATATATATATATATATATATACATATATACTTATATATATGATGGTTGCCACCTCGTTATCGAGTATGGTCATTTCACGATATAACATTATCAATAATGATTAATTAATTATATCGTGCGTGAAGATATTTTTTAAAGTGAGGCAAGACTGTGCACTGAGCCAATCCCACTCTCTGAGCAACAGTAGCTATAACCCGAAAAGAAGAAAAGATCAACATCATCGGTAACTACTGAGCCGCAGGTTTTATATCGGAGTTATCCCAGTTTCCTGAGTTGCCTTCTCCAAGAAGAATGCCCTGACAAAGGCTAGGGGTCCTTCAATCCCAGTGGTTTAACCGCGCGGTACATGTGTATATACATATATACACACTTTGGGATGGCCGTTGACTCTTATGAGTTCTTCTGCCCTTTGTCAGGTTTTGTTTTTTGACCTGAATGGTGTCTAAAATCACCCTCCTCACCAAGTAAACTTGGTGGGGTTGCCGGTTTAGTCGCCAACAACCCTACCATGCGACAGGTCGTACTAGGTTACATGTTACCAGTAGCACTCAAGAGAGACCCGACATATATATATACATATAGTAATAATAATAAATTTGAAAACTAAAATCCAAAGAGGGCTCGATAAGGATAAATATAAATCAAATATATAAGAACCGTAGAGCAAATATTTATTAAAATAACAGATTTATTAAAAGCGATTCTTTGCTTAAACTTTAATCTGTTATTTTAATAAATATATATATATACATATATATATATATATATATATATATATATATATATATATATATATATATATATACATATATACATACATATATATATATATATATATATATATATATACATATATACATACATAAATATATATATATATATATATATACATATATATATATATATATGGGATCATCAGACTCAGCTCAGGTAACGGACCTTGTGGGCCTATTTATAATTAATTCGCTACATAGGAAAATACCCGGTGTTACCGGAGGTTTATATAGAGATGACATGCTTTTACTTATTGAAAATAATAACTCTGAACTTAATAGGAAAAGAAAACAAATTATACAATTTTTTAATTACCTTAATCTAAAAATAGAAATTGAGAATAACCATAGAGTAGTCAATTTCCTAGACGTAACATTAAATCTCAACACATGTCTTCACTATCCATTTCACAAGTTAAATGAAAACTTGAATTATGTCAATTTTAGCTCCAATCACCCCAGATCTGTCAAAAATACTATAGTGAACTCTGTTCAAAAACGTATCTCTAGAATCTCTTCCAATAAAAATATTTTTGACGAAAAAGCCCAGTATTATAATGAAGCGTTAGCTAGAGCAGGATATAGTGATAAAATTATGTACATCGATAATAGACAAACTAACCAAAATAACAACAATTTTAATTACAGTAACAACTTTAACAACTATAATAGAATAATTCCAAAAACCAGAAAAGAAATAGAACTAGAAATATAATATGGTTTGCCCCCCCCCCCCTTTCTCACTAAACATTAAAACCCACATCGCTAAACTATTTTTTAATGCTCTTGACAAACGCTTCCCTAGAACACATAAGTATCACTCAATTTTCAATAGACATACTATAAAATTAACGTACTCGTCCACCAAAAATTTAGCACAAAATATTAATAGAATAAATAATAGGAATCTAAAACCTAGCCAAAATACCGAAAATAGCCTAAACAATACTCAAGTAAACAACTGTAACTGTAGAGATAGATCTAAATGTCCGCTAAATAACAATTGCTTAGTTAAAAATATAATATACAACTGTAATGTTAAAACTGACTTAAATTCTTTTAATTATGTTGGTTCCACCTCGACAGAATTTAAACTTCGCTATAATAATCACAAAAATTCTTTCACGGATCCAAATAAAAAATCTTCAACATCACTATCAGGCTTACTCTGGCAACTTAAACATGATAAAGTTGGATATTCGATGGTTTGGAATATAGTCTCAAAAGGGATTCCTTTTAATTCCTCTTCTGAGACATGTGACCTCTGCGCGGAGGAGATATTCTTTATACTAAAATCTAAAAATTCCCTTAATTTACGAGCCAATTTATTCAGCTGCTGCAGACATAGATTGAACTCAACTTTTAAATATAAATATAAATTTAAAATGTAGTATAAAATGTAATATATTTACTTAAGATATTTAATTATTTATGAAACTTGGCGATAAATCTTTCGATTCCTTCAATTTTTTTAAAAACCTTTCTGCATGAATATATAATTAATGAGATTAATTAAACTACCCTAAAATTGGCGATGTTCCCAATCTTTTGAATAAATTTTTAAGCTAGATAAACTTCTATAATAAATATAAGAGCATTTGTAGAATAAGTTTTGAATGATTTCTGCTAATTGAGGTTTGTTGAGCAATTTTGGTTTTTGTTTGCTTTTGATTCTGATTGCTTCTAATGAACTTGACAACATTTGTCAAATAAATTGGAAGGGTGGTTTTATGTGACTGATATGCGTGGCATACTATGCTCTCTTGCGTCCCTAGATACTCTGCGGAGTGACGAAGATATTCTTGGCGTTTTTAATTTTTAATATTGATTTCTGTTGTCTATTCTATGCTTGATCGATAATCATGTAAGTGAGGCAGGAATATTACTTTAAATGTTAATGTATATTTTATGTCTATATATATATATATGTATGTACATATATGTATGGTGGAATCTTTTGTAACACAATGAAGATTTTCATGAAAAATAAGAATCTGTGGAGCATATCACGTAAGTTCACATGTGTGTCTATAATTATCAACCTGAATTTGAGATAACCTTCTCTTTTCTCTTTTTTCTTTTTTTTTTTTTTTCATGAGAATGCATATATACTTATGTTTGAAGTTTTATCTCAGATTTTGCTTATAGACCTAAGAATTTTTAAACTAAGCATGGGGTCATTTTTTTTTTTTTTTCACACATTATGGATATGTGTCTCATTCATGAATACTGATATTTACATTATAATACCTAATTCATAAAAATTGATAATTCAAATGGATGAGACATAATATATTTTTAATATATTTTAAATATATCATCTTTCTTTCTTTTTCTCCTCTACACTGGACGTGATCTATGTGTCGGCTATTTTAACTGTATCCCTTCCCTCCTTAACCTCTCACATATACGATGATCATCTGTCCCCAAGCTGCCTACTATTTTTTCACTTCCTCAATGTATTTCTCTCTCCCATATCTCCCTCTCTCTCTATCTCGCTCTGTTGGTTTTCTTTACATACATCTCTTCATCTTCTTCTTTTCATCTTCGTTTTTCTTCGTCTTTCTTTCTATATAACTGTCCTAATAGTTTCACTACCAAATCAACTTTTTAAATGGAAGTTGCATTACTCTAAGGTATGTCAAAATTATTTATAAAACAGCTTATATATTGTATTTTGTCTGAGGAAGGCATACCATATTTTTAATATTTTTAATATGATATCCCAGAAATATATATAACGAAATAAATATGGTTTTATAAATATAGTTTCCATTTGTTTAATATCGTATATATATATATATATATATATATATATGTAGATAAATCTACCAAGAGTTTACGGTAGTGTCCAATCCGTATGAAGAACTCAATGTATTCCGGATATCATGGAAAGAAGAGATGTAATGAAAAATCACTTTCGGTGAAAGATAAACGGTATACAGAGTCAAGATAAAATATTAAACAAATAATGAATAAAACAATGAAACAGTTCCTTATATTAAACAAAAAAAGTTCATTATTTAACGATCGTTTCTAGGATATATATGTGTTAGAATTGGCATGCATATTCAACAGATCTATGTACAAAATTATACAAAATTATACAAACTATCAAGATTAAATATACATACCAACACATATATACGCCGTCTTCAGAAATAATATATATATATATACATGGGAGGGTCATATTTGTGTAATATTGCCAGAATTAATAACATATATATATATATATATATATATATATATATATATATATATATATATATATATATATATATATATAGTAATAATAATAAAATTGAAGACTAAAATCCAAAGAGGGCTCGATAAGGAAAATATATATCAAATATATAAGAACCGTAGAGAAAATATTTATTAAAATAACAGATTAAAGATTAAGCAAAGAATCGCTGCTTTCACCCTTAACGGGATCTTCTGAAACTAACAAAGTCAATCTGTAAACGCA
Source organism: Eledone cirrhosa (assembly GCA_964016885.1). NCBI lineage: Eukaryota > Metazoa > Mollusca > Cephalopoda > Octopoda > Eledonidae > Eledone > Eledone cirrhosa. The sequence continues at coordinate 25,050,493 of OZ024764.1, forward strand.
GAACTGGATATTTCAAAAAACGTTGCAACCGGAGGAAGACAGGAAGACGATACTTTGGTTCGTGGAAACGTTCGCTGGCTAAGAACGGGAAAAAAACGAATAATACGTCATTAATAGGAGCGGTGAAAAACAATTACGCGCAAAGACAGAACCACGTTTATGGTATAATAGAGGTCGTAGACTAATTTTCTCTTAGGTGGTGCATAGAGACGTTCTCTGGCGATGAACGAAAAAAACGAAGATAATACGTCATATGTGGAGCGTGGAGAACAATAGCACGCAAAGACAAAACCACGTAAAAGGTAAAGCAGAAGTTGTAGACTAAAATTCTAACTAGGAGACCAAATGAATCTCCGCTACAGAGTTAAGAACAAAGTAAATAAATACAATACAGAAGTAATAGAAACAAATAAATACATACACGCAAACAGATACGTACATATACAAGCATTCGCAAAACCTTACCATAGGTATACAAAACCACGCACATATAAATATGTGTGTGTGTGTATGCTTGTGTACAAATAAATAAATAAATAATTATATAAACGTATATAAGTAAATAAATACGTATATAACAAGCGCACACACATACCTACAAATAAATACACGAATGTTCGGAGACGTAAGTCAACTAAAACAAGAAGTACACATATACACACACCCACCATACGTACGAACCTGCATACTCACGCAGACGCAAAACTCCCGTATACACATAGCCAAACCCTAAATACCAGAATATGTAAAAATTATACGCCATAACAGTCAAATATACGTACGAGAAGGTATACATACCTTCACAAAACATACGGGTAATATATACTTACCTATGCAAATAATTAAAGGAATAAACAAAACATATACTTAGCTCCCACACCAAGACGTAAAATATCCACGTATAGATCGTGCTATCCGTTAGGGTATAACGTGGGGCTGTAATACAGGAAAGTTTTGTGCAATTTATGTTTACAAGCCGAAATTGCCTCAGATCTTTTGTTTAGGATGTGGTCCCTGGCGTAGAGTATTTCCAGGGCCTCAGCGGCGCAGAGGTCACATGGTCTTTTATTTCCGTTATACGATCTAGCCCTAGCTAGGATCTCCCAGTGTAACTTATATTGGGTGTGGTTGTCTTTTAGACTCCAGATATAAGCTGAAAGTGACGTCATATTCCTTCTTAGAGGGTAACGAAAAGAATGGGTATGCATGTAAAGACGCTGCTTGAAACTATTGGCGGTTAACCCTATGTAGGCCCTACGGGACGTGGGTGTTAGTACTAACTGTAATTGTAGGAATCGGGCTGATTGCCTCCTATCCGGGAAATGCCTCTCTAGTAACATTGTCTACAAATGTAACACGCACCAGTTGCTTTCACTTCTATTTATTATAATAAATTTATAAATTTAGGAATTTATAAATTTCCGGTTGGTTGGTTGGTTCCACAACCAGATGGTTGTTTATATATTGTCAAAGTTCTTTCGTCACACATTCTGTGACCTTTTCAGTGACTGGGAATTCTTTTCTTTGTTTTTGTGCCTCTCCTTTCTTCTGTCATTACGCCATCTTGTTTCTGTGTGTGTGTTGTGTGCTCAGTCTGCGCATGCGCCACATCCGGATGTCTGTGTGTGTTTATATTCGTTTATTTATTTATTTATTCACAGGTTGGTTGTTTGTTCTATGTGCGTGTATGTTTTCATTTTGTCCTTAATTGTAAGTTGTTATGTTGCTGTTCCACTCATGTTTTCTATTTAATTTTGGTTGTAATTCTTTTATGTTTATTGCCTCTGTGATTTGTCTAAACTTTGCGTCTTTTCTGTGTGTAGATTCTATTTTTATTTCTATGTTCTCTAATTTACCCTTATGTTCTATTTTAGCATGTTGGTAGAGTACAGATGATTCTTTACTATCTTGAAGGTCTCGCCAGTGTTCATTTACCCGTTCCCCTACACTACGAGCTGTCTCACATATGTACACTATATTTTTATCTCTACATTGTCCTTCAGTACATCTTATGCTATATACTACATTTCTAGTTTTACAGTTAATATGGGGGCTTAATTTACAGGTTATACATTTCTTATCTATACAGGGGGGTCTTTGAAAAGGGTATGTGTTGCTAATAAGTGTTTTTATGGAGGTACCTGGTCTTTCTACTATCTTAATATTGAGTTTATGTTTATCTAGAGCCCTTCTAAATTTGTAAGCTAATTCAACTCTAGGGGTTGTATCGATGAACATTACACTCTGGTATTTATTGCTATCATACCATGAGTTTATTCTATTAGCCTTTTTCCTAGTTCTTTCTATTCTATTCCAAAATGTGCTCCTATACAAGGGGCAAGTCCGATTTGTGCTATTATTTACCATTTTTTCCCATTTGATTCTGGCTCCTCTATACAGTCTGATTTTATCTCTCTGATTGTAACCAGAGAACTGCATACGGTGGATGAAGTGTTGTATGTGTCTCTCTAGTTCTTCGGGGTTGCACATGCGGGACACGTTTCTCATCACCCGTACCAAATCTGCAATCAGTATGTTGATTTTGGTATGGTCCGAAACAGCTGAGTTTCGGTGGATCAGATATTTGGAAGTCATGGGTTTGGCATAATGGGAATGGAGGATTTGTTTTTTGTTATTAATGGTATCTAACCAGAGCTCTGTGTCTAGTACAGGTAATCGATGGTTGGGGTGTTTGCTTGGGTTGTCTATAGTAACACTAATACTCTGGTGGATGGAGTTAGCTATTTGCTGGATGCTTTCCATTGTGTTTTTCTCTAATTCCTGACTGTTCTCTAGTGGGGGTGTCTTAACTACGATGTTTATATCATCAACGTAGTGGGAGTACATTATCAGCGTTAAGGGGTCTTCTAATTGTTCTTTAAGTTTAAGTTTAAGTCTACTGTCCCACCATACCATGAATAAGTTAGCTATGTCGCCTGCAATGCTAACACCAATGGCTGCTCCTTCCTCTTGGGCATATGTTTTTCCATTAAATTTGAACATATGTTCCTTAAGGGTTAATTTTATGCTGGCCCCCACCGCATGTGCAATCATTTTCTTTAGTTCATCGTGGTTTTCGGGTGTCCGTATGGCTCTGGTCCACCCGTTCCATCTATCTGTGTTGGTTTTCTTGGCCATTGAGGTAATGGTAGGTGGTCTGCCTCTTGCTGGTCTTGTAGGGCACAGGTTGCTAAGGTCATATGTGTCTAGATAATCATTACTATAGGTAAGTTAAAGTAGGAGTCCCAGCTCACTGGTATCAATCCCACGGAACTCAACATTGCTCTCACTGATCATTTCTACGCATTTCTCCACAGCAAAATCCACGTCAATAGATGGATACAGGGACACAACATCCATACTACCTATTATGCAGTTTGTTAGGTCCCTAGATCGGTTACTCTCGCCGATTCTGCTGAGGAGGTCCTCCGTGCTGTCACATACATCTGGGGACATTTCAATGATGGGGCGTATGATCAGGGAGAGGAAGTAAGACAGTCTGTAGTTACTAGCAATGTTAGCTCAACAGAGTGGCCGTGTTGGTGGTCCCGTGACAGGGTCACTGCCCGTTTTATGGTCTTTTCGAAGCCCATACAACACTGGCACGTCATTGTTCCAGGCCTGGAAGTTGTTGGCAGTCATTTTGTTGGGTTGCATTATATTTGTCCACATCACCATATGGGCATTGAGGGCTTTTTCTCTATCCTCATGCTCTTGTGGTGTTACTTCTCTTGTGTTAGTGATGTGGGGTTGCATTTCCTGGATGTAGTTTGGCAGACTGTCAACCGACATTCTGCCAGACTTGTCTGTTGGAAAGCATGCTATCTCTCCATTACGCGAGCGCTGCATGAGCTTTCGCAAGCCATTTGACAATATATAAACAAGAGATAGAGAGATAGAGAGATAAATATATATATAAAAAATATATATATATAAATAAAAATAAAGAAAGGGGGGAGAGAAAAAAGAAAAGAAAAGATAGCAAAAAAGGGAGAGCAGAAAAGAAGAAAACGAAAAAAAAAGAGAAAAGGAATGAAGCGGGAGGGAGCGATATAGGTATTGGTTATTGTGGGTAATTAAAGGGGTTAGATACAATAAGAGGGTAGAAAGTCTAAGTATATCCAGTTTGTCAGGTGGTAGTAAGAGGTTAAGGGTTCGATTTGCACTTGTAGTGCGATAACTTTTCTTTGAGTCTATGGTTGCAATAAATTGATCTTTCGATTTTATTGTTGAGTAACTTATTCTTCGAACTCAAAAGGTGGAACAGCTCAAGGTCACATAACCGACAGCTTCTCATACCACTCCGATATGGGGGCGCGTTCGATAATTTTTTCCACTTCAGAGTGTATTGATGGTTACTTTCCCTCAGTTGCCAGGTCTTGTTCGCAAGGGTAGTTACATAACGATGCTGGGAATGTTTCATTGCGTAACGGTGTGTATACCAACGAGCTTTAAAAGTATTCCCAGTCGCTCCGATGTAATACCATTTCTGGTTGTCTGATTCCACTGTGCATTGGTAAACCAGGTTAGACTGCATACATTCATTATGTAATGGACAGGTTTCAGGTAGGTGGCAATTACAATTCTTGTCATGAGCAACTTTGGCAATATCGGTGGGCTGCGATGCTTGTACAAGTGTGTTACGTTTTGTTTGCCTATTAGTGGGTGGTTGTGTATTAAATATTTTGTTGTGTTCGATGGTAATTGCATTGTTATTGTTATAAATTTGTGTTCCGGTGATGTTAAGTATCTTTTTAGCGTTAAGCATCTGAATGTGTGCATCCATATTTGGTGCCGTGGAGTAAGATAGTCTAATAGATTTAGTGTTAAGGATTTTGCTGTATCTATGTGAATCTGGAAAGTGCTTATTTATTATTCTAAAGAAGGTAGAGGGTAGGTTAGTACTAATAGGTGTTAAATATGGGGTTATACCAAATATATTTTTGTGCGTGCTTTGCGGAGGCTCTCATTTATATATTCTACTCTATCTAGGTGGCCTGCCTTATCTAGTGCAGTATTGTAGTACTCTGTGTGTTCCTCGAAGATTTGTCGGTTAGACGAGACGCGGGAGATCTTAAGGGATATGCTGCGTGGAACGGATTTAATTATGGATAGTGGGTGGTTCGAATTACAGTTGATGTATGCTAATTTTTCATTAATATTTTGAAAGGTCTCATAAGTTTCGTATTCAGGTTAAGCGTCGCGTCTAGAAAGTTAACTATTTTAGTTCTATATTCATACGTTATGCTAAGGCCTAGTTTCCCAAGAGTCTTTCTAATATTCTTACGGAGTCTTTCTATGCTCTGGTTATTTAGATTCTTAACTAGGAGAAGCGCGTCGTCTCTGTAGATTCCACCGTGAAGGTCGCTAAACTCACTCTGTAAATTGTGGGCTATGTAAATACCTACTAAATCTGTGACTTGAGCCGAGTCACCGTGATGTCAAAGTTATTTAATCTATCCTTACGTTCCCAATAGGCGTTTTCAAATTTAATTATTGTTTTTCTAGCAGCTAATATAATTTTTATCTTGTCGTCTGTCAGGTCAGAATTGGTTTTGGCGAATGCTAAGGCTTTATCCAAGGTATTGGTGATATAGAGGAGTAATGGTATAAACTTAGATACTTTTTTGTTAGCTATATTGTTAAACCACTTAATTGTTTCGGTAGTGCTACCCCATAGTTTAATCACTAGTTTATTCTTCATTTGTGCTATCACTCTGTCTAATATATGTTTACTAATTTTCCCAATGTCCGATTTGGACGGATATATAAGTCTAATTGTGGGGTTATGATCAAAATTTTCCTTGTGGTCCTTGAGATTAAATGTGGGAGTACATGGCCTAAGTGGCTCCGTTCTGTCGTCTACTCCTAGGTGTTTGACTATATTGTGTGCCCCGTTGTTGATGTTTATCAATGCCGTCTCGTTAGTCCTTTTGTATTTCCTATGTAATTCTTTCCGTATGAAGCTATTGTATGTATTAATGTCCATCGTATACACATTTGAGGTTTTTTCCGAAAAAAAAAAAATCTAATAAACATTTGTCGTACTGCCTCTCTGTTCTGTCCCTGTTCAATTTTTTATTATATATATATATATATATATATATATATATATAGAGAGAGAGAGAGAGAGAGAGAGAATAACCCTTTAAATATGCACAACATATTGAAACTAAAATTTATTTATTCTACAAGATATAATCTCCATTGAATGTAATAACATCTTTACAGTGCTAGCAAAACACATAGCGCCGAAAGGGGAAGCAACAATCCGGGAACCACTAGCAACTCAACAAGTCCCCAACAGCCCACAGCACGCTCAACCCACCCACATAGGAATAGACGTAGAAAAATCACATGGTACAACCAACCCTGCTCAGCGGCCCTAAAGAACAGCCTGGCCCAGTCATTCTTTAGAGCACTAGATAAATGCTTCCTGAGGGACCATAGATACCACAAGATGTTCAACAGACACACTATGAAGCGCTCGTATTCTACCACGCGCAACGTAGCCCAGCACATAGCTAGCATCAATAGGAGTAGACTTAGAAACTACACACAACCAGAACCTGGCAATATAAGCACCCAGCAGAGCCATATGGAGGGAAGGAATAGTGGACTCAGTACCCACCCTGGGAACCCAAACAGACCCAGGGACCCCCCACCGGGCCCAGGAGACCACCCTATAATATGCAACGGGAACCCCACATTAGGCACTCGGCGGTCGACCACCTCCTGCAACTGCAGAACCCCCACATTATGCCCACTTAGTAATGAATGCCTGAGGAAGAACTTAATATACGGATGTAGAGTAAAACCCCCCAAATCTGAGCACATTTACATAGGAGTCACATCAACGAGCTTCAAAGACCGATGGTATAACCATCGCCATACCTTTAATAGGGAGGACAAAGGGAAAAGAACGGCTCTTTCCGAACTGATCTAGAAGCTCAAGCTGGACAGAACCCCGTAGTCTATGGCCTGGTCCAAAATCTGGAAAGTACCACCTGATAGAGGGGGATCTGACATCTGCAAACTATGTCTGAGCGAGACCCTCAAGATACTCAGCGGTGGAAGCAGCCTAATAAACCTCAGGCCCAACTTCTTCAGTACATGTAGACACCTCAGGGCCGGGACCTTCCTAAAGCTATATGGACAATAATAACACATTGGGATGGGAACTTCCCTCAAGCTATAGGGACAGTAGCCCTGCCACACTGATCCCAAGGTAAACCACCCCCTACACACTCACCACCTCTACTCCTGGTTTGATCGACTCCTATAGCAACACATACTTATACATATGTCCATACATAGATACTGTTGTTTAAAATTATACATACATAGATACTTGCATGTATGTGTATGTGTATATATATATATATATATGTATGTGTATATATATATATATATACGTATGTGGGTGTGTATATAATGTGTGTATGTATATATATATATATATATATATATATATATATATATATATATATATATATATATATATACATATGGAATGCACTTGAGCCTGTGTTTGTGCGTGTGGGCTAGCAACAATGTGCGTTGACATACACACATATGTACTTTATGCCGTAAATAGAAACTGTAGTCCTTTGCATTTCCAGATTTTGACACTCAGATTTTTGAGGTTTTACACTCCACTTTTATCTCATTTGTTCTTAAAACGCACCACCCCATGATAGTATAAGAATTTGAATTCTTTACACTTCTCGATTCTGACACAGGTTTTCAACTTCAGTTAATATTTTTCAAATCTTTAAAATTTTGATATTAGTTGTAACACGCATTTTTTATTTGCTTATTTGTTTGGCAACCCCACCACGTGAAATTGTGGCAGGATAGATGCCAACCCCTACACACAAATTCTTCTGAACATAGCAGCAGCCCACTAAAGCTGACCTGCCAGCTGACCCCTTAACACCACTACCACTACCAACACAATGGAGGAGGTCAGCTGTACTTAAACAAAAACAACTACAACAGATTGTCTTGCCTCAGAAAAATTTCTATAGACTTTTGACTGAGGAATGTTCTCACAACTGACCAATGGGATAAGAGAGTGTCTTATGACGTAATTTGTTTGTTCTAATTCATATGATTCCAGTTCCTCAGAGGAATAACAACACAACCAGGAGCTGGACATATCGATGTATTGACAGTGTAAAACACACTTCAACAACATGTGTACCTGTCTCTACCACACCAATTCGGACTAGCTGAAGAGATCACAGCCAATGATGGCTGTCATCGAAATATATATAGTAGTATATCTATAATTTATAATAAACGAAGCCAAATTTTACATATTCGACTTAATTATTTTATTTTATATATATATATTGATATATATATATGTATATATATATGAGCTGGATGATCATCAACGAGATCACAGGGAGGAAGAAAAGGTGTTCGAGTCAGATCCAGGGAACGGGGCCCGAGGATAGGAAGAGGAAATGGCTAGACCATTTTAGGACCCTACTAGGAGAGCCACCCTCCACAGCCCAGAGCAGTGGGGAGATCAGGCGGCTGTTTGAGGAACTGGATGTTGAGACAGAGCCCTTCACCAGAGAGGAGCTTCAGAGAGCCAAGAAGAAGATCAAGGAGGGAAAGGCTCATGGAGAGGATGGAGTGGCATCAGAGGTGATGAAGAGGTGTGATTTTGATGATATCATCCTGGGGTTCTGTAACGGGGCACTGGAGAAAGGAGTTGCCCCGAATCAGTGGAGGATCAGTAACATCGTCCCAGTGCCAAAGAAGGGAGATCTCTCTAACACCAACAACTACCGGGGGATCTCACTGACGTCACTTGTGGCAAAGACCCTCAACAGGATAATTCTTAGCAGGATCCAGCCTGAGATGGAGAAGAAGCTCAGGGACAACCAGAACGGCTTCAGAGAGGGTAGATCAACCACCAGTCATATCCTGATGCTGAGGAGGATATTAGAGGGAGCTAGAGCAAAGTGCCTTCCTGCGGTCATGGTTTTCATTGACTTTAGGAGGGCCTTTGATTCTGTGGACCGTTACTGCCTGATGAAGATCTTACAGGCTTATGGAATCCCCAAGAGGATAGTGGACCTGATATCACTGCTCTACACCAACACCAAAGCCCAAGTCATTACACCTGATGGGATGACAGAGTTCTTTGAGATACTGGCTGGAGTGCTCCAGGGAGATACATTGGCTCCCTACCTTTTTATCATCGTAGTGGACTATTGTATGCGCCTTGCACTGGAGAAATACCAGGACACTGGCTTTACTGTAGCACCGGCTCAGAGCAGGAGAGTTGGGGCGAAAAAGGTATCGGATGCTGAATTTGCCGACGACATAGTTTTGGTGACAAATACAGTGAAGGAGGCAGAGGATTTGATGCGGGAGGTTGAGACTGTGTCGATGAGTGTGGGGCTGAGAATGAATGAGACTAAAACAAAATATCTGGTGGAGAATGTTGAGAAGCCAGAGGGGATCACTAATGTAGGCGGGAAGCCGCTGGAATTGGTTGAGGACTTCCTGTATTTGGGAGCAAAGATTGGGAATACGGAAGATGATGTGGTTGGGAGGAAGAGCAAGGCCTGGGCGGCGTGTCACAGCTTGAGATCGGTGTGGAAGTCGGACCTTCGTAGAGACCTGAAAATCCGCCTCTTCATTGCTGTAGTGGAGTCTGTGCTGCTGTATGGGTCTGAGACTTGGACACTGACCAAGAGACTCACTCAGATGGTGGATGGGTGCTACACGAGAATGCTGAGGATGGCTCTGAACATTAATCAGTATACACTGAGGATGAAAAACTCAGAGCTGTATGGGAGCATCCCAAAAGTCAGCTCAAAAGTGACACAGAGGAGACTGAGGTTGGCTGGACATGCTCACCGACATCCAGAGTTGACATTGCACTCAGTGCTCCTTTGGGAGCCCCTACATGGACACATTAGAAGAGGAAGACCAAGGTTAACATATGTTGATGCCCTAAGGACAGACACTGGTCTGTTGGAGATGCAGGATATGGCAGCGATAATGAGGGACAGAGACCGCTGGAGAGAACTCGTCCATGGATCTCGGGAATTTTACCCGCCTTAGATATATATGTGTATACATATATATCAATATGTCGTCGGCAAATTCAGCATGCGATTTCTTTTTCGCCTTATCTCTCCTGCTCTGAGCCGGTGTTACAGTAAAGCCAGAGACCTGGTATTTCTCCAGTGCAAGGCGCATACAATAGTCCACTACAATGATAAAAAGGTAGGGAGCCAATGTATCTCCCTGGAGAACTCCAGCCAGTATCTCAAAGAATTCCATCATCCCATCAGGTGTAATGACTTGGGCTTTGGTGTTGATGTAGAGCAGTGATATCAGGTTCACTATCTTCTTTGGGATTCCATAAGCCTGTAAGATCTTCCTCAGGCAGTGACAGTCCACAGAATCAAAGGGCTTCCTAAAGTCAATGAAAACCATGACCGCTGGAAGACACTTTGCTCGAGTTCCCTCTAATATCCTCCTCAGCATCAGGATATGACTGGTGGTTGATCTTCCCTCTCCGAAGCCGTTCTGGTTGTCCCTGAGCTTCTTCTCCGTCTCCGGCTGGATCCTGTTAAGAATCATCCTATTGAGGGTCTTTGCCACATGTGATGTCAGTGAGATCCCTCTGTAGTTGTAATGGAGGCAGAGAATTTGATGCAGGAAGTTGAGACTGTGTCGATGATTGGGGGGTTGAGAATGAATGAGATTAAGATAAAATATCTGGTAGAGAATGTTGAGAAGCCAGAGGGGATCACTAATGTAGGCGGGAAACCACTAGAATTGGTTGAGGACTTCCTGTATTTGGGAGCAAAGATTGGGAATACGGAATATGATGTGGTTGAGAGGAAGAGCAAGACCAGGGTGGCGTGCCACAGCTTGAGATTGGTGTGGAAGTCGGACCTTCGTAGAGACCTAAAAATCCGCCTCTTCATTGCTGTAGTGGAGTCTGTGCTGCTGTACAGGTCTGAGACTTGGACACTGACCAAGAGACTCACTCAGATGGTGGATGGGTGCTAAACGAGAATGCTGAGGATGGCTCTGAACATTAATCAGTATACACTGAGGATGAAAAGCTCAGAGCTGTATGGGAGCCTCCCAAAAGTCAGCTCAAAAGTGACAGAGAGGAGACTGAGGTTAGCTGGACATGCTCACCGACATCCAGAGTTGACACTGCACTCAGTGCTCCTGTGGGAGCCCATGCATGGACATACTGGAAGAGGAAGACCGTGGTTAACATTTGTTGATGCCCTATAGACAGACACTCTTCTGTTGGAGACGCAGGACATGGCAGCGATAATGAGGGAAAGAGACCGCTGGAGAGAACTTGTCCATAAATCTCGGGAATTTTACCCGCCCTAGATAGATAGAGATATCAATATATATATATATATATATATATATATATATATATATATATATATATAGATACATATATGTATATATATTTATATATAAACGGAAAAAATAAAACGAAATTTCATTTCCCACTCTTAGTACGGCTGTTACTTAAATATAAGTATGTATACGTACATACATATATGTATACAGACGTACAGTAGTATGTATATATATATACATACATGCACACATATATATATGTACGTATGGATTCACCAAACATTTATTATAATGCTCGGTGTGTTTGTAAACAAACATCCCGAATTAAGCCGTAGTGTCTAGCAACCACCGCTGCTCGTTTGTTCAACACTGACAAAGGAATGATGTACTAGTTTCAAGCTTATTAGCTATCGTCAGCAACGTATACCTTCCTGCCAGATAGTTGAACGTCCGAAAGTATATACTTTCCTTATGCATATTAACGGCTGGGAAATGAAATTTCGTTTCATTTTTTCCGTTTATGGTTTTCGGTGCACCTGGCCGATTAACCCACTCAATATGCAAATTGGGCTACTCAGCCGTTAATATGCATAAGGAAAGTATATACTTTCGGACCTTCAACTATCTGGCAGGAAGGTATACGTTGCTGATGATAGCTAATAAACTTGAAACTAGTACAGCGTTCCTTTGTCAGTGTTGAACAAACGAGCAACAGTGGTTGCTAGACACTACGGATTAATACGGGATGTTTGTTTACAAACAGACCGATCATTATAATAAATGTTTGGTGAATCCATACGTACATATATATATATATATGTGTGCATGTATATATATATATACATACTACTGTACGTCTGTATACATATATGTATGTACGTATACATACTTATATATATATATATATATATATATATATATATATATATATATATATATATATATATATATATATATATATATATATCAATATATATCAATATATAGCCCCTGTGGATCCCATCGAAGCCATCACAGTGTTGCCCTACATGCTCGTTCAAGTTACCTGCAATGAGTATGAGGTTGCTGTTATTTATTTGGGAAGTAGTGTCTATTAAGGACTCATAAAACCTGTTTCTTTAGTACGTCTGGCAGTCCAGATTGAGGTGTGTATGCAGATATAATTGTCATGGTTGTTCTATTTAGTACAAGTCTAAGTTTAATTATTGTAATTTATTCTGTTTACAGCAATTACTTTGACTCCCCATTTTTCTGCTACCATATATATATATATTTATACAAACAGTCAAATGGCCTTCACCTCTGTCTGTACTCTGCTCAAATAAGGCACCTATTGGCATCAATATCCATTTTCCTTTAAATAACAGATGTTACAAGGTATTTAAATATTGCATATCAATCCTTCCAGTGGGTCCTGTTAGAAGTAACTGCCTGTTAGAAGTAACTGAACAGCTGGATCACGAGGCGTGACCATCAAAGTTCATGGAAGTTATCCAACCATCTTGTTTGGGGTCTACCTCTAGGTCTCCTGCCAGTTGGTTTGCCTGTAAAATCTGTCCAGCGATTCTTTCCTCAGACTTTCTAACCACATGCCCATAGTATCGGAGCCATGATCTCTCAATTTAGAAAAGTAGAGGCTCTACCTGGAGTGACTCTCTGATCTCTGAGTTATGCACTTTATCGAGTAACACTACTCCAAAGATCCTTCGGAGGGATCCCATTTCGTGATCATATTCTTTCAGTCATTACCCAAGATATGTGACCATAGGTAAGGGTTGACACTAAAACTGAATTGAAGAGAGCGAGTTTGGCTTTTACATCTACCTCCCTTCTTCTGCTTACTGTATGCTAAAGCTGGTGCATTGCTGCACCAGCTTTTGCAATTCTTGCACTTAATTCTGCCTCCATCACTTGTGAACATGGCTCCGAGATAATTGAACTTCTCTACCTGCTTCAGTGGAACTCCTCATGTAGAGTGCACTGTGCAGGCTTCCTTGAGAGGACGAGTGTCTCAGTTCCCGCAGCACTGATTTTAATTCCAGCCATGCAGCACTCTGCATCAAATCTATCAAGTGCAAGTTGAAGACAATCTTCTGTCGAGTTAAGTAACACCGTGTTGCCTGCAAATTCCAACTGATTTATTTTACTCCTGCCAGTCATGATACCAGTTCCAACCAGGCTCCACATGTCAATCCTGTTGATGAAAATAATTGTTTCTATTTTAGGCACAAGGCCAGCAATTACCTAGTACATTACTGGTACTTTATTTTATTGACCCCGTAAGGATGAAAGGCAAAGTTAACCTCGGCGGGATTTGAACTCAGAATGGCAAGGGCCGTAATTCTATGCGTCGAAGCATGGCGTCCGACCCTCTACCGATACTGCCAATCCACCTGTTAATGAAAATAATGAACAGGTGAAGTGGCAGTACAGACCCTTGACACAAATACTCGGACATTTGTATAAAGACATCAGAGCAGCAAGAAGCTGACCATCGATCCCATTCACCTGCAGAACCTTCCACAACAGGACCCAAGGAATGTGGTCATATGCCTTCTAAAGGTCAACAAAACAAGAATGTACTTCTTGACAATACTCCCACGATTTCTTAAATACCTGCCGCAGTGTGAATATTTGGTCAGCTGTGCTGCAACTGGGGCGAAAACCACACAGTTCACCAGCTAGCTTGGACTCGACAATTTCCCTGCATCTCTTTGTCAGACACTTAGCAAAGACTTTATCAAGGTGATCCCTCTGTAATTGGAACAATTTCTCTTGTCTCCCTTTTTCAAAATCAAGGTCATCACTCCCAATTGCCATTACTTAAGTAACTTTCCAGAGATCAAGGCCACCTGGCACACTCGAGCCAAATTTCCATCCTTCCCAACGGTTTTGCCATGTTCAAGTCTATATTTGGAGCCTAAAAATATCTCTCCAAAACCACGGGTCGCCTTGCCTGCTGAATATAGTATGTTAACCTTTACCACTGCTGGGTAAACAGTGAAACTGCCTGCCTAACACTTGTTGTACACCACTTACCATAATTATTTCTACTGAATCTCATATTTGTTAAGTCTAATGTAGAGATTATAATAATATCAATGACATGCTGTAGCTTATAGTGTAGGTTACATTAGGGTAGGTTACCATAGGGTAGGTTACTGGAGGGTAGAGTACCATATGGTAGGGTACCATATGGTAGGGTAGCATAGGGTACGTTACCATAGGGTAGGTTACTGTAGAGTAGGATACCATAAGGTAGGGTAGCATAGGGTAGGTTACCATAGGATGGGTTATCATAGGGTAGGTTACCATAGGGTAGGTTACCCTAGGTTAGGTTATCATAGGGTAGGTTACCGTAGAGTAGGTTACTGTAGGGTAGGTTACCATAAGGTAGGTTACCATAGGATAGGTTACCATAGGGTAGATTACCGTAGAGTAGGTTACTGTAGGGTAGGTTACCATAGGGTAGGTTACGATAGGGTAGGTTACTATGGAGTAGGTTACCATGGGATAGGTTACCATAGGATAGGTTACCATAGGGTAGATTACCGTAGAGTAGGTTACTGTAGGGTAGGATACCATAGGTTAGGTTACCATAGGGTAGGTTACGATAGGGTAGGTTACTATGGAGTAGGTTACCATGGGATAGGTTACCATAGGGTAGGTAACCATGGGATAGGTTACCATGGGATAATTTACCATAGGGTAGGTTACCATAGGTTAGCATGGGATAGGTTACCATCGGGTAGGTTACCATAGGGTAGGTTACCATATGGTAGGTTACCTTAGGGTAGGTTACCATAGGGTAGGTTACCATATGGTAGGTTACCTTAGGGTAGGTTACCATAGGGTAAATTACTATAGGGTAGGTTACCATAGGCTAGGTTTCCATAGGATAGGTTACCATAGGGTAGGTTACCATAGGGCAGGTTACCATAGGATAGGTTACCATAGGGTAAGTTACTATAGGGTAGGTAACCTTAGGATAGGTTACCATAGGGTAGGTTACCATAGGGCAGGTTACTATAGGGTAAGTTACCATAGGGTAAGTTACTATAGGGTAGGTAACCTTAGGGTAGGTTACCATAGGGTAGGTTACCATATGTTAGGTGACCATAGGGTACGTTACTATATATATACATATATATATATAGTTTTTCTCTTTCACTCTCTCTCCCCCCCCCCCCTCTCTCTCTCTCTCTCTCTCTCTTTCTCTAAATATATATATATATAAATTAATAAAAATAGTGAATAAAAAACAAAGAAAGAATTCCTTATATTATAAAATTCATCATTTTACGATCGTTTCTAGGATATATATGTGTGTGTTGGTATGTATATCATATAGATCTATGTAAAACTTTTACAAACTATCAGAGGGAATATACATACCTACACATATATATGCTGTCTTCAGAAATAAGATTATTTTTCTGAAGACAGCATATATATGTGTAGGTATGTATATTCCCTCTGATAGTTTGTAAACATTTTACATAGATCTATATGATATACATACCAACACACACATATATATCCTAGAAACGATCGTAAAATGATGAATTTTTTAATATAAGGAACTCTTTCTTTGTTTTTATTCATTATTTTTATTAATTTATCTTGATTCTGTTTTCCTGTGTTTTTCATCGAAAAAATGTTGAATATATCTTCTCTTTTTTCATGATATTTGGATTACATTGAGTTCTTCATACGGATTGGACACTACCGTATATTTTGGTAGATTTATCTACATATATATATATATATATATATATATATATATATATATATATATATATACAATAGTACAGCATATTCGAAGTTTGATCAGCAGCTAAGCCAACGAATGCTTTCAGCAGTGCAGCCAAGCACTCGACAAGGTATAGACCTCAGAGTAATAACATACAGTTTAAAGGGCTTTGCAAATTGAAAATAGCGACAGCTAATTCAGCCACGTGGTCTGTAGCAACGAAAGAACTGACTAGTGAGAAAAGGAAATACACACACACATACAAACACACATATATATATACATATAAAAATATACATACATACATATATGCACATATCTGTATATATAACATACCTGGAACGTCACTTGGAAATTACTGAATATCCAAGTGAGGTTTCTGTAAATCCGAAATCAACAAAATCCGCTTGTGGTGTATACAAGTTAGGTTTCTGGAAGATCGAACTGAGGAATTTACTTTCTCAACAGGCTTTCGTTCTAACCCAAAACCTGGTGTGAAGCACATGTTACTCGAAAGGGAGGTAACCCCGGTTTATGGCGGTCAATTTTTGGCGGTCTCTCTCTCTCTCTATATATATATATTCATCATCATCGTTTAACGTCCATCTTCCACGATAGCATCGGTTAGACGGGAGTTGTCCCACTTGAGGCGAGGTTGGTCGGGTGACCGTGTCTCGCTCATATAGGACTATCTGGCAGGTTTTCTACGGCTGGATGCCCTTCCTAACATCAACCACATTTACAGTGTGGAACTGGGAACTTTTTACCGTTACATACACGGCCACATTACAGACTGGATTGTGTGTTTTGTCGTGACACCTACACGATCTTGATCTCATTATCTCATTTATTTGGACTGGATGTTGTGGTACCAACTTTACAGAGAGAGGGTGGTGTTGGTGGGAGTGGGAGGATAGGGTAGCGTTAGTGGATTGGGGTGTATATTTGGTTAAGAGGTGCCTACTTACTGTAGGTTTCACTTTGTACATAGGCAAGGCCGTTCTTCTGTATTACTGCGTAGCGCCAAAGATCTCGGTCCGGTGACATTGTCTTAGAGAGGTGTAAGTGTGTGAGGTCGGAATTTATCAGATCATCCCAGGTTTTTCTGGGTTTACCTACTCCGTAACTACCATCAATTTTGATCGCCCTGCACATTTTTATGCAGCTGTCGTCTTTCATGCGCATCATGTGGCCATACCAACGTAGTCTTCTCTCAAGTAAACAGCATCTGATCCATCTTATTCCTAATTTCTCACTTAGTTCATTTATGCTCTGCCGTTCACGTATATTACTATTACACACCTAGCGGAGCATGCATGCTTCGTTCCTCTCCAGTCTACGCAGGTCCACTGCACGTAATGCCCATGTCTCACTGCCATGTAGCATTGCTGTTCGTATACAGGCATCATACAGCCTGCCTTTCATTTTTAGAGAGAAACCTTTTGTGGCCAACAGCGGTATAAGCTCTCTGAACTTTTTCCATCCCGTTCTGACTCTGGCTACTGTACTTTCAGAGCACCCTCCCCCACTGATGATTTCATCACCCAGGTAACGAAACGTGTCTACTATTTAATAGAACCACCTGGGCAATAGAAGGAGCTAGTATCCTTAGGACACTTGCTACTTATTGCACCTGAGCATTGGCCACATATAAAGTCTACCTTCTTAGATAGTTTAACTGTGATCCCACTACATCTTTTATGTACCCATACTTTGCATTTGGGACATAAAATGGAATTTCTGCCTACTCCTTTCCTACACACTGAGCATGGCCATTTCCCTGAGGGCACATGTGCCCTATTTTCCTTTCTACAAACTAGAACTTTAGTCTTAGACAAGTTAACTTTAAGGCCTTTTGATTCTAGGCCATGGTTCCATGTTTCGAATTTCTTCTCTAGTTCAGCCATTGATTCAGCTATGAGCGTTAGATCATCTGCGTATAGAAGTTTCCATGGGCAGCCGGTCTTGAACTCCTCTGTTATAACCTGAAGGGCAATAATAAATAAGAGGTGGATAAGGACAGAGCCTTGATGAACGCACACTTTTACACTAAATTCTTCACAATATTCATTGTTAATTGTAACCTTACTGACTGTTTCATTATACATAGCTTGTATAGCTCTCACAAGTCATTCATCTATACCTAGTTTTCTAAGAGCCCACCAGATAATGGAGCAGGGGACTCTGTCAAAAGCTTTCTCCGGGTCTACAAAAGCTAAGTAGAGGGGTTTACTTTTAGCAAGGTACTTCTCTTGTAGTTGTCGTACAAGGAAAAGAGCGTCTGTGGTACTTTTACCTGACACAAACCCAAACTGCATTTCATCTAGATCAATTCGCTCTCTGATTAGTTGCTCTATAACTCTTTCTGTGACCTTCATGACCTGTTCAACTATCTTAATGCCTCTATAGTTTCCCCTATCTAGAGCTTCCCCTTTACCCTTGTAGCAGTTAATGAGGATGCTGCTACGCCAGTCATTTGGTATGACCCAATTCTATATTACTTGGTTAACTATACGGGTGACCATAGTGTGTCCCACCGATCCAGATGCCTTCAACATCTCAGCACCTATCTCCGAAGGCCCAGCTGCCTTGCCTGTCTACATATCTTTGATTGCCTTACTTATTATACTACCTTTAACTTGCACCGCTGGTCCTTCTATTGGTTCGATTTGGGGCAGACTATCTTTTTCCCATTTATTCTCCTCATTTAATAGTCTCTCGTAGTGACACTTCCAGGCTATCTTCTTATCAGTATCAGTGAGCGCAAGTACACCGTTATCATTACATTATATATTATCATATATAATGGGTGGTAAATATATAATGGGCGGTGAATTGGCAGTATCGGTAGAGGGTCGGACATGCTTCCCAGCATAGTTACGTCCCTTCACGATCTAAGTTCAAATCCCGCCGAGGTTAACTTTGCCTTTCATCCTTACGGGGTCGATAAAATAAAGTACCAGTAATGTACTGGTATAATTGCTGGCCTTGTGCCAAAAGTAGAAAGAATTATATATTATCATATATATATATATACAGAGAGAGAGAGAGAGAGAGAGAAAGAGTGTGAGAGAGAAAGAGAGGAAGTGAGAGAGATACATTAAAACAATAACAGAAGGACTGACTGGAGAATTTACTTTAGAATTTTAAGAGAAAAGAGGAAGGTTTCAGACTTCTGGAATTCCTTCACGAAAATGTCCAATTTATCTGTAACACAAACTTCAAAAAACGAGACAACCACTTAATAACCTATAGATCAAGTGAGCCCACCAGCTAGATAGATTTCATTGTTACCAGAAGACAGAGTGACTGTTATAAACACAAAGTCCGTCCCTAGTGAAGAATGCACCTCCCAACATACCTTGGAAGACAACCTGGAAGAAAAGAGTAGAGATCAAAATCAAAAGGTCTTAAAGTCAATTTGGTAAAGACTAAAGTTCTAGTAAGTAGAAAGGAAAACAGGGCCCAGATCTCTTCAGGTAAACTGTCCTGCTCAGTGTGCAGATAAGGAGTAGGTAGAAATTCCATCCTATGTCCCATATAGAAATGATGGGTACACAAAAGATGTAGTGGGATCTCAGGAAGGCTAACAAAGAAAGTAGCTTCTACATGGGGCCAGTGAACAGGGCAGTAAATAACAAGAGCTCTCGGCTTACAATCTCCTTCAAATGCCCAGAAATTTCTGTAGAGGTGGTAGATAGTTTCTGTTACCTGGGTGACCAAATCAGCAGTGGAGTAGGGTGGTCCAAAAACTCAGTAACCAGAGTGAGATTAGATTGGAGAAAGTGCAGGGATCCACTACTACTGCTAAATACAAAACATTTTTCCCTCAAAATGAAGGGCAGATTGTCTGATGCAGGTATACAAACAACAATGTTGCATAGCAGCGCGACCTGGGCACTGTCCGCAGAAGATCTGTAAAGCTTGGAAAGAAATGAAGCCTCCATGCTTCAATGGATGTGCTATAGTAATATATGCAAATGGCAAAACATAAATGTAGTGTGAGAGAAATTATGCATAAGAGGGATTAGTTGCAGTGTACAGGAGAGGGATTGTTTTGGTATAGACATGTGATGTGTATGAAGGGTGACAGCTGTATAAAAAGGTGCATAACACACAAAGTTGACAGAAGCCATGGAGTGGGCAGGTCTGGGAAGACTTGGGATGAGGTAAGGAAAGCTGACTTTGCACAATTACACCTAGCTAAGGCAATGACACAGGATGTTGACCTCTGGCGCTATGCAGAATTATAGAGGACCTGCCCTCATAAATCCACGAGCTGAGGCATATATCTAGTATGTAACACCTTCCCCACCATCTTCCCTCCCAAACATCTTAATTGATGTTATCATCCCACCCCTATAACAACATCCACAATCCACCAGACATTTTCCCTACCAACACCCCACTCAAGTTCCCAAACCTCACCATAAAGTGGTCCCACTGCAGCCATGACAAACGTGTCCAGTCCACACTGTACAGTGTTCATGTAGGTGTCCCGACAAAAAGCACCCAGCACACTGTACAAATGTGGTTGGCATTAGAAAGGGCATCCAACCATAAAAACCAAGCTAAAATCAGTTCCATGTGAGTGAAACATGGTCCTCTGACCTCATCTCCCACAAAGGGACAACCCATCCAACACATTGCCATTCCTTAAGTGCCTTTCCAGACATCAAGGCCACCTGGCACACACAAGTCAGCCAGAGAATACCTTCCTAATTTAAGGCTTTTAACATCTGAAGCCAGATTTCATCTTCCCCAGCAGTTTTACCACATTTGAGCTCTTTAACTGCTCTTGTGATCTCAGCCTCTGAGAGATTAGTCACCACTCCCAGATACACCTCATCTACATCCAAAAATGCTGTTGTGATCGGGTTTAGGAGGTCAGCAACATATTCTCTCCACCTTGTGGGGATGCACCTTTCTGAAGATAGGAGAACTCAGGATTCATACTTGATAGCAGGTGTGGAGGAAGGCTTCATATTACGAAGCCGGCAGATGATCTGCCAGATCATTTGCATATAAGTGTATATATATCGTAGGAATTTACATAGCCCACATATTACATAGTAAATTTAGTAATCTACAGGGGGGGGGTATACAGAGATGACGGGCTCTTATTAGTTAATAACTTGAATAACCAAAATCTTGAAAGGCTACGGAAAAATATTAGAAAATCTTTTAGTGAACTGGGTCTAAAAATAACATACGAATACAATCTTAAAGTAGTAAACTTTCTGGACGTAACTCTTAATTTAAATACCGGACAGATACGACCCTTCCACAAGGTAAATGAGAACCTTACGTATATTAACTTTAACTCTAACCACCCACTCTCCATGATCAAATCAGTTCCCCGGAGTATTTCTCTTAGAATCTCTCGCCTATCGTCTAACTCTGATATTTTTAGTGAACACGCTGAATACTACAATAATGCATTAAGGAATGCTGACCACCGGGATACAATAGAATACATCGATAGGAATTTCCATAACACACATAGCTCTACACGAAATCAAGGAATGCGTAACCGGGGGACTAAAATACAAGCACACACACACTACTACCAGACATACTAATAATAGAAGATCACCACCAAATAAATCACGTTGTAGAAAGTATATCTGGTACAATCCTATTTTTAATGCCTCGATTAGTACAAAACTATCTCTTTCATTCTTTAAGTTAATCAACAAACACTTCCCTAGTTCCCATAAATACAGCAAAATTCTGAACTCTAAAACTATTAGACTATCATACTCCACGGCACCAAACCTTGAAGCATACATAAAAAAACTTAACTTAAGGCAATTAAACAACTCTACAAAACAAAACATTTTAGTAACAGATGGGGAGAACGCAATATCTGCCTCCCAACCACTAAATGGGAGACGGGTATTGCACAACCCACCTGTACCGCTATCACAACCTATCCATGGTATACCCGCTACCCACAACAAAGAATGTAACTGCCATCTACCTGAAAGATGTCCATTGAAGAATGAATGCCTAAAGTCCAACATTGTTTACCAATGCACGGTTGAATCGAACGACCAGAAATGGTATTATATCGGATCTACCACCACATCGTTTAAATCTCGCTGGTACCGTCATCGATTCTCAATCAAACATCCGAATCACCGTTTTGTGACCACGCTCGCCAACAAGACCTGGCAACTCCGTGAACACAACCAACAGTTCACCTTAAAATGGGATATACTTTCCAGCGCAAGTGCATATCGGAGTGGATTGAAGTACTGCAGGTTATGTAACCTTGAGCTCTTTTACATATTAAAATCCAAAAACAAACTACTTAATGATAGAATTGAACGATCATTATACTGCAACCACAAACTAAAGGCTAAATTCTCTCACTATAAAATAACTTAACATTCGAACCCGTAACTATAACACCGCTTTCTAGCTAACAACCTTCTCTTCCCCCCACACTACAAGACAATACACTGCTTATCACTATACATGGTAACTCAGTGCAATTCCTAGATTACTACTACAAACCCAAAGTTCACTCACCACACAAACTTTGTCTGTCCCCTCTCTACCTATATCTCTCTCTACATCCATTACACACTCTCTCTCTCGCCTTTGGCCTACCTCCCTCTCAACATCTATGAACCTGCCCTCTGGGGCAATAAATAATTCCGGCCTTAACTATCAACGCATCTCTCCAAAAGTAACCAGTATAATAAAACCCCTACCATAACATTTTGATTAAGATATCTACAAGCCACTCTCTCCTACTTCTCCAACCCCTGCATATCTTTCTTTCTCTCTCCCTCTTCCCTACTTTTCTCTCTTCCTTTTCTACTCTATCTTCCCCAACAACCCCACTTAAGGGTATTTACATTGTACATTTTACCATTCTGCTCTGAGGAAACAGTGGTCACAGCATTGGATATTTGAGTTCTGCAAGTACTTGTGAATTTGCACGTAGCATAACTAGGCTGCAGTACCACCGTGGAAACACTTGTAATCACACGGAATAAATTACCTTTTTATGATGTCTACCTGTTATTATTCATTCTTTATATATATATATATATATATATATATATATATATATATATATATATATATATATATATATATATATATATATATATATATAGTAGAATGATCGACCATCGGAATATTGGCCCACGAAATCACGATAAACAATATCCGACATGTGTGGTAGGGGGCTCAATAGTTTGGATAAACCAGAGCTATACCTATCGTTAAAATTCCAACACACACAGATCATGCCTAAAATCACCCGTGCAGCCGAAAAAGAACGACCAGGAAGATTCGGGTCACTCAAATAAAATATCAATAAATTAATAAATTAAATGAATGTAAAAAAACTCACCCGGACCCGCTAGCAGGATGTTAAATTCTAGCTTTTTGGGTTTCTGCAATTCCTTAATCAAATCACTATCAGCCCACATAAAAAATATGTATGACTTCTAGAGAGGAGACGAACGAGGAAAAGCTTCTTCAACGAGTTTCCGTTCAAAAATACGGAGGGACCCACCGCCAAAAACGCACATGGTATTCAGCAAGGGAGGGAACCCCTATATTAGCGAAAGAATTCGGTGATGTGTAAATTATGTAAAAATACGAAGTATCACATATCGAATCAGAGTGCTTAACAGATGTGTTAAAATAAACAAGAGCTATTCATCAGTCAATAAGATCAACAAAAAAAATATATATATATATATATATTTAAAAGAATAGAGATGTAACACACAAGTTATTATATATTTGTAAACGGAATAGAAAATGCTGACAAATTGTTCACAGTTGAAAAATGGTTTAATTAGGAATAAAAGAGTATTAGTAATTGTATGGGTTAGTATTCAGTTGTGGTTTTAAGTTTTTACCGGTTGCGCATTTCTAAATGCTTTTCAAAAATAATTTTGAGATAGAGTGTCCGTGTTGTTTGCTCTGATCTGATTAGTTTTGGGAATTCTACCTGTTTTTATGTTAAAAAAGTGGCTCCAGCGCTACTTTCGTGTTGCAAAAATTCTTGTGGTCAAAACAATTTTGATTGGTCGGTAGAGGTCATGTGAATGTAAAAAATTGATTTTGCACCAAGACTGTTTTTATGTTAAAAAAGTGGCTCCAGCGCTACTTGGTGTTTGCAAAATTTCTTGTGGTCAAAACAATTTTGATTGGTCGGTAGAGGTCATGTGAATAAAAAATTGATTTTGCGCCAAGACTGAGAAATGACTCTTTCACAACAAATGTGTGTGTGTGTGTGTGTGTGTGTGTGTGTGTGTGTGTGTGTGTGTGTGTGTGTGTGTGTGTAGTAGTAGTAGTAAAGTGCTCGATGTTGTGATAATGGTTAGCAGGGATGTGTGTCAAATGGCTATTAAGTTAAGTGTGTGTGTGTGTGTATGTGTGTGAGTGTGTATATAGCAGAGTAATTCGTGGTAGCGGGGATGGTCAGTAGGAGTGTGTCTGTAAGCAGTGGGGGGTATTTTAGCATGTCAAAAGATATTTTTCAGCTTTTGTCTTATACGGAGAAGTGTGTGTGTGTGTGTGTGTATAAGTCTCTTTGTATGTTAATGTACGCGTGTGTATGGTTAATGTACGCGTGTATATGGAAAAACTGGCTCGAAAACCAGGTTTTTCGAGAAGTAATTTGATTGGTTTGTCAATAATTATAATAAATTTCGCGCCAGTTCGCGTTACAATAGTTCTTCAAATAAGAGAGGGGGGGGGGTTGTCACAGGTTGTTTTTTCATATATGAGTGTTTGAATTTCTTTTTACTTGAAAAAATGAGGCTCACGAAGGCTTTTTTTTGGTTGGTTATAAATGAAATTTGGCTGTCACGTGAACAAGTTTTCATTACATTTTTGCGCCCTTATTTGGAAAACTATTCTGTAGTCTTTATAGTGAAAGTTATGACAATGGAGAGATAGTGGTCAAGGGAAAAGGGATTGGGAGAAATGTTCTGGTTCAGTGAATATGGCCAGCTGTCAGAGTTCAGGTGTCAGAGTTCAGATTTTCTATTGAGACTGAAGATACGTGTTTATTTGTGTGCTTGTGTGTGTGTATATGTGTATTGGAAGATGATTCTATTAGTAGAGATGGGGGAGGGAGTTGTGTGTGTGTGTATATGGGTGTTATGTGTGTGTGTGTGCGAGTATGTTAGATAGAGAGAATATATATTTTTTGTGTGTGTGTATATATATATGTGTGTAGGAAAGTGGTTCTATTAGTAGAAATGGGGAGGGTGTTGTAGGTGTGGGGGTTTTTATGTGTGTGTATGGGTGTTATGTGTGTGGGAGTATGGTTAGCATGTTAAGATGAAGAGAATATATATATATATATATATATTGTGTGTGTGTATGTGTGTGTGGAGGAAAATGATTCCTTTAGTAGGAATATTTTTGAATGAACATATTTTCCTGACTTTTTCGTGTTTGCTGTTGTATTGCCAGTGCAAACGTATGTTTAAGGTTTATTTAGTTCGGGTTTTTATTTTCTAAAGTAGGTGTTATGTGTGTGTGTGTATGTCATATTGTGGTGTTGACATAATGTATATTAAACCTTATTTAATGTTGGTCTATATTTTTGAATAAACATATTTTCCTTATTTATTCGCATTTGTTCTGTTGTATTGTTAGCGCAAAGGTAAAATGGGAAGACTTGGAATTTGGGTGTCTTATTACTTGCGCAAATGTCTAGATGTGCACTTAGTGGTATTTGTCTCGTGGTTGGATCTCGTAATTGTTGGCGATGAACTGTCATTCTGTTTCTGAGTGTGAGTTTAGTTTGTCCTATATAATCTTCATTGCATCCTTTACATTTAATGGCATAAATTAGATTTTTTGATGAGCAAGTGAAGTGATTTTTTACAGTAAAATTTTGTCCTGATTTAAATGTATACGTGTTGCCTTCAATGAGGTGAGTGCAGGTTCCACAATTAGAGCGACCACATTTTTTGATACTTGGTTGTGGGTTTGTGGTAGGTAATTTGGCATTGGTGAGTAATGTTTTCAGTGATTTTGGTTGTCTTTTGCTTTTGATTATTTTGTGTGTTTCAAGGGCTTTTTTCATTCTTGGGTTTTGTTTTAGTAGTGGGATGTTATTGTGAATAGTGTTGTAAGCTTCCGCATTTCTTGGGTTGTGTGTTGAGATATATGATAGAATATTGGACGTACCTTGAATTTGTTTCTGTTTCCGTAATTCATCAATGCCTATTGCTTTAGCCCTTTCTATTCCATTATTTATTAGTAATAGTGGGTACTCTCTCTCAAGTAGAATTTCCTTTAATTCTTGAAGTCTTTTATTTCGCGTTTCATAATTGGAGACAATTGTGCAAATTCTTCTTGCTAGGTTAAAAGGAATGTTCGTCTTCGTGTGCTTTGGATGGTTGGAGGTGAATAGCAGATATTGTTTGGAATCTGTTGGTTTGTAGTGTATGTCAGTTTCGATATTTGTGTCTTTTTTTGTGATTAAGATGTCCAGAAATGGGAGTTGATCTTGGCTGTATTCCATTGTGAATTGGATGTGGTTATTGATGCCGTTTATTAAGTTTTTGAAATCCTTCAGTTGGTCGAGTGTGTGGGACCAAAGAATGAGGCAATCATCCAAGTAGCGTTTCCAATTCTCTGATAAATATTTGTGAAAGTTCAATCCGTATTTTGATTTGGACTGTTCATATATCTGGACTTCTAAGTATACCATGACTAAGTTGGCATAAGTTGGAGCGGCTTTTGTGCCCATCGCAGTCCCCGATATTTGCTTGTAAGTATTGCCATCGAAATCAAAAAAGTTGTTCTGTAGGATGAATTTTAATCCCTCGGTGATGAAGCTTTTTTCTATTCTGTCAGGTATCTCATTGGGATATTTCTCTAGCCAGAATCCTATTGCTTCTAGTCCGTATTGGTGTGGGATCGTTGTGTAGAGATTCACTACATCGAAAGACACAATAATAGTGTCGTTGTTGACATGTTTGGGGAGGTGGTTTAAGAGGTCCAGATCGTCTCTTACAAGGCTTGGTATGTGTTTCAGTATTGGTTTCAGTAGTATGTCTATAAAGTTGCTCAATCTGTGTGTTTCACATTGTGGGCCCGCTACAATTGGTCTTAATTTAAGGTCTGTGGGGTATTGTGTGTTCACGCAGGCTGAGGTGGATTGTTTACAGGCATCGTTGATTATTTTACATTTGTGGATCTTCGGAAGTCCGTAAAGGTTGCTGGTTTTGTATTCAAAATTTGTTAAATAATCGCGTTCCTTTTTAGTTAGGTCTTCCTGGTATCGATAAATCAGTGTGTTTAATTTGGTCATTATTTTTGATTGCTGGTAGTTTTTTACTCTTTCATAGTAATTAGCATTTTGTAAGAGAGAGAACATAGAATTTTTATATTTTTCAGCCTCCATAATGACAACAGTACTTCCCTTGTCCGCTTCCTTAATTACAATGTCCGGATTGTTTTTTAGTTCATGGATAATCTCCCATTCCCTTCGACTTGTGTTGGGTTTGGGTTTAGGTTGCGGTAGTTCATGGTATGGGAAGGTAGCTATGTGGTCACAAAATTTGTCCAGAACTCTGTTTCTACCTTTTGTTGGGTTGTAGCTGCTTTTATTCCGTACAATTGATTCGTCGTTATTCTCCTTGTCAAAGAATTCCTCTGTGAGACGTAATTTTCTACAGAAGTGTGAGATATATATATATATATATATATATATATATATATACATATATTCACTATATATATATATATATATATATATATATATATATATATATATATATATATATACATATATTCACTATATATATATATATATATATATATATATATATATATATACACATATATTTTTTTGTGTTGCACCATAGAGCATGTGTGTTCACGTATGTCATTGTGTTTATATGTGGGTAGAGATGTGTGCTGATGTAGGTATGTATGTTGAAGTGTGTATGTTGTGGGTTCGTCTTAGGGAGAAGTGTTTAGACGGGGTCCGTATTTGTTAATGAAGTAAGATTCCTTGCTGATGTATATATATATATATGTGTATATATATATATATATATATATATATATATATATATATATATATATATATATATATATATATATATAATGAAAAATAAATGTTACGGGCGAAAGAGAGGAATATCCATCGTCAGTTGTCTGCTAGGAATCATAGGTATTTCTTCGTGTTAGGGGCAAGATACTTCAGCCTAGGGTGAACTATAACTAAAATAAGTTATTGGGATAAAAAAAGAGAGGAAAGAGAGAAAAACATGTAAACAGACACGAAGGGTGAAGCCACGTAAAGAGAGGAAAAATAGGAAATATATCAAGTCAACAACTCATTTCGAACGTAAGAATGGTGAGTTTGACGACAGAGAAAACGACACGTCTTCACTGTTGCAGTGTTAGCGAGAGAAGAGGCTGCTTACAGTGGTGGACAAGGGAGGAAGTGAACTAGTGGAGAGAGGGAGTGAGTGAAAGTAAGAGGAAGCGAGAAAGAGATAGTTATAGTGGCAGGGTAGCCGAGATAAGGTGACTAGCAGAGGGGGTGAGCGAAAGTAAGAGGGAGAAGGAGAGAGAAGGGGGAGAGAGATGATAGGAAGAAGGGGAGAGAAAAGTGACGGGTCACAGCGAAGAAGGAAGCTTATATGAATAAAATGGTGAGCTGTGTGGTTGCAAATAAGTATAATGAAATAAAAATCTATCTATATAACATGGACCTCCAAGGGCCTGGAGATTAGGTCACAAATTTGATCCCTCTTACAATCTGGAGATATGGTCAATATTGGGCCTTAAAACCTTGAGTCCCTTTTATTCTGTGTATGAACATAAATAAATAATTGTTTCTACTTTTGGCACAAGGCCAGCAATTATCCAGTGCATTACTGGTACTTTATTTTATCGACCCCGTAAGGATGAAAGGCAAAGTTAACCTCGGCAGGATTTGAACTCAAACCATAAAGGGGCGTAACTCTTTGCTGCAAAGCATGGCGTCAGACCCTCTACCGATACTGCCAACCCTGAAATAATGTAATATATATATATATATATGTATGTGTGTATATATCTATTTATATATTGAACTATATTTTTTGTAATCACAGAGCTGGACAGAGTCTACTTCCACAACCCAGTAACGTGTAAGTTTTAGTTTTATACACTATCTAACCATTATTCTATCTGTTCATTCCCGTCTCTCTCTAACTTCACGATTTCACCGAACTTATATTCATGGAAATTTGGGACTTGACTCCTTCTTCCTCACTTTTCGTTGCTTCACCATCTTTGTTTGTTTACACTCTCGTGTCCCCTTTATTTACGTGTTCCAACGACTTTTTTTAGCCGTTGCTCGCACCAACCGGAGGTATATGGTCTTTAAAGCGATGAAATACCAATGATGGTTGGAAGATCACTGATGAAGGACTAACTTTATGTATATATATATATATATATATATATATATATATATGGTGGCTGCCAACTCGTTTTCGAGTACGGCCACTACTTTATATCCAGTGAAACTGCCGGCCAAACACTTGTTGTACACCACTTACCATAACTCTAGCAACCCACCACATTTATTTCTACTAAATCTCATATTTGTTAAGACTAACGTAGAGATTATAGTAATATCAATGTCTTACTGTAGCTTATAGTGTAGGTTACCATAGGGTAGGTTACTGGAGGGTAGGATACCGTAGGGTAGGTTACTGTAGGGTAGGGTACCATAGGGTAGGTTACCATAGGGTAGGTTACCATAGGGTAGGTTACTGTAGGCTAGGTTACTGTAGGGTAGGATACTGTAGGGTAGGTTACCATAGGGTAGATTACTGGAGGCTAGGATACCGTAGGGTAGGTTACCATAGGGTAGGTTACCATATGGTAGGTTACCATAGGGTAGGTTACTGTAGGGTAGGTTACTGTAGGGTAGGTTACTGTAGGCTAGGATACTGTAAGGTAGGTTACTGTAGGGTAGGATACCGTAAGGTAGGTTACTGTAGGGTAGGTTACTGTAGGGTAGGATACCGTAAGGTAGGTTACCATAGGGTAGGTTACTGTAGGGTAGGGTACCGTAAGGTAGGTTACCATAGGGTAGGTTACTAGAGGGTAGGTTACTGTAGGGTAGGTTACTGTAAGGTAGGTTACTGTAGGGTAGGTTACTGTAGGGTAGGTTACTGTAGGGTAGGATACCGTAAGGTAGGTTACCATAGGGTAGGTTACTGTAGGGTAGGATACCGTAAGGTAGGTTACCATAGGGTAGGTTACTGGAGGGTAGGTTACTGTAGGGTAGGTTACTGTAAGGTAGGTTACTGTAGGGTAGGATACCGTAAGGTAGGTTCTGTAGTGTAGGTTACTGTAGGGTAGGATACCGTAAGGTAGGTTACCATAGGGTAGGTTACTGTAGGGTAGGATACCGTAAGGTAGGTTACCATAGGGTAGGTTACTGTAGGGTAGGATACCGTAAGGTAGGTTACCATAGGGTAGGTTAGTGTAGTGTAGGTTACTGTAGTGTAGGATACCGTAAGGTAGGTTACCATAGGGTAGGTTAGTGTAGTGTAGGTTACTGTAGGGCAGGATACCGTAAGGTAGGTTACTGTAGGCTAGGATACTGTAAGGTAGGTTACTGTAGGGTAGGATACCGTAAGGTAGGTTACTGTAGGGTAGGTTACTGTAGGGTAGGTTACTGTAGGGTAGGATACCGTAAGGTAGGTTTACATAGGGTAGGTTACTGTAGGGTAGGGTACCGTAAGGTAGGTTACCATAGGGTAGGTTACTGGAGGGTAGGTTACTGTAGGGTATGTTACTGTAAGGTAGGTTACTGTAGGGTAGGATACCGTAATGTAGGTTACTGTAGGGTAGGTTACTGTAGGGTAGGATACCGTAAGGTAGGTTACCATAGGGTAGGTTACTGTAGGTTAGGATACTGTAAGGTAGGTTACCATAGGGTAGGTTACTGTAGGGTAGGATACCGTAAGGTAGGTTACCATAGGGTAGGTTAGTGTAGTGTAGGTTACTGTAGTGTAGGATACCGTAAGGTAGGTTACCATAGGGTAGGTTAGTGTAGTGTAGGTTACTGTAGGGCAGGATACCTTAAGGTAGGTTACCATAGGGTAGGTTAGTGTAGTGTAGGTTACTGTAGGGTAGGATACCGTAAGGTAGGTTTCCATAGGGTAGGTTACCATAGGGTAGGTTAGTGTAGGGTAGGCTACTGTAGGGTAGGTTACTGTAGGGTAGGTTACCATAAGGCAGGTTACCATAGAGTAAGGTACCTAAGTTTAGGTTACCATAGGGTAGGTTATTTAGGCTAGGTTACTGTAGGTTAGGTTACTGTATGGTAGGTTGCCATAGGGTAGGTTATCATAGTGTAGGTTACCATAGGGTAGGTTTCTGGAGGGTAGGTTATTATTGGGTAGGTTACCATAGTGTAGGTTACCATAGCGTAGGTTACCATAGGGTAGGTTACCATAGGGTAGGTTACTGGAGGGTAGGTTATTATAGGGTAGGTTAACATAGGGTAGGTTAACATACTGTAGCTTACCATTGGGTAGGTTATTATAGGGTAGGTTATTATAGGGTAGGTTACCATAGGGTAGCTTACTGGAGGGTAGGTTATCATAGGGAGGGTTACCATTGGGTAGGTTACTGTAGGGTAGGGTAGGTTACTATAGGGTAGGTTACTATAGGGTACGTTATTATAGGGAAGGTTACCAATGGGTAGGTTACTGTAGGGTAGGTTACCATAGGGTAGGTTACTGTAGTGTACCGTAGTGTAGGTTACCATAGGGTAGGTTACCATAGGGTACGTTATTATAGGGTAGGTTTCCATAACGTAGGTTTCCATAGGGTACGTTAGCATAGCGTAGGTTACCTTATGGTAGGTTACCATAGGGTAGGTTACCATATGGTAGGTTACCTTAGGGTAGGTTACCATAGGGTAAGTTACTATAGGTTAGGTTACCATAGGGTAGGTTACCGTAGTGTAGGTTAATGTAGGGTAGGTTACTATAGGATAGAGTACCTTAGGGTAGGTTACAATAGGGTATGGTACCATAGGGTAGGTTACCATAGGGTAGGTTACCATAGGTTAGGTTACCTTACGTTAGGTTACAATAGGTTAGGTTATCATAGGTTAGTATACTATAGGATAATGTTACAATAGGGCATGTTAGCATAGGCTTGGTTACCATAGGGGAGGTTACTATAGGTTGTTACCATAGGGTAGGTTACCATAGCGTAGGTAACTATATGGTATGTTACTGTAGGGTAGATTACCATAAGGTAGGTTACTATAGGGTAGGTTACCATAGGGTTGATTACCTTAAGGTAGGTTACCATAGGGTAGGTTACCTTAGGGTAGGTTACTATAGGGTAGAGTACCATAGGGTAGGTTACTCTAGGGTAGATTACCATAGGGTAGGTTACCATAGGGTAGGTTACCATACGGTAGGTTACCATAAGGGAGGTTATTATAGGGTAGGCTACCATAAGCTAGGTTACAATCGGGTTGGTTACTACAAGATAGGTTACCATAGGGTAGGTTAGCATAGTGTAGGTTACTATAGGGTAGGTTACCATAAGTTAGGTTACTATAGGGTAGGTTATATATGACAGTTTACCATAGGGTAGGTTACCATAGGGTAGGTTACCATAAGGTGGGTTATCATAGGCAGGTTACCATATGTTAGGTTACCATAAGTAGGTTACCATAGGCTAGTTTACCATAGGTAGGTTACCAGAGGTTGTCATAGGGTAGCGTACCATACCATAGGTTACCACAGTGTAGGTTAGCATAGGGTAGGTTACCATACCATATGTTTGTTAAGGTTAGGCTAGGCTGGTTTACTCGGTGAGTTAGAACTCACTTGTGACTGTATTGTTTTAGAAGAAGAGTCTTAACATTTAGTGCACCACTAAATTTTTTAGCTGATTCCCCTGCAACTGCCTTATTTTGGGGGGGGGTCGTCTTATCAATGCAATAGGGTCCTAAACCTAAGTTACACCTCAGAATTTTAGGGGCCGACCTATGTACCAGATAGACTTGTACACCGGCATATATGGTATATATATATATATGCAAAGAGAGAGAGAGAAAGAGGAAGTGAGAGAGATGCATTAAAACAATAACAGAAGGTCTGACTGGAGAATTTACTTTAGAATTTTAAGAGAAAAGAGGAAGGTTTCAGACTTCTGGAATTCCTTCACGAAAATGTCCAATTTATCTGTAACAAACTTCAAGAAACGAGACAACCACTTAATAACCTATAGATCAAGTTAGCCCACCAGCTAGATAGATTTCATTGTTACCAGAAGACAGAGTGACTGTTATAAACACAAAGTCCCTCCCTAGTGAAGAATGCAACTCCCAACATACCTTAGAAGACAACCTGGAAGAAAAGAGTAGAGATCAAAATCAAAAGGTCTTAAAGTCAATTTGGTAAAGATTAAAGTTCTAGTAAGTAGAAAGGAAAACAGGGCCCAGATCTCTTCAGGTAAACTGTCCTGCTCAGTGTGCAGAAAGGGAGTAGGTAGAAATTCCATCCTATGTCCCATATAGAAATGATGGGTACACAAAAGATGTAGTGCGATCTCAGGAACGCTAACAAAGAACGTAGCTTCTACATGTGGCCAATGAACAGGGGCAGTAAATAACAAGAGCTCTCAGGTTACAATCTCCTTCAAATGCCCAGAAATCTCTGTAGAGGTGGTAGATAGTTTCTGTTACCTGGGTGACCAAATCAGCAGTGGAGTAGGGTGGTCCAAAAACTCAGTAACCAGAGTGAGATTAGATTGGCGAAAGTGCAGGGATCTACTACTACTGCTAACTACAAAAGGTTTTTCCCTTAAAATGAAGGGCAGATTGTCTGATGCAGGTATACAAACAACAATGTTGCACAGCAGCTAGACCTGGGCACTGTCCGCAGAAGATCTGTAAAGATTGGAAAGAAATTAAGCCTCCATGCTTCAATGGATGTGCTATAGTAATATATGCAAATGGCAAAACATAAATGTAGTGTGAGAGAAATTATGCATAAGAGGGATTAGTTGCAGTGTGCAGGAGAGGGATTGTTTGGGTTTAGACATGTGATGTGTATGAAGGGTGACAGCTGTATAAAAAGGTGCATAACACACAAAGTTGACAGAAGCCATGGAGTGGGCAGGTCTGGGAAGACTTGGGATGAGGTAAGGAAAGCTGACTTTGCACAATTACACCTAGCTAAGGCAATGACACAGGATGGTGACCTCTGGCGCTATGCACAATTATAGAGGACCTGCCCTCATAAATCCACGAGTTGAGGCATATATCTAGTATGTAACACCTTCCCCACCATCTTCCCTCCCAAACATCTTAATTGATGTTATCATCCCACCCCTATAACAACATCCACAATCCACCAGACATTTTCCCTACCAACACCCCACTCAAGTTCCCAAACCTCACCATAAAGAGGTCCCACTGCAATCATGACAACGTGTCCAGTCCACACTGTACAGTGTTCATGTAGGTGTCCCGACAAAAAGCACCCAGCACACTGTACAAATGTGGTTGGCATTAGAAAGGGCATCCAACCATAAAAACCAAGCTAAAATCAGTTCCATGTGAGTGAAACATGGTCCTCTGACCTGATCTCCCACAAAGGGACAACCCATCCAACACATTGCCATTCCTTAAGTGCCTTTCCAGACATCAAGGCCACCTGGCACACACAAGTCAGCCAGAGAATACCTTCCTAATTTAAGGCTTTTAACATCTGAAGCCAGATTTCATCTTCCCCAGCAGTTTTACCACATTTGAGCTCTTTAACTGCTCTTGTGATCTCAGCCTCTGAGAGATTAGTCACCACTCCCAGATACACCTCATCTACATCCAAAAATGCTGTTGTGATCGGGTTTAGGAGGTCAGCAACATATTCTCTCCACCTTGTGGGGATGCACCTTTCTGAAGATAGGAGAACTCAGGATTCATACTTGATAGCAGGTGTGGAGGAAGGCTTCATATTACGAAGCCGGCAGATGATCTGCCAGATCATTTGCATATAAGTGTATATATATCGTGGGAATTTACATAGCCCACATATTACATAGTAAATTTAGTAATCTACAGGGGGGGGGGTATACAGAGATGACGGGCTCTTATTAGTTAATAACTTGAATAACCAAAATCTTGAAAGGCTACGGAAAAATATTAGAAAATCTTTTAGTGAACTGGGTCTAAAAATAACATACGTATACAATCTTAAAGTAGTAAACTTTCTGGACGTAACTCTTAATTTAAATACCGGACAGATACGACCCTTCCACAAGGCAAATGAGAACCTTACGTATATTAACTTTAACTCTAACCACCCACTCTCCATGATCAAATCAGTTCCCCGGAGTATTTCTCTTAGAATCTCTCGCCTATCGTCTAACTCTGATATTTTTAGTGAACACGCTGAATACTACAATAATGCATTAAGGAATGCTGACCACCGGGATACAATAGAATACATCGATAGGAATTTCCATAACACACATAGCTCTACACGAAATCAAGGAATGCGTAACCGGGGGACTAAAATACAAGCACACACACACTACTACCAGACATACTAATAATAGAAGATCACCACCAAATAAATCACGTTGTAGAAAGTATATCTGGTACAATCCTATTTTTAATGCCTCGATTAGTACAAAACTATCTCTTTCATTCTTTAAGTTAATCAACAAACACTTCCCTAGTTCCCATAAATACAGCAAAATTCTGAACTCTAAAACTATTAGACTATCATACTCCACGGCACCAAACCTTGAAGCATACATAAAAAAACTTAACTTAAGGCAATTAAACAACTCTACAAAACAAAACATTTTAGTAACAGATGGGGCGAACGCAATATCTGCCTCCCAACCACTAAATGGGAGACGGGTATTGCACAACCCACCTGTACCGCTATCACAACCTATCCATGGTATACCCGCTACCCACAACAAAGAATGTAACTGCCATCTACCTGAAATATGTCCATTGAAGAATGAATGCCTAAAGTCCAACATTGTTTACCAATGCACGGTTGAATCGAACGACCAGAAATGGTATTATATCGGATCTACCACCACATCGTTTAAATCTCGCTGGTACCGTCATCGATTCTCAATCAAACATCCGAATCACCGTTTTGTGACCACGCTCGCCAACAAGACCTGGCAACTCCGTGAACACAACCAACAGTTCACCTTAAAATGGGATATACTTTCAAGCGCAAGTGCATATCGGAGTGGATTGAAGTACTGCAGGTTATGTAACCTTGAGCTCGTTTACATATTAAAATCCAAAAACAAACTACTTAACGATAGAATTGAACGATCATTATACTGCAACCACAAACTAAAAGCTAAATTCTCTCACTATAAAATAACTTAACATTCGAACCCGTAACTATAACACCGCTTTCTAGCTAACAACCTTCTCTTCCCCCCACACTACAAGACAATACACTGCTTATCACTATACATGGTAACTCAGTGCAATTCCTAGATTACTACTACAAACCCAAAGTTCACTCACCACACAAACTTTGTCTGTCCCCTCTCTACCTATATCTCTCTCTACATCCATTACACACTCTCTCTCTCGCCTTTGGCCTACCTCCCTCTCAACATCTATGAACCTGCCCTCTGGGGCAATAAATAATTCCGACCTTAACTATCAACGCATCTCTCCAAAAGTAACCAGTATAATAAAACCCCTACCATAACATTTTGATTAAGATATCTACAAGCCACTCTCTCCTACTTCTCCAACCCCTGCATATCTTTCTTTCTCTCTCCCTCTTCCCTACTTTTCTCTCTTCCTTTTCTACTCTATCTTCCCCAACAACCCCACTTAAGGGTATTTACATTGTACATTTTACCATTCTGCTCTGAGGAAACAGTGGTCACAGCATTGGATATTTGAGTTCTGCAAGTACTTGTGAATTTGCACGTAGCATAACTAGGCTGCAGTACCACCGTGGAAACACTTGTAATCACACGGAATAAATTACCTTTTTATGATGTCTACCTGTTATTATTCATTCTTTATATATATATATATATATATATATATAGTAGAATGATCGACCATCGGAATATCGGCCCACGAAATCACGATAAACAATATCCGACATGTGTGGTAGGGAGCTCAATAGTTTGGATAAACCAGAGCTATACCTATCGTTAAAATTCCAACACACAGAGATCATGCCTAAAATCACCCGTGCAGCCGAAAAAGAACGACCAGGAAGATTCGGGTCACTCAAATAAAATATCAATAAATTAATAAATTAAATGAATGTAAAAAAACTCACCCGGACCCGTTAGCAGGATGTTAAATTCTAGCTTTTTGGGTTTCTGCAATTCCTTAATCAAATCACTATCATCCCACATAAAAAATATGTATGACTTCTAGAGAGGAGACGAACGAGGAAAAGCTTCTTCAACGAGTTTCCGTTCAAAAATACGGAGGGACCCACCGCCAAAAACGCACATGGTATTCAGCAAGGGAGGGAACCCCTATATTAGCGAAAGAATTCGGTGATGTGTAAATTATGTAAAAATACGAAGTATCACATATCGAATCAGAGTGCTCAACAGATGTGTTAAAATAAACAAGAGCTATTCATCAGTCAATAAGATCAACAAAAAATATATATATATATATATTTAAAAGAATAGAGATGTAACACACAAGTTATTATATATTTGTAAACGGAATAGAAAATGCTGACAAATTGTTCACAGTTGAAAAATGGTTTAATTAGGAATAAAAGAGTATTAGTAATTGTATGGGTTAGTATTCAGTTGTGGTTTTAAGTTTTTAAGTTTTTACCGGTTGCGCATTTCTAAATGCTTTTCAAAAATAATTTTAAGATAGAGTGTCCGCTCTGATCTGATTAGTTTTGGGAATTCTACCTGTTTTTATGTTAAAAAAGTGGCTCCAGCGCTACTTTCGTGTTGCAAAAATTCTTGTGGTCAAAACAATTTTGATTGGTCGGTAGAGGTCATGTGAATGTAAAAAATTGATTTTGCGCCAAGACTGTTTTTATGTTAAAAAAGTGGCTCCAGCGCTACTTGGTGTTTGCAAAATTTCTTGTGGTCAAAACAATTTTGATTGGTCGGTAGAGGTCATGTGAATAAAAAATTGATTTTGCGCCAAGACTGAGAAATGACTCTTTCACAACAAATGTGTGTGTGTGTGTGTGTGTGTGTGTGTGTGTGTGTGTGTGTGTGTGTGTGTGTGTGTGTGTGTAGTAGTAGTAAAGTGCTCGATGTTGTGATAATGGTTAGCAGGGATGTGTGTCAAATGGCTATTAAGTTAAGTGTGTGTGTGTGTGTGTATGTGTGTGAGTGTGTATATAGCAGAGTAATTCGTGGTAGCGGGGATGGTCAGTAGGAGTGTGTCTGTAAGCAGTGGGGGGTATTTTAGCATGTCAAAAGATATTTTTCAGCTTTTGTCTTATACGGAGAAGTGTGTGTGTGTGTGTGTGTGTATAAGTCTCTTTGTATGTTAATGTACGCGTGTGTATGGTTAATGTACGCGTGTATATGGAAAAACTGGCTCGAAAACCAGGTTTTTCAAGAAGTAATTTGATTGGTTTGTCAATAATTATAATAAATTTCGCGCCAGTTCGCGTTACAATAGTTTTTCAAATAAGAGAGGGGGGGGGGGGGTTGTCACAGGTTGTTTTTTCATATATGAGTGTTTGAATTTCTTTTTACTTGAAAAAATGAGGCTCACGAAGGCTTTTTTTTGGTTGGTTATAAATGAAATTTGGCTGTCACGTGAACAAGTTTTCATTACATTTTTGCGCCCTTATTTGGAAAACTATTCTGTAGTCTTTATAGTGAAAGTTATGACAATGGAGAGATAGTGGTCAAGGGAAAAGGGATTGGGAGAAATGTTCTGGTTCAGTGAATATGGCCAGCTGTCAGAGTTCAGGTGTCAGAGTTCAGATTTTCTATTGAGAAACGTGTTTATTTGTGATACGTGTTTATTTGTGATACGTGTTTATTTGTGTGCTTGTGTGTGTGTATATGTGTATTGGAAGATGATTCTATTAGTAGAGATGGGGGAGGGAGTTGTGTGTGTGTGTATATGGATGTTATGTGTGTGTGTGTGCGAGTATGTTAGATAGAGAGAATATATATTTTTTGTGTGTGTGTATATATATATGTGTGTAGGAAAGTGGTTCTATTAGTAGAAATGGGGAGGGTGTTGTAGGTGTGGGGGGTTTTATGTGTGTGTATGGGTGTTATGTGTGTGGGAGTATGGTTAGCATGTTAAGATGAAGAGAATATATATATATATATATATATTGTGTGTGTGTATGTGTGTGTGGAGGAAAATGATTCCTTTAGTAGGAATATTTTTGAATGAACATATTTTCCTGACTTTTTCGTGTTTGCTGTTGTATTGCCAGTGCAAACGTATGTTTAAGGTTTATTTAGTTCGGGTTTTTATTTTCTAAAGTAGGTGTTATGTGTGTGTGTGTATGTCATATTGTGGTGTTGACATAATGTATATTAAACCTTATTTAATGTTGGTCTATATTTTTGAATAAACATATTTTCCTTATTTATTCGCATTTGTTCTGTTGTATTGTTAGCGCAAAGGTAAAATGGGAAGACTTGGAATTTGGGTGTCTTATTACTTGCGCAAATGTCTAGATGTGCACTTAGTGGTATTTGTCTCGTGGTTGGATCTCGTAATTGTTGGCGATGAACTGTCATTCTGTTTCTGAGTGTGAGTTTAGTTTGTCCTATATAATCTTCATTGCATCCTTTACATTTAATGGCATAAATTAGATTTTTTGATGAGCAAGTGAAGTGATTTTTTACAGTAAAATTTTGTCCTGATTTAAATGTATACGTGTTGCCTTCAATGAGGTGAGTGCAGGTTCCACAATTAGAGCGACCACATTTTTTGATACTTGGTTGTGGGTTTGTGGTAGGTAATTTGGCATTGGTGAGTAATGTTTTCAGTGATTTTGGTTGTCTTTTGCTTTTGATTATTTTGTGTGTTTCAAGGGCTTTTTTCATTCTTGGGTTTTGTTTTAGTAGTGGGATGTTATTGTGAATAGTGTTGTAAGCTTCCGCATTTCTTGGGTTGTGTGTTGAGATATATGATAGAATATTGGACGTACCTTGAATTTGTTTCTGTTTCCGTAATTCATCAATGCCTATTGCTTTAGCCCTTTCTATTCCATTATTTATTAGTAATAGTGGGTACTCTCTCTCAAGTAGAATTTCCTTTAATTCTTGAAGTCTTTTATTTCGCGTTTCATAATTGGAGACAATTGTGAAAATTCTTCTTGCTAGGTTAAAAGGAATGTTCGTCTTCGTGTGCTTTGGATGGTTGGAGGTGAATAGCAGATATTGTTTGGAATCTGTTGGTTTGTAGTGTATGTCAGTTTCGATATTTGTGTCTTTTTTTGTGATTAAGATGTCCAGAAATGGGAGTTGATCTTGGCTGTATTCCATTGTGAATTGGATGTGGTTATTGATGCCGTTTATTAAGTTTTTGAAATCCTTCAGTTGGTCGAGTGTGTGGGACCAAAGAATGAGGCAATCATCCAAGTAGCGTTTCCAATTCTCTGATAAATATTTGTGAAAGTTCAATCCGTATTTTGATTTGGACTGTTCATATATCTGGACTTCTAAGTATGCCATGACTAAGTTGGCATAAGTTGGAGCGGCTTTTGTGCCCATCGCAGTCCCCGATATTTGCTTGTAAGTATTGCCATCGAAATCAAAAAAGTTGTTCTGTAGGATGAATTTTAATCCCTCGGTGATGAAGCTTTTTTCTATTCTGTCAGGTATCTCATTGGGATATTTCTCTAGCCAGAATCCTATTGCTTCTAGTCCGTATTGGTGTGGGATCGTTGTGTAGAGATTCACTACATCGAAAGACACAATAATAGTGTCGTTGTTGACATGTTTGGGGAGGTGGTTTAAGAGGTCCAGATCGTCTCTTACAAGGCTTGGTATGTGTTTCAGTATTGGTTTCAGTAGTATGTCTATAAAGTTGCTCAATCTGTGTGTTTCACATTGTGGGCCCGCTACAATTGGTCTTAATTTAAGATCTGTGGGGTATTGTGTGTTCACGCAGGCTGAGGTGGATTGTTTACAGGCATCGTTGATTATTTTACATTTGTGGATCTTCGGAAGTCCGTAAAGGTTGCTGGTTTTGTATTCAAAATTTGTTAAATAATCGCGTTCCTTTTTAGTTAGGTCTTCCTGGTATCGATAAATCAGTGTGTTTAATTTGGTCATTATTTTTGATTGCTGGTAGTTTTTTACTCTTTCATAGTAATTAGCATTTTGTAAGAGAGAGAACATAGAATTTTTATATTTTTCA
Organism: Eledone cirrhosa; assembly: GCA_964016885.1. NCBI lineage: Eukaryota > Metazoa > Mollusca > Cephalopoda > Octopoda > Eledonidae > Eledone > Eledone cirrhosa. The sequence continues at coordinate 25,092,000 of OZ024764.1, forward strand.
GCCTCCATAATGACAACAGTACTTCCCTTGTCCGCTTCCTTAATTACAATGTCCGGATTGTTTTTTAGTTCATGGATAATCTCCTATTCCCTTCGACTTGTGTTGGGTTTGGGTTTAGGTTGCGGTAGTTCTACAGAAGTGTGATATATATATATATATATATATATATACATATATTCACTATATATATATATATATATATATATATATATATATATATATATATATATATATTCACTATATATATATATATATATATATATATATATATATATATATATATACACATATATTTTTTTGTGTTGCACCATAGAGCATGTGTGTTCACGTATGTCATTGTGTTTATATGAGGGTAGAGATGTGTGCTGATGTAGGTATGTATGTTGAAGTGTGTATGTTGTGGGTTCGTCTTAGGGAGCTGTGTTTAGACGGGGTCCGTATTTGTTAATGAAGTAAGATTCCTTGCTGATGTATACATATATATATGTGTGTATATATATATGTGTGTATATATATATGTGTGTATATATATATATATATATATATATATATATATATATATATATATATATATATAATGAAAAGTAAATGTTACGGGCGAAAGAGAGGAATATCCATCGTCAGTTGTCTGCTAGGAATCATAGGTATTTCTTCGTGTTAGGGGCAAGATACTTCAGCCTAGGGTGAACTATAACTAAAATAAGTTATTGGGATAAAAAAAGAGAGGAAAGAGAGAAAAACATGTAAACAGACACGAAGGGTGAAGCAACGTAAAGAGAGGAAAAATAGGAAATATATCAAGTCAACAACTCATTTCGAACGTAAGAATGATGAGTTTGACGACAGAGAAAACGACACGTCTTCACTGTTGCAGTGTTAGCGAGAGAAGAGGCTGCTTACAGTGGTGGACAAGGGAGGAAGTGAACTAGTGGAGAGAGGGAGTGAGTGAAAGTAAGAGGAAGCGAGAAAGAGATAGTTATAGTGGCAGGGTAGCCGAGATAAGGTGACTAGCAGAGGGGGTGAGCGAAAGTAAGAGGGAGAAGGAGAGAGAAGGGGGAGAGAGATGATAGGAAGAAGGGGAGAGAAAAGTGACGGGTCACAGCGAAGAAGGAAGCTTATATGAATAAAATGGTGAGCTGTGTGGTTGCAAATAAGTATAATGAAATAAAAATCTATCTATATAACATAGACATCTAAGGGCCTGGAGATTAGGTCACAAATTTGATCCCTCTTACAATCTGGAGATATGGTCAATATGGGCCTTAAAACCTTGAGTCCCTTTTCTTCTGTGTATGAACAGAAATAAATAATTGTTTCTACTTTTGGCACAAGGCCAGCAATTATCCAGTGCATTACTGGTACTTTATTTTATCGACCCCGTAAGGATGAAAGGCAAAGTTAACCTCGGCGGGATTTCAACTCAAACCATAAAGGGGCGTAACTCTTTGCTGCAAAGCATGGCGTCAGACCCTCTACCGATACTGCCAACCCTGAAATAATGTAATATATATCTATATATATATGTATGTGTGTATGTATCTATTTATATATTTAACTATATTTTTTGTAATCACAGAGCTGGCCAGAGTCCACTTCTACAACCCAGTAACGTGTAAGTTTTAGTTTTATATACTATCTAACCATTATTCTCTCTGTTCATTCCCGTCTCTCTCTATCTCTCTCTCTATATATTTATATCTATATACATACATGCACACACATATATATATGAACGTATGGATTCACCGAACATTTATTATAATGCTCGGTGTGTTTGTAAACAAACATCCCCAATTATGCCTTACAGTGTCTCACTGTGTCATTTCCCACTCTTAGTACGTCTGTATACATATATGTATGTACGTATACATACTTATATTTAAGTAACAGCCGTACTAAGAGTGAGAAATGAAATTTTGTTTCATTTTTCCGTTTATCCTTTTCGGTACCCCGGCCGATTAACTCACTCGATATGAAAATTAGGCTGCTCAGCTGTTAATATGCATAAGCAGAGTATATACTTTCAGACGTTCAACCATCTGGCAGGAAGGTATACGTTGCTGACGATATCTAATAAGCTTGAAACTAGTACATCATTCCTTTGTCAGTGTTGAACAAATGAGCAACGATGGTTGGTAAACACTGTACGGCTTAATTCGGGATGTTTGTTTACAAATACACCGAGCATTATAATAAATGTTCGGTAAATCCATTCGTACATATATATATATGTGTGCATGTATGTATATATATATACATACTACTGTACGTCTGTATACATATATGTATGTACGTATACATACTTATATTTAAGTAACAGCCGTACTAAGAGTGAGAAATGAAATTTCGTTTCATTTTTTCTGCTTATCTATATATAGAAAACTATGGTTGTCTGTCTGTCTATCGATTTTTGGCACACATCTCCTCTTAGAATCTCTCACGGAATTGCACCGAAATTGCTATACTTGTACATTGAGCCCTAGCGAAGACATCGGAAAAAAAAATATTTCAAATTGACCCACCCTATGTGACGAAATCGAATATAATGTATCGATTTTTGAGCGTAAGTGATCAGTTATTTCCCTTTGTTCTGTTTACATTGAGCGTCTTACGTAAAAAATTACGCTGGCTTTAACAGTTGTCGAGCCAGCAAAATATTGACCTGCAAAATTCATCAGTTCGAACACTAAGCTTCCGTTTTGCTTCATTTCCATTTAAAAGCATTTTAAAACAATATTTTTACTTGAAAACAAGTCTATTTAAAGACTACGTAAAACAAGCAAATATTTCGTCGTTAGGCGTGCAGACAGACAGTCGTGCAGACAGACAGTCGTGCAGAGAGGTGATATAGGCGTGCAGACAGACAGTCGTGCAGAGAGGTGATATAGGCGTGCAGACAGACAGTCGTGCAGAGAGGTGATATAGGCGTGCAGACAGACATAACTGATAATTTGGTTACGTTAATGTTTTTCTCTGCGTTGCAGTGTTTACATTTTCGATCTTTGTTAATAAATAACCAGTGCAGTTTCTATCCCCAGCATCCTCTTTTGTTATAACATTCGGGTTATCGTTATGTTTTCTTAACTTCATAAGGCATATTGTTGGTTGAGGGAATATTAATCAAAAACACCACATGCAAGTCTGCACAGTAGATACTACAGTTTTTAAGCCAAGAAAGAAACTTAACATTGTAACTTTAACACAGCTACTGAGCGACCCCGAGCAACGCCGGGCTTTACTGCTAGTATATATATATAGTAAGGTGTATTATTAGTTGTGTAAAACGGTCCAATAAATTTTTGTTACCAATATTAAGTTCTCCACGCTTTTGTATATCTCCAATTCCATTCAAGGGAACAGCTAGATGATGTAAAACGGAGTATTTCTATCAAAATGAAAATCCGAAGGCAAGGTAAAATTTCCAATCATTTTAATCCCGTCGTGATTAAAATGATTGGAAATTTTACCCTCCCTTCGGATTTTCATTTATATATATATATATATATATATATATATATAAATGAAAGTATAGAAATTATTGTGAGCGTGAAGCCAACAGCATTTCATAATATATGTGACTATAACGTCAAAATGGAAAATAATTAACGTAAGATGTGGGAAAAATAATTCAAACTCAATTTTAAAAAATCAAGACAGATTTATCCATAGAATTTTGTGAAATCCAGGGAAAAATCAATAGAGCCTTAACTCTGAATAAAATAAAGTTTAAATACTCATCCTTCAATTTGGAAAAACTTCAAATGCTCTATATAGTCTTAAAAAGACTATTTCACGAAACTTTCAGTGGGGATGGTCACGGTTGGAACCGTTCATCAGTAGAGCTCAACATGGTAACCCTAAACCACTGCCAGAATATGCTAAAAAGGGAATTTCAAAGCAGCCTAGTTCAACTCATGCGTAAATATGAAAATAAACGCACATGGAGAGACATGGCTGGTGACGTCAGAATGAGACGAATGTCTGTTTACAGGAAACAGCAGTCAAAAAACATTCCGAAAAAAAAGTCTACAAATGTAATATTATATATATATATATATATAATATTAAGGATACTATTTATAGTTATGTATATTTTAAACTATAAACAGGGAATATCAGTAATTTATTACTACCTTATTACCATAAGATAAATAGCTCAATGTAATAACATCAGTTGTTCTACAGAGTAGTTATATAGAATTTACAAGAATCAAAGCTATGTTCAAAGCATTTATTCACTTACAACTGTTACATCCAAACCTTGGCTTGGTGCCTTCGGACCATTTTTTAATGCTTGTACAAATAATTGACCTCCTATCCAACGTAAGAAACATTCAGATACACATATATATTAACCTACAGTGGAGCGACATATATTATACTATACTATATTTGTATAGTAATTCAAATTTAAAATCAAAATTAAAATACAGGCGTCAAGTAACACAGATAATGCAAGAGAATAGTTCAATAATCTGATCTAGTAGACAGTGTATGCGTTAGTCATATATACAAGTGTGTCTCATTTATATAAGAGTATTGTGTGGCAAGGTATTACATGTAATACAAGCACTTTAAGCGGGTAAGAAAGAGTATTATGGTGGTTGTAGTGGGAGAGTATTTTTTGTATAGATCGAATTAGTATGTGTGCAGAAGAAGAAAAAGAGAGTTATAGTTTCACATCCACCGCCATTTTCACATCCAGAAAAAGGAAGTTATGTCTATTACATCCATCACATTTGTTACTTAATACGAATACATCGTTTACAAATGTACTCTATATACTAAATATATATATATATATATGACTCTGTCTCTTATAAACCACGTTGGCTATTATGAACCCCCCTCTCTCTCTCTCTCTCTCTATGCTGGCTATTATGACTATCTCTCTCTCTTTCTATGTTGGCTATTAAGACTCTCTCTCTCTCTATGCTGGCTATTATGACTCTCTCTCTCTCTCTCTATGTTGGCTATAATGACTCTCTCTCTCTCTCCATGTTAGCTATTATGTCTCTCTCTCTCTCTCTAAGTTGGTTATTATGACTCTCTCTCTCTCTATGTTGGCTATAATGACTCTCTCTCTCTCTATGTTAGTTATTATGACTCTCACTCTCTCCCTGTTCAAGATTTACAAAGTTAGATGAACATCTTCAAAGTCCTCCCATACTCACCTTGTCTAATATGCGTTCTTGTACCTGATTATTTCCTCCAAATCTCCTGGGATGTTACAAGCCATGATGGCTACCTATCTCACAATTTCCCTCCTGCCCACCCCCTCACACCACCATAGTGTATTCGACCAATCAAACCTCAGCAACGTGTCCCTCACCCATTACCAACCCCAACAAACTCTGCTATTACTACTACTTCTACTTTTCTTCTGGCCCTTACCAGCCCCAACAAACCCTGCCATTATTACTATTATTGTCCTTCTAGCCCTGAATTCTTTTACTGTTATGTAAGGGTGAGCTGAGGATAAATGGGGCAACCCCAAATTAATAAATGAATATGAATCCGCGAGTTACCAAGCACCCATGCAAAGCTTTAATTCAGAGACAGGAAGCTATCACACCCCACTGCAAAAATTCACCCTTTCCCGCGAGTGGTGGCAAATGCCCAAAACTCCGAGTTGGAACCATCAATGTAAGCACAATGAAAGGAAGAGCAGGAGAAATTGTAGAGATGCTAGAGCGAAAGGAAATTGATGTATGCTGTGTGCACGAGACTAGATGGAGAGCAGAGACCGCTAGAGTCCTTGCAGGTAGAAGTCAGTGCTACAAATTTTTCTGGGTAGCAAATGACAACAGGATGGGAGGTGTAGCTATCCTATTAGCTGACAAATGGGTAGATAAGGTAATCTCAGTGAACAGCGTGAAGGCAAGAACCATGAAACTCGGACTAGTCCTGAATAAAACAATTGCCACAATAATATCAGCTTACGCACTCCAAATGGGGTTGTCAGGCGACTATAGCGGGGAATTTAGCGTAGATGTCGGTGTCCACCAGGGTTCTGTTTTTAGCCCTCTCCAGTTCGTTATAGTATTGCAAGCAATAACAAAGGTGATTATGACCGGATGCCCATGGGAACTCCTATATGCGGATGATCTCACACTTATAGCCGAATCTATGGTGGAACTATACTTGCTCAGTATGTAGGAAAGGAGTAGGCTGGATACAAAAGGCTTCCCCCTCAAAATGAAAGGAAGGCTGTATGATGTGGGTATACGAACAGCAAGTTACATGGTAGTGAAACCTGGGTACTGTCTGTGGAAGACTTGCATAGATTAGAAAGAAACGAAGCCTGCATGCTGCGATGGATGTGTAATAGTAATATACGCGAAGGGCAAAGCATAAATGAATTGAGAGAGATACTGAGCATAAGAGGAATGAAATGTTGTGTGCAGGAGAGGAGGTTGCATTGGACATGTGATGCGTATGAAGGATGACAGCTGTATAAAAAGGTGTAGAGCACTAGAAGTCGATGGAAGCCGTGGAGTGGGGAGACCCAAGAAGAGCTGGGATGAGGTGATAAAAGCCGACCTTACCCAGTTGCACCTCTCAAAGGCGATGACACAGGACCGTCACCTCTGGCATCACGCAGTAATACAGAAGACCCGGTTCCCCACAGCTACAAGCGGAAGCCGAAGCGTATGCTCCCACCATCTCCGACTGTAAAGTGGACGTATAGGTGACACAGAAAAAAAGCACCCAGTACTCACTGTAAATGAGGTTGGTGTTAGGAAGGGCATCCAGCTGTGGGAATCAAGCCAGAATCAGTTCCCGTATGAGCAAGACAAGGTCAGCTGAACAGACACTGCCCACAACAGGACAACCCGTCTAACCCATGCTAGCGTGGAAGAACGGACGTAAAACAGTGATGATGAAGATGATATATCATATATGCCAGTGAACAAGGTGACATTTGGAGCCTAAAAATATCTCTCCAAAACCAGGGGTCGACTTGTCTGCTAAATATAGTATGTTAACCTTTACCACTGAGGGGTAACAGTGAAACTGCCGGCCAAACACTTGTTGTACACCACTTACCATAACTCTAGCAACCCACCACATTTATTTCTACTGGATCTCATATTTGTTAAGTATAACGTAGAGATTATAGTAATATCAATGTCTTACTGTAGCTTATAGTGTAGGTTACCATAGGGTAGGTTACTGTAGGGTAGGATACCGTAGGGTAGGTTACTGTAGGGTAGGTTACCATAGGGTAGGTTACTGTAGGGTAGGATACCGGAGGGTAGGTTACCATAGGGTAGGTTACCATAGGGTAGGTTACTGTAGGGTATGTTACTGTAGGGTAGGTTACTGTAGGGTAGGGTACCATAGGGTAGGATACCGTAGGGTAGGTTACCATAGGGTAGGTTAGCATAGGGTAGGTTACTGTAGGGTAGGATACCGGAGTGTAGGTTACCATAGGGTAGGTTACCATAGGGTAGGTTACTGTAGGGTATGTTACTGTAGGGTAGGTTACTGTAGGGTAGGTTACCATAGGGTAGGTTACTGTAGGGTAGGATACCGTAGGCTAGGTTACCATAGGGTAGGTTAGCATAGGGTAGGTTACTGTAGGGTATGTTACTGTAGGGTATGTTACTGTAGGGTAGGGTAACATAGGGTAGGATACCGTAGGGTAGGTTACCATAGGGTAGGTTAGCATAGGGTAGGTTACTGTAGGGTATGTTACTGTAGGGTAGGTTACTGTAGGGTAGGGTACCATAGGGTAGGATACCGTAGGGTAGGTTACCATAAGGTAGGTTAGCATAGGGTAGGTTACTGTAGGGTAGGATACCGGAGTGTAGGTTACCATAGGGTAGGTTACCATAGGGTAGGTTACTGTAGGGTATGTTACTGTAGGGTAGGTTACTGTAGGGTAGGTTACCATAAGGTAGGTTACTGTAGGGTAGGATACCGTAGTGTAGGTTACCATAGGGTAGGTTAGCATAGGGTAGGTTACTGTAGGGTATGTTACTGTAGGGTATGTTACTGTAGGGTAGGGTACCATAGGGTAGGATACCGTAGGGTAGGTTACCATAGGGTAGGTTAGCATAGGGTAGGTTACTGTAGGGTATGTTACTGTAGGGTAGGTTACTGTAGGGTAGGGTACCATAGGGTAGGATACCGTAGGGTAGGTTACCATAGGGTAGGTTAGCATAGGGTAGGTTACTGTAGGGTATGTTACTGTAGGGTAGGTTACTGTAGGGTAGGGTACCATAGGGTAGGATACCGTAGGGTAGGTTACCATAGGGTAGGTTAGCATAGGGTAGGTTACTGTAGGGTATGTTACTGTAGGGTAGGTTACTGTAGGGTAGGGTACCATAGGGTAGGATACCGTAGGGTAGGTTACCATAGGGTAGGTTAGCATAGGGTAGGTTACTGTAGGGTATGTTACTGTAGGGTAGGTTACTGTAGGGTAGGGTACCATAGGGTAGGATACCGTAGGGTAGGTTACCATAGGGTAGGTTAGCATAGGGTAGGTTACTGTAGGGTATGTTACTGTAGGGTAGGTTACTGTAGGGTAGGGTACCATAGGGTAGGATACCGTAGGGTAGGTTACCATAGGGTAGGTTAGCATAGGGTAGGTTACTGTAGGGTATGTTACTGTAGGGTAGGTTACTGTAGGGTAGGGTACCATAGGGTAGGATACCGTAGGGTAGGTTACTGTAGGGTAGGGTACCGTAGGGTAGGTTACCATAGGGTAGGTTACCATAGTGTAGGTTACTGTAGGGTAGGTTACTGTAGGGTAGGTTACTGTAGGGTAGGTTACCATAGGGTAGGTTACTGGAGGCTAGGATACCGTAGGGTAGGTTACTGTAGGGTAGGTTACCATAGGGTAGGTTACTGTAGGGTATGTTACCATAGGGTAGGTTACTATAGAGGAGGTTACCATACGGTAGGTTACCTTAGGGTAGGTTACCATAACGTAGGTAACTATAGGGTAGGTTACCATAGTGTAGGTTAATGTAGGGTAGGTTACCATAGGATAGGGTACCATAGGGTAGGTTACAATAGGGTATGGTACCATAGGGTAGGTTACCATAGGGTAGGTTACCATAGGTTAGGTTACCTTAGGTTAGGTTACAATAGGGTAGGTTATCATAGGTTAGTATACTATAGGATAGGTTACCATAAGGTAGGTTAGCATAGGCTTGGTTACCATAGGGGAGGATACTATTGGTTGTTACCTTAGGGTAGGTTACCATAGGGGAGGTTACTATAAGTTGTTACCATAGGGTAGGTTACCTAGGGTAGGTTACTATATGGTAGGTTACTGTAGGGTAGATTACCATAAGGTAGGTTACTATAGGGTAAGTTACCATAGGGTTGATTACCTTAAGGTAGGTTACCATAGGGTAGGTTACCATAGGGTAGGTTACCTTAGGGTAGGTTACTATAGAGTAGAGTACCATAGGGTAGGTTACCATAGGGTAGGTTACCATAAGGGAGATTATTATAGGCTAGGTTACCATAAGTTAGGTTACTATAGGGTAGGTTATATATGACAGTTTACCATAGGGTAGGTTACCATAGGGTAGGTTACCATAAGGTGGGTTATCATAGGTAGGTTACCATATGTTATGTTACCATAAGTAGGTTACCATAGGCTAGTTTACTAGAGGTAGGTTACCAGATGTTGTCATAGGGTAGGTTACCATACCATAGGTTACCACAGGGTAGGTTACCATAGGGTAGGTTACCATACCATATGTTTGTTAAGGTTAGGCTAGCCTGGTTTACTCGGTGAGTTAGAACTCACTTGTGACTGTAGTGTTTTAGAAGAAGGGTCTTAACATTTAGTGCGCCACTAAATTTTTTAACCGTTTCCCCTGCAACTGCCTTAATTTTGGGGGTCGTCTTATCAATGCAATAGGGTCCTAAACCTAAGTTACACCTCAGAATTTTAGGGGCCGACCTATGTACCAGATAGACTTGTACACCGGCATATATGGTATATATATATATGCAAAGAGAGAGAGAGAAAGAGGAAGTGAGAGAGATGCATTAAAACAATAACAGAAGGTCTGACTGGAGAATTTACTTTAGAATTTTAAGAGAAAAGAGGAAGGTTTCAGACTTCTGGAATTCCTTCACGAAAATGTCCAATTTATCTGTAACAAACTTCAAAAAACGAGACAACCACTTAATAACCTATAGATCAAGTGGGCCCACCAGCTAGATAGATTTAATTGTTACCAGAAGACAGAGTGACTGTTATAAACACAAAGTCCGTCCCTAGTGAAGAATGCACCTCCCAACATACCTTAGAAGACAACCTGGAAGAAAAGAGTAGAGATCAAAATCAAAAGGTCTTAAAGTCAATTTGGTAAAGACTAAAGTTCTAGTAAGTAGAAAGGAAAACAGGGCCCAGATCTCTTCAGGTAAACTGTCCTGCTCAGTGTGCAGAAAGGGAGTAGGTAGAAATTCCATCCTATGTCCCATATAGAAATGATGGGTACACAAAAGATGTAGTGCGATCTCAGGAACGCTAACAAAGAAAGTAGCTTCTACATGGGGCCAGTGAACAGGGGCAGTAAATAACAAGAGCTCTCAGGTTACAATCTCCTTCAAATGCCCAGAAATCTCTGTAGAGGTGGTAGATAGTTTCTGTTACCTGGGTGACCAAATCAGCAGTGGAGTAGGGTGGTCCAAAAACTCAGTAACCAGAGTGAGATTAGATTGGCGAAAGTGCAGGGATCTACTACTACTGCTAACTACAAAAGGTTTTTTCCCTCAAAATGAAGGGCAGATTGTCTGATGCAGGTATACAAACAACAATGTTGCACAGCAGCTAGACCTGGGCACTGTCCGCAGAAGATCTGTAAAGCTTGGAAAGAAATTAAGCCTCCATGCTTCAATGGATGTGCTATAGTAATATATGCAAATGGCAAAACATAAATGTAGTGTGAGAGAAATTATGCATAAGAGGGATTAGTTGCAGTGTGCAGGAGAGGGATTGTTATGGTTTAGACATGTAATGTGTATGAAGGGTGACAGCTGTATAAAAAGGTGCATAACACACAAAGTTGACAGAAGCCATGGAGTGGGCAGGTCTGGGAAGACTTGGGATGAGGTAAGGAAAGCTGACTTTGCACAATTACACCTAGCTAAGGCAATGACACAGGATGGTGACCTCTGGCGCTATGCAGAATTATAGAGGACCTGCCCTCATAAATCCACGAGTTGAGGCATATATCTAGTATGTAACACCTTCCCCACCATCTTCCCTCCCAAACATCTTAATTGATGTTATCATCCCACCCCTATAACAACATCCACAATCCACCAGACATTTTCCCTACCAAGTTCCCAAACTTCACCATAAAGAGGTCCCACTGCAATCATGACAACGTGTCCAGTCCACACTGTACAGTGTTCATGTAGGTGTCCCGACAAAAAGCACCCAGCACACTGTACAAATGTGGTTGGCATTAGAAAGGGCATCCAACCATAAAAACCAAGCTAAAATCAGTTCCATGTGAGTGAAACATGGTCCTCTGACCTGATCTCCCACAAAGGGACAACCCATCCAACACATTGCCATTCCTTAAGTGCCTTTCCAGACATCAAGGCCACCTGGCACACACAAGTCAGCCAGAGAATACCTTCCTAATTTAAGGCTTTTAACATCTGAAGCCAGATTTCATCTTCCCCAGCAGTTTTACCACATTTGAGCTCTTTAACTGCTCTTGTGATCTCAGCCTCTGAGAGATTAGTCACCACTCCCAGATACACCTCATCTACATCCAAAAATGCTGTTGTGATCGGGTTTAGGAGGTCAGCAACATATTCTCTCCACCTTGTGGGGATGCACCTTTCTGAAGATAGGAGGACCCAGGATTCATACTTGATAGCAGGTGTGGAGGAAGGCTTCATATTACGAAGCCGGCAGATGATCTGCCAGATCATTTGCATATAAGTGTATATATATCGTGGGAATTTACATAGCCCACATATTACATAGTAAATTTAGTAATCTACAGGGGGGGGGGGGTATACAGAGATGACGGGCTCTTATTAGTTAATAACTTGAATAACCAAAATCTTGAAAGGCTACGGAAAAATATTAGAAAATCTTTTAGTGAACTGGGTCTAAAAATAACATACGAATACAATCTTAAAGTAGTAAACTTTCTGGACGTAACTCTTAATTTAAATACCGGACAGATACGACCCTTCCACAAGGCAAATGAGAACCTTACGTATATTAACTTTAACTCTAACCACCCACTCTCCATGATCAAATCAGTTCCCCGGAGTATTTCTCTTAGAATCTCTCGCCTATCGTCTAACTCTGATATTTTTAGTGAACACGCTGAATACTACAATAATGCATTAAGGAATGCTGACCACCGGGATACAATAGAATACATCGATAGGAATTTCCATAACACACATAGCTCTACACGAAATCAAGGAATGCGTAACCGGGGGACTAAAATACAAGCACACACACACTACTACCAGACATACTAATAATAGAAGATCACCACCAAATAAATCACGTTGTAGAAAGTATATCTGGTACAATCCTATTTTTAATGCCTCGATTAGTACAAAACTATCTCTTTCATTCTTTAAGTTAATCAACAAACACTTCCCTAGTTCCCATAAATACAGCAAAATTCTGAACTCTAAAACTATTAGACTATCATACTCCACGGCACCAAACCTTGAAGCATACATAAAAAAACTTAACTTAAGGCAATTAAACAACTCTACAAAACAAAACATTTTAGTAACAGATGGGGAGAACGCAATATCTGCCTCCCAACCACTAAATGGGAGACGGGTATTGCACAACCCACCTGTACCGCTATCACAACCTATCCATGGTATACCCGCTACCCACAACAAAGAATGTAACTGCCATCTACCTGAAAGATGTCCATTGAAGAATGAATGCCTAAAGTCCAACATTGTTTACCAATGCACGGTTGAATCGAACGACCAGAAATGGTATTATATCGGATCTACCACCACATCGTTTAAATCTCGCTGGTACCGTCATCGATTCTCAATCAAACATCCGAATCACCGTTTTGTGACCACGCTCGCCAACAAGACCTGGCAACTCCGTGAACACAACCAACAGTTCACCTTAAAATGGGATATACTTTCCAGCGCAAGTGCATATCGGAGTGGATTGAAGTACTGCAGGTTATGTAACCTTGAGCTCTTTTACATATTAAAATCCAAAAACAAACTACTTAACGATAGAATTGAACGATCATTATACTGCAACCACAAACTAAAAGCTAAATTCTCTCACTATAAAATAACTTAACATTCGAACCCGTAACTATAACACCGCTTTCTAGCTAACAACCTTCTCTTCCCCCCACACTACAAGACAATACACTGCTTATCACTATACATGGCAACTCAGTGCAATTCCTAGATTACTACTACAAACCCAAAGTTCACTCACCACACAAACTTTGTCTGTCCCCTCTCTACCTATATCTCTCTCTACATCCATTACACACTCTCTCTCTCGCCTTTGGCTACCTCCCTCTCAACATCTATGAACCTGCCCTCTGGGGCAATAAATAATTCCGGCCTTAACTATCAACGCATCTCTCCAAAAGTAACCAGTATAATAAAACCCCTACCATAACATTTTGATTAAGATATCTACAAGCCACTCTCTCCTACTTCTCCAACCCCTGCATATCTTTCTTTCTCTCTCCCTCTTCCCTACTTTTCTCTCTTCCTTTTCTACTCTATCTTCCCCAACAACCCCACTTAAGGGTATTTACATTGTACATTTTACCATTCTGCTCTGAGGAAACAGTGGTCACAGCATTGGATATTTGAGTTCTGCAAGTACTTGTGAATTTGCACGTAGCATAACTAGGCTGCAGTACCACCGTGGAAACACTTGTAATCACACGGAATAAATTACCTTTTTATGATGTCTACCTGTTATTATTCATTCTTTATATATATATATATATATATATATATATATATATATATATATATATATATATATATATATATATATATATATATATATATATATATATATATATATATATATAGTAGAATGATCGACCATCGGAATATTGGCCCACGAAATCACGATAAACAATATCCGACATGTGTGGTAGGGGGCTCAATAGTTTGGATAAACCAGAGCTATACCTATCGTTAAAATTCCAACACACAGAGATCATGCCTAAAATCACCCGTGCAGCCGAAAAAGAACGACCAGGAAGATTCGGGTCACTCAAATAAAATATCAATAAATTAATAAATTAAATGAATGTAAAAAAACTCACCCGGACCCGCTAGCAGGATGTTAAATTCTAGCTTTTTGGGTTTCTGCAATTCCTTAATCAAATCACTATCAGCCCACATAAAAAATATGTATGACTTCTAGAGAGGAGACGAACGAGGAAAAGCTTCTTCAACGAGTTTCCGTTCAAAAATACGGAGGGATCCACCGCCAAAAACGCACATGGTATTCAGCAAGAGAGGGAACCCCTATATTAGCGAAAGAATTCGGTGATGTGTAAATTATGTAAAAATACGAAGTATCACATATCGAATCAGAGTGCTTAACAGATGTGTTAAAATAAACAAGAGCTATTCATCAGTCAATAAGATCAACAAAAAAGATATATATATATATATTTAAAAGAATAGAGATGTAACACACAAGTTATTATATATTTGTAAACGGAATAGAAAATGCTGACAAATTGTTCACAGTTGAAAAATGGTTTAATTAGGAATAAAAGAGTATTAGTAATTGTATGGGTTAGTATTCAGTTGTGGTTTTAAGTTTTTAAGTTTTTACCGGTTGCGCATTTCTAAATGCTTTTCAAAAATAATTTTGAGATAGAGTGTCCGTGTTGTTTGCTCTGATCTGATTAGTTTTGGGAATTCTACCTGTTTTTATGTTAAAAAAGTGGCTCCAGCGCTACTTTCGTGTTGCAAAAATTCTTGTGGTCAAAACAATTTTGATTGGTCGGTAGAGATCATGTGAATAAAAAATTGATTTTGCGCCAAGACTGTTTTTATGTTAAAAAAGTGGCTCCAGCGCTACTTGGTGTTTGCAAAATTTCTTGTGGTCAAAACAATTTTGATTGGTCGGTAGAGGTCATGTGAATAAAAAATTGATTTTGCGCCAAGACTGAGAAATGACTCTTTCACAACAAATGTGTGTGTGTGTGTGTGTGTGTGTGTGTGTGTGTGTGTGTGTGTGTGTGTGTGTGTGTGTGTAGTAGTAGTAAAGTGCTCGATGTTGTGATAATGGTTAGCAGGGATGTGTGTCAAATGGCTATTAAGTTAAGTGTGTGTGTGTGTGTGTGTGTGTGTGTATGTGTGTGAGTGTGTATATAGCAGAGTAATTCGTGGTAGCGGGGATGGTCAGTAGGAATGTGTCTGTAAGCAGTGGGGGGTATTTTAGCATGTCAAAAGATATTTTTCAGCTTTTGTCTTATACGGAGAAGTGTGTGTGTGTGTGTGTGTATAAGTCTCTTTGTATGTTAATGTACGCGTGTGTATGTGTGTGTGTGTGTGTATATATATGTGTGTGTGTGTGAGAATGTGTGTGTGTGTGTGGGTGGACCAGTATTTTATTCCCCCTGGTAAAGTGGTGTTCATTATTCGATATTTTCAGTAAAATCGGTTCTCTTAATAGAACATCAAAATTCTTAACAATAAAAGGTGTGAAATGATATTCACTATATATATATATTTATATATATATATATATATATATATTAGAAAGTGAGGTTTTTTTTACAAAATGAAAAATAACCGAGGTGTCCTACACGAGTGGAAGTATAAAGAAAAAAGGATGAAATCGAGAATGCAACTGAAGTCTTATTTTTTTTAAAAATATATATATTTATTTGGTTCCTTTACCGGTTTCGCAGTTCTTCTGCTTTTCAAAAGGTGAGTTGAGATGGAGGGTCTGTGGTTTTTCTCACATCTGGTTGGTCTCTAAATGTTACTTGTTTTATATGGAAAAACTGGCTCGAAAACCAGGTTTTTCGAGAAGTAATTTGATTGGTTTGTCAATAATTATAATAAATTTCGCGCCAGTTCGCGTTACAATAGTTCTTCAAATAAGAGAGGGGGGGGGGGGTTGTCACAGGTTGTTTTTTCATATATGAGTGTTTGAATTTCTTTTTACTTGAAAAAATGAGGCTCACGAAGGCTTTTTTTTGGTTGGTTATAAATGAAATTTGGCTGTCACGTGAACAAGTTTTCATTACATTTTTGCGCCCTTATTTGGAAAACTATTCTGTAGTCTTTATAGTGAAAGTTATGACAATGGAGAGATAGTGGTCAAGGGAAAAGGGATTGGGAAAAATGTTCTGGTTCAGTGAATATGGCCAGCTGTCAGAGTTCAGGTGTCAGAGTTCAGATTTTCTATTGAGACTGAAGATACGTGTTTATTTGTGTGCTTGTGTGTGTGTATATGTGTATTGGAAGATGATTCTATTAGTAGAGATGGGGGAGGGAGTTGTGTGTGTGTGTATATGGGTGTTATGTGTGTGTGTGTGCGAGTATGTTAGATAGAGAGAATATATATTTTTTGTGTGTGTGTATATATATATGTGTGTAGGAAAGTGGTTCTATTAGTAGAAATGGGGAGGGTGTTGTAGGTGTGGGGGTTTTTATGTGTGTGTATGGGTGTTATGTGTGTGGGAGTATGGTTAGCATGTTAAGATGAAGAGAATATATATATATATATATATATATATTGTGTGTGTGTATGTGTGTGTGGAGGAAAATGATTCCTTTAGTAGGAATATTTTTGAATGAACATATTTTCCTGACTTTTTCGTGTTTGCTGTTGTATTGCCAGTGAAAACGTATGTTTAAGGTTTATTTAGTTCGGGTTTTTATTTTCTAAAGTAGGTGTTATGTGTGTGTGTGTATGTCATATTGTGGTGTTGACATAATGTATATTAAACCTTATTTAATGTTGGTCTATATTTTTGAATAAACATATTTTCCTTATTTATTCGCATTTGTTCTGTTGTATTGTTAGCGCAAAGGTAAAATGGGAAGACTTGGAATTTGGGTGTCTTATTACTTGCGCAAATGTCTAGATGTGCACTTAGTGGTATTTGTCTCGTGGTTGGATCTCGTAATTGTTGGCGATGAACTGTCATTCTGTTTCTGAGTGTGAGTTTAGTTTGTCCTATATAATCTTCATTGCATCCTTTACATTTAATGGCATAAATTAGATTTTTTGATGAGCAAGTGAAGTGATTTTTTACAGTAAAATTTTGTCCTGATTTAAATGTATACGTGTTGCCTTCAATGAGGTGAGTGCAGGTTCCACAATTAGAGCGACCACATTTTTTGATACTTGGTTGTGGGTTTGTGGTAGGTAATTTGGCATTGGTGAGTAATGTTTTCAGTGATTTTGGTTGTCTTTTGCTTTTGATTATTTTGTGTGTTTCAAGGGCTTTTTTCATTCTTGGGTTTTGTTTTAGTAGTGGGATGTTATTGTGAATAGTGTTGTAAGCTTCCGCATTTCTTGGGTTGTGTGTTGAGATATATGATAGAATATTGGACGTACCTTGAATTTGTTTCTGTTTCCGTAATTCATCAATGCCTATTGCTTTAGCCCTTTCTATTCCATTATTTATTAGTAATAGTGGGTACTCTCTCTCAAGTAGAATTTCCTTTAATTCTTGAAGTCTTTTATTTCGCGTTTCATAATTGGAGACAATTGTGCAAATTCTTCTTGCTAGGTTAAAAGGAATGTTCGTCTTCGTGTGCTTTGGATGGTTGGAGGTGAATAGCAGATATTGTTTGGAATCTGTTGGTTTGTAGTGTATGTCAGTTTCGATATTTGTGTCTTTTTTTGTGATTAAGATGTCCAGAAATGGGAGTTGATCTTGGCTGTATTCCATTGTGAATTGGATGTGGTTATTGATGCCGTTTATTAAGTTTTTGAAATCCTTCAGTTGGTCGAGTGTGTGGGACCAAAGAATGAGGCAATCATCCAAGTAGCGTTTCCAATTCTCTGATAAATATTTGTGAAAGTTCAATCCGTATTTTGATTTAGACTGTTCATATATCTGGACTTCTAAGTATGCCATGACTAAGTTGGCATAAGTTGGAGCGGCTTTTGTGCCCATCGCAGTCCCCGATATTTGCTTGTAAGTATTGCCATCGAAATCAAAAAAGTTGTTCTGTAGGATGAATTTTAATCCCTCGGTGATGAAGCTTTTTTCTATTCTGTCAGGTATCTCATTGGGATATTTCTCTAGCCAGAATCCTATTGCTTCTAGTCCGTATTGGTGTGGGATCGTTGTGTAGAGATTCACTACATCGAAAGACACAATAATAGTGTCGTTGTTGACATGTTTGGGGAGGTGGTTTAAGAGGTCCAGATCGTCTCTTACAAGGCTTGGTATGTGTTTCAGTATTGGTTTCAGTAGTATGTCTATAAAGTTGCTCAATCTGTGTGTTTCACATTGTGGGCCCGCTACAATTGGTCTTAATTTAAGATCTGTGGGGTATTGTGTGTTCACGCAGGCTGAGGTGGATTGTTTACAGGCATCGTTGATTATTTTACATTTGTGGATCTTCGGAAGTCCGTAAAGGTTGCTGGTTTTGTATTCAAAATTTGTTAAAT
This sequence comes from Eledone cirrhosa, assembly GCA_964016885.1. Taxonomy (NCBI): domain Eukaryota; kingdom Metazoa; phylum Mollusca; class Cephalopoda; order Octopoda; family Eledonidae; genus Eledone; species Eledone cirrhosa. Next base: position 25,110,631 of record OZ024764.1, read on the forward strand.
AATCGCGTTCCTTTTTAGTTAGGTCTTCCTGGTATCGATAAATCAGTGTGTTTAATTTGGTCATTATTTTTGATTGCTGGTAGTTTTTTACTCTTTCATAGTAATTAGCATTTTGTAAGAGAGAGAACATAGAATTTTTATATTTTTCAGCCTCCATAATGACAACAGTACTTCCCTTGTCCGCTTCCTTAATTACAATGTCCGGATTGTTTTTTAGTTCATGGATAATCTCCCATTCCCTTCGACTTGTGTTGGGTTTGGGTTTAGGTTGCGGTAGTTCATGGTATGGGAAGGTAGCTATGTGGTCACAAAATTTGTCCAGAACTCTGTTTCTACCTTTTGTTGGGTTGTAGCTGCTTTTATTCCGTACAATTGATTCGTCGTTATTCTCCTTGTCAAAGAATTCCTCTGTGAGACGTAATTTTCTACAGAAGTGTGAGATATATATATATATATATATATATATATATATATATATATATATATATACATATATTCACTATATATATATATATATATATATATATATATATATATATATATATATATATATATATATATATATATATATATATATATATATACACATATATTCACTATATATATATATATATATATATATATATATATATACACATATATTTTTTTGTGTTGCACCATAGAGCATGTGTGTTCACGTATGTCATTGTGTTTATATGTGGGTAGAGATGTGTGCTGATGTAGGTATGTATGTTGAAGTGTGTATGTTGTGGGTTCGTCTTAGGGAGAAGTGTTTAGACGGGGTCCGTATTTGTTAATGAAGTAAGATACCTTGCTGATGTATATATATATATATGTGTGTATATATATATATATATATATATATATATATATATATATATATATATATATATATATATATAATGAAAAATAAATGTTACGGGCGAAAGAGAGGAATATCCATCGTCAGTTGTCTGCTAGGAATCATAGGTATTTCTTCGTGTTAGGGGCAAGATACTTCAGCCTAGGGTGAACTATAACTAAAATAAGTTATTAGGATAAAAAAAGAGAGGAAAGAGAGAAAAACATGTAAACAGACACGAAGGGTGAAGCAACGTAAAGAGAGGAAAAATAGGAAATATATCAAGTCAACAACTCATTTCGAACGTAAGAATGATGAGTTTGACGACAGAGAAAACGACACGTCTTCACTGTTGCAGTGTTAGCGAGAGAAGAGGCTGCTTACAGTGGTGGACAAGGGAGGAAGTGAACTAGTGGAGAGAGGGAGTGAGTGAAAGTAAGAGGAAGCGAGAAAGAGATAGTTATAGTGGCAGGGTAGCCGAGATAAGGTGACTAGCAGAGGGGGTGAGCGAAAGTAAGAGGGAGAAGGAGAGAGAAGGGGGAGAGAGATGATAGGAAGAAGGGGAGAGAAAAGTGACGGGTCACAGCGAAGAAGGAAGCTTATATGAATAAAATGGTGAGCTGTGTGGTTGCAAATAAGTATAATGAAATAAAAATCTATCTATATAACATGGACCTCCAAGGGCCTGGAGATTAGGTCACAAATTTGATCCCTCTTACAATCTGGAGATATGGTCAATATTGGGCCTTAAAACCTTGAGTCCCTTTTATTCTGTGTATGAACATAAATAAATAATTGTTTCTACTTTTGGCACAAGGCCAGCAATTATCCAGTGCATTACTGGTACTTTATTTTATCGACCCCGTAAGGATGAAAGGCAAAGTTAACCTCGGCAGGATTTGAACTCAAACCATAAAGGGGCGTAACTCTTCGCTGCAAAGCATGGCGTCAGACCCTCTACCGATACTGCCAACCCTGAAATAATGTAATATATATATATATATATATGTATGTGTGTATATATCTATTTATATATTGAACTATATTTTTTGTAATCACAGAGCTGGACAGAGTCTACTTCCACAACCCAGTGACGTGTAAGTTTTAGTTTTATACACTATCTAACCATTATTCTCTCTGTTCATTCCCGTCTCTCTCTAACTTCACGATTTCACCGAACTTATATTCATGGAAATTTGGGACTTGACTCCTTCTTCCTCACTTTTCGTTGCTTCACCATCTTTGTTTGTTTACACTCTCGTGTCCCCTTTATTTACGTGTTCCAACGACTTTTTTTAGCCGTTGCTCGCACCAACCGGAGGTATATGGTCTTTAAAGCGATGAAATACCAATGATGGTTGGAAGATCACTGATGAAGGACTAACTTTATTTATATATATATATATATATATATATATATATATATATATGGTGGCTGCCAACTCGTTTTCGAGTACGGCCACTACTTTATATCCAGTGAAACTGCCGGCCAAACACTTGTTGTACACCACTTACCATAACTCTAGCAACCCACCACATTTATTTCTACTAAATCTCATATTTGTTAAGACTAACGTAGAGATTATAGAAATATCAATGTCTTACTGTAGCTTATAGTGTAGGTTACCATAGGGTAGGTTACTGGAGGGTAGGATACCGTAGGGTAGGTTACTGTAGGGTAGGGTACCATAGGGTAGGTTACCATAGGGTAGGTTACCATAGGGTAGGTTACTGTAGGCTAGGTTACTGTAGGGTAGGATACTGTAGGGTAGGTTACCATAGGGTAGGTTACTGGAGGCTAGGATACCGTAGGGTAGGTTACCATAGGGTAGGTTACCATATGGTAGGTTACCATAGGGTAGGTTACTGTAGGGTAGGTTACTGTAGGGTAGGTTACTGTAGGCTAGGATACTGTAAGGTAGGTTACTGTAGGGTAGGATACCGTAAGGTAGGTTACTGTAGGGTAGGTTACTGTAGGGTAGGATACCGTAAGGTAGGTTACCATAGGGTAGGTTACTGTAGGGTAGGGTACCGTAAGGTAGGTTACCATAGTGTAGGTTACTAGAGGGTAGGTTACTGTAGGGTAGGTTACTGTAAGGTAGGTTACTGTAGGGTAGGTTACTGTAGGGTAGGTTACTGTAGGGTAGGATACCGTAAGGTAGGTTACCATAGGGTAGGTTACTGTAGGGTAGGATACCGTAAGGTAGGTTACCATAGGGTAGGTTACTGGAGGGTAGGTTACTGTAGGGTAGGATACCGTAAGGTAGGTTACTGTAGGGTAGGATACCGTAAGGTAGGTTCTGTAGGGTAGGTTACTGTAGGGTAGGATACCGTAAGGTAGGTTACCATAGGGTAGGTTACTGTAGGGTAGGATACCGTAAGGTAGGTTACCATAGGGTAGGTTACTGTAGGGTAGGATACCGTAAGGTAGGTTACCATAGGGTAGGTTAGTGTAGTGTAGGTTACTGTAGTGTAGGATACCGTAAGGTAGGTTACCATAGGGTAGGTTAGTGTAGTGTAGGTTACTGTAGGGCAGGATACCGTAAGGTAGGTTACTGTAGGCTAGGATACTGTAAGGTAGGTTACTGTAGGGTAGGATACCGTAAGGTAGGTTACTGTAGGGTAGGTTACTGTAGGGTAGGTTACTGTAGGGTAGGATACCGTAAGGTAGGTTTACATAGGGTAGGTTACTGTAGGGTAGGGTACCGTAAGGTAGGTTACCATAGGGTAGGTTACTGGAGGGTAGGTTACTGTAGGGTAGGTTACTGTAGGGTAGGTTACTGTAAGGTAGGTTACTGTAGGGTAGGATACCGTAAGGTAGGTTACTGTAGGGTAGGTTACTGTAGGGTAGGTTACTGTAGGGTAGGATACCGTAAGGTAGGTTACCATAGGGTAGGTTACTGTAGGTTAGGATACTGTAAGGTAGGTTACCATAGGGTAGGTTACTGTAGGGTAGGATACCGTAAGGTAGGTTACCATAGGGTAGGTTAGTGTAGTGTAGGTTACTGTAGTGTAGGATACCGTAAGGTAGGTTACCATAGGGTAGGTTAGTGTAGTGTAGGTTACTGTAGGGCAGGATACCTTAAGGTTGGTTACCATAGGGTAGGTTAGTGTAGTGTAGGTTACTGTAGGGTAGGATACCGTAAGGTAGGTTACCATAGGGTAGGTTACCATAGGGTAGGTTAGTGTAGGGTAGGCTACTGTAGGGTAGGTTACTGTAGGGTAGGTTACCATAAGGCAGGTTACCATAGAGTAAGGTACCTAAGTTTAGGTTACCATAGGGTAGGTTATTTAGGCTAGGTTACTGTAGGTTAGGTTACTGTATGGTAGGTTGCCATAGGGTAGGTTATCATAGTGTAGGTTACCATAGGGTAGGTTTCTGGAGGGTAGGTTATTATAGCGTAGGTTACCATAGTGTAGGTTACCATAGCGTAGGTTACCATAGGGTAGGTTACCATAGGGTAGGTTACTGGAGGGTAGGTTATTATAGGGTAGGTTAACATAGGGTAGGTTAACATACTGTAGCTTACCATAGGGTAGGTTATTATAGGGTAGGTTATTATAGGGTAGGTTACCATAGGGTAGCTTACTGGAGGGTAGGTTATCATAGGGAGGGTTACCATTGGGTAGGTTACTGTAGGGTAGGGTAGGTTACTATAGGGTAGGTTACTATAGGGTACGTTATTATAGGGAAGGTTACCAATGGGTAGGTTACTGTAGGTTAGGTTACCATAGGGTAGGTTACTGTAGTGTACCGTAGTGTAGGTTACCATAGGGTAGGTTACCATAGGGTACGTTATTATAGGGTAGGTTTCCATAACGTAGGTTTCCATAGAGTACGTTAGCATAGGGTAGGTTACCTTATGGTAGGTTACCATAGGGTAGGTTACCATAGGGTAAGTTACTATAGGTTAGGTTACCATAGGGTAGGTTACCGTAGTGTAGGTTAATGTAGGGTAGGTTACTATAGGATAGAGTACCATAGGGTAGGTTACAATAGGGTATGGTACCATAGGGTAGGTTACCATAGGGTAGGTTACCATAGGTTAGGTTACCTTACGTTAGGTTACAATAGGTTAGGTTATCATAGGTTAGTATACTATAGGATAATGTTACCATAGGGCATGTTAGCATAGGCTTGGTTACCATAGGGGAGGTTACTATAGGTTGTTACCATAGGGTAGGTTACCATAGGGTAGGTAACTATATGGTAGGTTACTGTAGGGTAGATTACCATAAGGTAGGTTACTATAGGGTAGGTTACCATAGGGTTGATTACCTTAAGGTAGGTTACCATAGGGTAGGTTACCTTAGGGTAGGTTACTATAGGGTAGAGTACCAAAGGGTAGGTTACTCTAGGGTAGATTACCATAGGGTAGGTTACCATAGGGTAGGTTACCATAGGGTAGGTTACCATAAGGGAGGTTATTATAGGGTAGGCTACCATAAGCTAGGTTACAATCGGGTTGGTTACTACAAGATAGGTTACCATAGGGTAGGTTAGCATAGTGTAGGTTACTATAGGGTAGGTTACCATAAGTTAGGTTACTATAGGGTAGGTTATATATGACAGTTTACCATAGGGTAGGTTACCATAGGGTAGGTTACCATAAGGTGGGTTATCATAGGCAGGTTACCATATGTTAGGTTACCATAAGTAGGTTACCATAGGCTAGTTTACCATAGGTAGGTTACTATAGGGTAGATTACTGTAGGGTAGATTACCATAAGGTAGGTTACTATAGGGTAGGTTACCATAGGGTTGATTACCTTAAGGTAGGTTACCATAGGGTAGGTTACCTTAGGGTAGGTTACTATAGGGTAGAGTACCATAGGGTAGGTTACTCTAGGGTAGATTACCATAGGGTAGGTTACCATAGGGTAGGTTACCATAGGGTAGGTTACCATAAGGGAGGTTATTATAGGGTAGGCTACCATAAGCTAGGTTACAATCGGGTTGGTTACTATAAGATAGGTTACCATAGGGTAGGTTACCATAGTGTAGATTACTATAGGGTAGGTTACCATAAGTTAGGTTACTATAGGGTAGGTTATATATGACAGTTTACCATAGGGTAGGTTACCATAGGGTAGGTTACCATAAGGTGGGTTATCATAGGCAGGTTACCATATGTTAGGTTACCATAAGTAGGTTACCATAGGCTAGTTTACCATAGGTAGGTTACCAGAGGTTGTCATAGGGTAGGTTACCAAACCATAGGTTACCACAGGGTAGGTTACCATAGGTTAGGTTACCATACCATATGTTTGTTAAGGTTAGGCTAGGCTGGTTTACTCGGTGAGTTAGAACTCACTTGTGACTGTAGTGTTTTAGAAGAAGGGTCTTAACATTTAGTGCACCACTAAATTTTTTAGCTGATTCCCCTGCAACTGCCTTATTTTGGGGGGGTCGTCTTATCAATGCAATAGGGTCCTAAACCTAAGTTACACCTCAGAATTTTAGGGGCCGACCTATGTACCAGATAGACTTGTACACCGGCATATATGGTATATATATATATATGCAAAGAGAGAGAGAGAAAGAGGAAGTGAGAGAGATGCATTAAAACAATAACAGAAGGTCTGACTGGAGAATTTACTTTAGAATTTTAAGAGAAAAGAGGAAGGTTTCAGACTTCTGGAATTCCTTCACGAAAATGTCCAATTTATCTGTAACAAACTTCAAGAAACGAGACAACCACTTAATAACCTATAGATCAAGTTAGCCCACCAGCTAGATAGATTTCATTGTTACCAGAAGACAGAGTGACTGTTATAAACACAAAGTCCGTCCCTAGTGAAGAATGCACCTCCCAACATACCTTAGAAGACAACCTGGAAGAAAAGAGTAGAGATCAAAATCAAAAGGTCTTAAAGTCAATTTGGTAAAGATTAAAGTTCTAGTAAGTAGAAAGGAAAACAGGGCCCAGATCTCTTCAGGTAAACTGTCCTGCTCAGTGTGCAGAAAAGGAGTAGGTAGAAATTCCATCCTATGTCCCATATAGAAATGATGGGTACACAAAAGATGTTGTGGGATATCAGGCAGGCTAACAAAGAAAGTAGCTTCTATATGTGGCCAATGAACAGGGGCAGTAAATAACAAGAGCTCTCAGGTTACAATCTCCTTCAAATGCCCAGAAATCTCTGTAGAGGTGGTAGATAGTTTCTGTTACCTGGGTGACCAAATCAGCAGTGTAGTAGGGTGGTCCAAAAACTCAGTAACCAGAGTGAGATTAGATTGGCGAAAGTGCAGGGATCTACTACTACTGCTAACTACAAAAGGTTTTTCCCTCAAAATGAAGGGCAGATTGTCTGATGCAGGTATACAAACAACAATGTTGCACAGCAGCGCGACCCGGGCACTGTCCGCAGAAGATCTGTAAAGATTGGAAAGAAATGAAGCCTCCATGCTTCAATGGATGTGCCATAGTAATATATGCAAATGGCAAAACATAAATGTACTGTGAGAGAAATTAGGCATAAGAGGGATTAGTTGCAGTGTGCAGGAGAGGAGATTGTTTTGGTTTAGACATGTGATGTGTATGAAGGGTGACAGCAATACAAAAAGGTTCTAAACGCACAAAGTTGACAGAAGCCATGGAGTGGGCAGGTCTAGGAAGACTTGGGATGAGGTAAGGAAAGCTGACTTTGCACAATTACACCTCGCTAAGGCAATGACACAGGATGTTGACCTCTGGCGCTATGCACAATTATAGAGGACCTGCCCTCATAAAGACACGAGCTGAGGCATATATCTAGTATGTAACACCTTCCCCACCATCTTCCCTCCCAAACATCTCAATAGATGTTATCATCCCACCCCTATAACAACATCCACAATCCACCAGACATTTTCCCTACCAACACCCCACTCAAGTTCCCAAACTTCACCATAAAGAGGTCCCACTGCAGCCATGACAACGTGTCCAGTCCACACTGTACAGTGTTCATGTAGGTGTCCTTACAAAAAGCACCCAGCACACTGTACAAATGTGGTTGGCATAAGAAAGGGCATCCAACCATAAAAACCAAGCTAAAATCAGTTCCATGTGAGTGAAACATGGTCCTCTGACCTCATCTCCCACAAAGGTACAACCCATCCAACACATTGCCATTCCTTAAGTGCCTTTCCAGACATCAAGGCCACCTGGCACACACAAGTCAGCCAGAGAATACCTTCTTTATTTAAGGCTTTTAACATCTGAAGCCAGATTTCATCTTCCCCAGCAGTTTTACCACATTTGAGCTCTTTAACTGCTCTTGTGACCTCAGCCTCTGAGAGATTAGTCACCACTCCCAGATACACCTCATCTACATCCAAAGATGCTGTTGTGGTCGGGTTTAGGAGGTCAGCAACATATTCTCTCCACCTGGTGGGGATGCACCTTTCTGAAAATAGGAGAACCCAGGATTAATACTTGATAGCAGGTGTGGAGGAAGGCTTCGTATTACGAAGCCGGCAGATGATCTGCCAGATCACATTATTTGCATATATGTGTATATATATACACATATATATATATATATGTGTATATATATATATATATATATATATAAAGATATATATATATATATATATATATATATATATATATATATATATATATATATATATATATATATATATATATATATATATATATAAATATTTATATATATATGTGTGTGTGTGTGTATATATATATATACACATATATATATATATATATAATGAAAAATAAATGTTAGGAGCGAAAGAGAGGAATATCCATCGTCAGTTGTCTGCTAGGAATCATAGGTGTTTCTTCGTGTTAGGGGCAAGATACCTCAGCCTAGGGTGAACTATAACTAAAATAAGTTATTGGGATAAAAAAAAGGGGGGAAAGAGAGAAAAACATGTAAACAGACACGAAGGGTGAAGCAACGTAAAGAGAGGAAAAATAGGAAATATATCAAGTCAACAACTCATTTCGAACGTAAGAATGGTGGTGAGTTTGACGACAGAGAAAACGACACGTCTTCACTGTTGCAGTGTTAGCGAGAGAAGAGGCTGCTTACAGTGGTGGACAAGGGAGGAAGTGAACTAGTGGAGAGAGGGAGTGAGTGAAAGTAAGAGGAAGCGAGAAAGAGATAGTTATAGTGGCAGGGTAGCCGAGATAAGGTGACTAGCAGAGGGGTGAGCGAAAGTAAGAGGGAGAAGGAGAGAGAAGGGGGAGAGAGATGATAGGAAGAAGGGGAGAGAAAAGTGACGGGTCACAGCGAAGAAGGAAGCTTATATGAATAAAATGGTGAGCTGTGTGGTTGCAAATAAGTAAAATGAAATAAAAATCTATCTATATAACATAGACATCTAAGGGCCTGGAGATTAGGTCACAAATTTGATCCCTCTTACAATCTGGAGATATGGTCAATATGGGCCTTAAAACCTTGAGTCCCTTTTCTTCTGTGTATGAACAGAAATAAATAATTGTTTCTACTTTTGGCACAAGGCCAGCAATTATTCAGTGCATTATTAGTACTTTATTTTATCGACCCCGTAAGGATGAAAGGCAAAGTTAACCTCGGCGGGATTCGAACTCAAACCATAAAGGGGCGTAACTCTTTGCTGCAAAGCATGGCGTCAGACCCTCTACCGATACTGCCAACCCTGAAATAATGTAATATATATATATATATATGTATGTGTGTATGTATCTATTTATATATTTAACTATATTTTTTGTAATCACAGAGCTGGACAGAGTCCACTTCCACAACACAGTAACGTGTAAGTTTTAGTTTTATACACTATCTAACCATTATTCTATCTGTTCATTCCCGTCTCTCTCTATCTCTCTCTCTATATATTTATATATATATATACATAAGTATGTATATATATATAAGTATGTATACGTACATAGATATATGTATCCATGTAGGGGCTCCCAAAGGAGCACTGAGTGCAATGTCAACTCTGGATGTCGGTGAGTATGTCCAGCTAACCTCAGTCTCCTCTGTGTCACCTTTGAGCTGACCTTTGGACACACTAGAAGAGGAAGACCAAGGTTAACGTATGTTGATGCCCTAAGGACAGACACTGGTCTGTTGGAGACGCAAGAGATGGCAGCGATAATGAGGGACAGAGACCGCTGGAGAGAACTCGTCCATGGATCTCGGGAATTTTACCCGCCTTAGCGATATATGTATACAGACGTACAGTAGTATGTATATCTATATACATACATGCACACACATATATATATGAACGTATGGATTCACCGAACATTTATTATAATGCTCGGTGTGTTTGTAAACAAACATCCCCAATTGTGCCTGACAGTGTCTCACTGTGTCATTTCCCACTCTTAGTACGTGTGTATACATATATGTATGTACGTATACATACTTATATTTAAGTAACAGCCGTACTAAGAGTGAGAAATGAAATTTCGTTTCATTTTTCCGTTTATCCTTTTCGGTATCCCGGCCGAATAACTCACTCGATATGAAAATTAGGCTGCTCAGCTGTTAATATGCATAAGCAGAGTATATACTTTCAGACGTTCAACCATCTGGCAGGAATGTATACGTTGCTGACGATATCTAATAAGCTTGAAACTAGTACATCATTCCTTTGTCAGTGTTGAACAAATGAGCAACGATGGTTGGTAAACACTGTACGGCTTAATTCGGGATGTTTGTTTACAAATACACCGAGCATTATAATAAATGTTCGGTAAATCCATTCGTACATATATATATATGTGTGCATGTATGTATATATATATACATACTACTGTACGTCTGTATACATATATGTATGTACGTATACATACTTATATTTAAGTAACAGCCGTACTAAGAGTGAGAAATGAAATTTCGTTTCATTTTTTCTGCTTATCTATATATATAAAACTGTGGTTGTCTGTCTGTCTATCGATTTTTGGCACACATCTCCTCTTAGAATCTCTCACGGAATTGCACCGAAATTGCTATACTTGTACATTGAGCCCTAGCGAAGACATCGGAAAAAAAAATATTTCAAATTGACCCACTCTATGTGACGAAATCGAATATAATGTATCGATTTTTGAGCGTAAGTGATCAGTTATTTCCCTTTGTTCTGTTTACATTGAGCGTCTTACGTAAAAAATTACGCTGGCTTTAACAGTTGTCGAGCCAGCAAAATACTGACCTGCAAAATTCATCAGTTCGAACACTAAGCTTCCGTTTTGCTTCATTTCCATTTAAAAGCATTTTAAAACAATATTTTTACTTGAAAACAAGTCTATTTAAAGACTACGTAAAACAAGCAAATATTTCGTCGTTAGGCGTGCAGACAGACAGTCGTGCAGAGAGGTGATATAGGCGTGCAGACAGACATAACTGATAATTTGGTTACGCTAATGTTTTTCTCTGCGTTGCAGTGTTTACATTTTCGATCTTTGTTAATAAATAACCAGTGCAGTTTCTATCCCCAGAATCCTCTTTTGTTATAACATTCGGGTTATCGTTATGTTTTCTTAACTTCATAAGGCATATTGTTGGTTGAGGGAATATTAATCAAAAACACCACATGCAAGTCTGCACAGTAGACACTACAGTTTTTAAGCCAAGAAAGAAACTTAACATTGTAACTTTAACACAGCTACTGAGCGACCCCGAGCAACGCCGGGCTTTACTGCTAGTATATATATATAGTAAGGTGTATTATTAGTTGTGTAAAACGGTCCAATAAATTTTTGTTACCAATATTAAGTTCTCCACGCTTTTGTATATCTCCAATTCCATTCAAGGGAACAGCTAGATGATGTAAAACGGAGTATTTCTATCAAAATGAAAATCCGAAGGCAAGGTAAAATTTCCAATCATTTTAATCCCGTCGTGATTAAAATGATTGGAAATGTTACCCTCCCTTCGGATTTTCATTTATATATATATATATATATATATATATATATAAATGAAAGTATAGAAATTATTGTGAGCGTGAAGCCAACAGCATTTCATAATATATGTGACTATAACGTCAAAATGGAAAATAATTAACGTAAGATGTGGGAAAAATAATTCAAACTCAATTTTAAAAAATCAAGACAGATTTATCCATAGAATTTTGTGAAATCCAGGGAAAAATCTATAGAGCCTTAACTCTGAATAAAATAAAGTTTAAATACTCATCCTTCAATTTGGAAAAACTTCAAATGCTCTATATAGTCTTAAAAAGACTATTTCACGAAACTTTCAGTGGGGATGGTCACGGTTGGAACCGTTCATCAGTAGAGCTCAACATGGTAACCCTAAACCACTGCCAGAATATGCTAAAAAGGGAATTTCAAAGCAGCCTAGTTCAACTCATGCGTAAATATGAAAATAAACGCACATGGAGAGACATGGCTGGTGACGTCAGAATGAGACGAATGTCTGTTTACAGGAAACAGCAGTCAAAAAACATTCCGAAAAAAAAGTCTACAAATGTAATATTATATATATATATATATATATATATATATATATATATATATATATATATTAAGGATACTATTTATAGTTATGTATATTTTAAATTATAAACAGGGAATATCAGTAATTTATTACTACCTTATTACCATAAGATAAATAGCTCAATGTAATAACATCAGTTGTTCTACAGAGCAGTTATATAGAATTTACAAGAATCAAAGCTATGTTCAAAGCATTTATTCACTTACAACTGTTACATCCAAACCTTGGCTTGGGGCCTTCGGACCATTTTTTAATGCTTGTACAAATAATTGACCTCCTATCCAACGCAACAAACATTCAGATACATATATATATTGACGTACACCGGAGCGACATATATTATACTATACTATATTTTTATAGTAATTCAAATTTAAAATCAAAATTAAAATACAGGCGTCAAGTAACACAGATAATGCAAGAGAATAGTTCAATAATCTGATCTAGTAGACAGTGTATGCGTTAGTCATATATACAAGTGTGTCTCATTTATATAAGAGTATTGTGTGGCAAGGTATTACATGTAATACAAGCACTTTAAGCGGGTAAGAAAGAGTATTATGGTGGTTGTAGTGGGAGAGTATTTTTTGTATAGATCGAATTAGTATGTGTGCAGAAGAAGAAAAAGAGAGTTATAGTTTCACATCCACCGCCATTTTCACATCCAGAAAAAGGAAGTTATGTCTATTACATCCATCACATTTGTTACTTAATACGAATACATCGTTTACAAATGTACTCTATATACTAAATATATATATATATATATATATATGACTCTGTCTCTTATAAACCACGTTGGCTATTATGAACCCCTCTCTCTCTCTCTCTATGCTGGCTATTATGACTATCTCTCTCTCTTTCTATGTTGGCTATTATGACTCTCTCTCACTCTCTCTATGTTGGCTATTAAGACTCTCTCTCTCTCTCTCTCTATGCTGGCTATTATGACTCTCTCTCTCTCTCTCTCTATGTTGGCTATTATGACTCTCTCTCTCTCTCTCTATGTTGGCTATAATGACTCTCTCTCTCTCTCTATGTTAGCTATTATGTCTCTCTCTCTCTCTAAGTTGGTTATTATGACTCTCTCTCTCTCTATGTTGGCTATAATGACTCTCTCTCTCTCTATGTTAGTTATTATGTCTCTCACTCTCTCTCTGTTCAAGATTTACAAAGTTAGATGAACATCTTCAAAGTCCTCCCATACTCACCTTGTCTAATATGCGTTCTTGTACCTGATTATTTCCTCCAAATCTCCTGGGATGTTACAAGCCATGATGGCTACCTATCTCACAATTTCCCTCCTGCCCACCCCCTCACACCACCATAGTGTATTCGACCAATCAAACCTCAGCAACCTGTCCCTCACCCATTACCAACCCCAACAAACTCTGCCTTTACTACTACTTCTACTTTTCTTCTGGCCCTTACCAGCCCCAAAAAACCCTGCCATTATTACTATTATTGTCCTTCTAGCCCTGAATTCTTTTACTGTTATGTAAGGGTGAGCTGAGGATAAATGGGGCAACCCCAAATTAATAAATGAATATGAATCCGCGAGTTACCAAGCACCCATGCAAAGCTTTAATTCAGAGACAGGAAGCTATCACACCCCACTGCAAAAATTCACCCTTTCCCACGAGTGGTGGCAAATGCCCAAAACTCCGAGTTGGAACCATCAATGTAAGCACAATGAAAGGAAGAGCAGGAGAAATTGTAGAGATGCTAGAGCGAAAGGAAATTGATGTATGCTGTGTGCACGAGACTAGATGGAGAGCAGAGACCGCTAGAGTCCTTGCAGGTAGAAGTCAGTGCTACAAATTTTTCTGGGTAACAAATGACAACAGGATGGGAGGTGTAGCTATCCTATTAGCTGACAAATGGGTAGATAAGGTAATCTCAGTGAACAGCGTGAAGGCAAGAACCATGAAACTCGGACTAGTCCTGAATAAAACAATTGCCACAATAATATCAGCTTACGCACTCCAAATGGGGTTGTCAGGCGACTATAGCGGGGAACTTAGCGTAGATGTCGGTGTCCACCAGGGTTCTGTTTTTAGCCCTCTCCAGTTCGTTATAGTATTGCAGGCAATAACAAAGGTGATTATGACCGGATGCCCATGGGAACTCCTATATGCGGATGATCTCACACTTATAGCCGAATCTATGGTGGAACTATACTTGCTCAGTATGTAGGAAAGGAGTAGGCTGGATACAAAAGGCTTCCCCCTCAAAATGAAAGGAAGGCTGTATGATGTGGGTATACGAACAGCAATGTTACATGGTAGTGAAACCTGGGTACTGTCTGTGGAAGACTTGCATAGATTAGAAAGAAACGAAGCCTGCATGCTCCGAAGGATGTGTAATAGTAATATACGCGAAGGGCAAAGCATAAATGAATTGAGAGAGATACTGAGCATAAGAGGAATGAAATGTTGTGTGCAGGAGAGGAGGTTGCATTGGACATGTGATGCGTATGAAGGATGACAGCTGTATAAAAAGGTGTAGAGCACTAGAAGTCGATGGAAGCCGTGGAGTGGGGAGACCCAAGAAGAGCTGGGATGGGGTGATAAAAGCCGACCTTACCCAGTTGCACCTCTCAAAGGCGATGACACAGGACCGTCACCTCTGGCATCACGCAGTAATACAGAAGACCCGGTTCCCCACAGCTACAAGCGGAAGCCGAAGCGTATGCTCCCACCATCTCCGACTGTAAAGTGGACGTATAGGTGACACAGAAAAAAAGCGCCCAGTACTCACTGTAAATGAGGTTGGTGTTAAGAAGGGCATCCAGCTGTAAGAATCAAGCCAGAATCAGTTCCCGTATGAGCAAGACAAGGTCAGCTGAACAGACACTGCCCACAACAGGACAACCCGTCTAACCCATGCTAGCGTGGAAGAACGGACGTAAAACAGTGATGATGAAGATGATATATCATATATGCCAGTGAACAAGGTTACATTTGGAGCCTAAAAATATCTCTCCAAAACCAGGGGTCGACTTGTCTGCTAAATATAGTATGTTAACCTTTACCACTGAGGGGTAACAGTGAAACTGCCGGCCAAACACTTGTTGTACACCACTTACCATAACTCTAGCAACCCACCACATTTATTTCTACTGAATCTCATATTTGTTAAGTCTAACGTAGAGATTATAGTAATATCAATGTCTTACTGTAGCTTATAGTGTAGGTTACCATAGGGTAGGTTACTGTAGGGTAGGATATCGTAGGGTAGGTTACCATAGGGTAGGTTACCATAGGGTAGGTTACTGGAGGCTAGGATACCGTAGGGTAGGTTACCATAGGGTAGGTTACTGGAGGCTGGGATACCGTAGGGTAGGTTAGCATAGGGTAGGTTAGCATAGGGTAGGTTACTGTAGGGTATGTTACTGTAGGGTAGGTTACTGTAGGGTAGGGTACCGTAGGGTAGGTTACTGTAGGGTAGGTTACTGTAGGGTAGGTTACCATAGGGTAGGTTACTGTAGGGTAGGATACCGTAGGGTAGGTTACCATAGGGTAGGTTACCATAGGGTAGGTTACTGTAGGGTATGTTACTGTAGGGTAGGTTACTGTAGGGTAGGGTACCGTAGGGTAGGTTACTGTAGGGTAGGTTACTGTAGGGTAGGTTACCATAGGGTAGGTTACTGTAGGGTAGGATACCGTAGGGTAGGTTACCATAGGGTAGGTTACCATAGGGTAGGTTACTGTAGGGTATGTTACTGTAGGGTAGGTTACTGTAGGGTAGGGTACCATAGGGTAGGTTACTGGAGGGTAGGTTACCGTAGGGTAGGTTACTGTAGGGTAGGTTACTGTAGGGTAGGTTACCATAGGGTAGGTTACTGTAGGGTAGGATACCGGAGGGTAGGTTACCATAGGGTAGGTTAGCATAGGGTAGGTTACTGTAGGGTATGTTACTGTAGGGTAGGTTACTGTAGGGTAGGTTACCATAGGGTAGGTTACTGTAAGGTAGGGTACCATAGGGTAGGATACCGAAGGGTAGGTTAATGTAGGGTAGGGTAGCGTAGGGTAGGTTACCATAGGGTAGGTTACCATAGGGTAGGTTACTGTAGGGTAGGTTACTGTAGGGTAGGTTACTGTAGGGTAGGTTACCATAGGGTAGGTTACTGGAGGCTAGGATACCGTAGGGTAGGTTACTGTAGGGTATGTTACCATAGGGTAGGTTACTATAGAGGAGGTTACCATACGGTAGGTTACCTTAGGGTAGGTTACCATAACGTTGGTAACTATAGGGTAGGTTACCATAGTGTAGGTTAATGTAGGGTAGGTTACCATAGGATAGGGTACCATAGGGTAGGTTACAATAGGGTATGGTACCATAGGGTAGGTTACCATAGGGTAGGTTACCATAATTTAGGTTACCTTAGGTTAGGTTACAATAGGGTAGGTTATCATAGGTTAGTATACTATAGGATAGGTTACCATAAGGTAGGTTAGCATAGGCTTGGTTACCATAGGGGAGGTTACTATTGGTTGTTACCATAGGGTAGGTTACCATAGGGGAGTTTACTATAAGTTGTTACCATAGGTTAGGTTACCTAGGGTATGTTACTATATGGTAGGTTACTGTAGGGTAGATTACCATAAGGTAGGTTACTATAGGGTAAGTTACCATAGGGTTGATTACCTTAAGGTAGGTTACCATAGGGTAGGTTACCATAGGGTAGGTTACCTTAGGGTAGGTTACTATAGAGTAGAGTACCATAGGGTAGGTTACTCTAGGGTAGATTACCATAGGGTAGGTTACCATAGGGTAGGTTACCATAAGGGAGATTATTATAGGGTAGGCTACCATAAGCTAGGTTACCATCGGGTTGTTTACTATAAGATAGGTTACCATAGGGTAGGTTACCATAGTGTAGGTTACTATAGGGTAGGTTAACATAAGTTAGGTTACTATAGGGTAGGTTATATATGACAGTTTACCATAGGGTAGGTTACCATAGGGTAGGTTACCATAAGGTGGGTTATCATAGGCAGGTTACCATATGTTATGTTACCATAAGTAGGTTACCATAGGCTAGTTTACTAGAGGTAGGTTACCAGATGTTGTCATAGGGTAGGTTACCAAACCATAGGTTACCACAGGGTAGGTTACCATAGGTTAGGTTACCATACCATATGTTTGTTAAGGTTAGGCTAGGCTGGTTTACTCGGTGAGTTAGAACTCACTTGTGACTGTAGTGTTTTAGAAGAAGGGTCTTAACATTTAGTGCACCACTAAATTTTTTAACTGTTTCCCCTGCAACTGCCTTAATTTTGGGGGTTGTCTTATCAATGCAATAGGGTCCTAAACCTAAGTTACACCTCAGAATTTTAGGGGCCGACCTATGTACCAGATAGACTTGTACACCGGCATATATGGTATATATATATATGCAAAGAGAGAGAGAGAAAGAGGAAGTGAAAGAGATGCATTAAAACAATAACCGAAGGTCTGACTGGAGAATTTACTTTAGAATTTTAAGAGAAAAGAGGAAGGTTTCAGACTTCTGGAATTCCTTCACGAAAATGTCCAATTTATCTGTAACAAACTTCAAAAAACGAGACAACCACTTAATAACCTATAGATCAAGTGAGCCCACCAGCTAGATAGATTTAATTGTTACCAGAAGACAGAGTGACTGTTATAAACACAAAGTCCGTCCCTAGTGAAGAATGCACCTCCCAACATACCTTGGAAGACAACCTGGAAGAAAAGAGTAGAGATCAAAATCAAAAGGTCTTAAAGTCAATTTGGTAAAGACTAAAGTTCTAGTAAGTAGAAAGGAAAACAGGGCCCAGATCTCTTCAGGTAAACTGTCCTGCTCAGTGTGCAGAAAGGGAGTAGGTAGAAATTCCATCCTATGTCCCATATAGAAATGATGGGTACACAAAAGATGTTGTGGGATATCAGGCAGGCTAACAAAGAAAGTAGCTTCTACATGGGGCCAGTGAACAGGGGCAGTAAATAACAAGAGCTCTCGGGTTACAATCTCCTTCAAATGCCCAGAAGTCTCTGTAGCGGTGGTAGATAGTTTCTGTTAAATGGGTGACCAAATCAGCAGTGGAGTAGGGTGGTCCAAAAACTCAGTAACCAGAGTGAGATTAGATTGGCGAAAGTGCAGGGATCTACTACTACTGCTAACTACAAAAGGTTTTTTCCCTCAAAATGAAGGGCAGATTGTCTGATGCAGGTATACAAACAACAATGTTGCACAGCAGCTAGACCTGGGCACTGTCCGCAGAAGATCTGTAAAGCTTGGAAAGAAATTAAGCCTCCATGCTTCAATGGATGTGCTATAGTAATATATGCAAATGGCAAAACATAAATGTAGTGTGAGAGAAATTATGCATAAGAGGGATTAGTTGCAGTGTGCAGGAGAGGGATTGTTTGGGTTTAGACATGTAATGTGTATGAAGGGTGACAGCTGTATAAAAAGGTGCATAACACACAAAGTTGACAGAAGCCATGGAGTGGGCAGGTCTGGGAAGACTTGGGATGAGGTAAGGAAAGCTGACTTTGCACAATTACACCTAGCTAAGGCAATGACACAGGATGTTGACCTCTGGCGCTATGCAGAATTATAGAGGACCTGCCCTCATAAATCCACGAGTTGAGGCATATATCTAGTATGTAACACCTTCCCCACCATCTTCCCTCCCAAACATCTTAATTGATGTTATCATCCCACCCCTATAACAACATCCACAATCCACCAGACATTTTCCCTACCAACACCCCACTCAAGTTCCCAAACCTCACCATAAAGAGGTCCCACTGCAATCATGACAACGTGTCCAGTGTTCATGTAGGTGTCCCGACAAAAAGCACCCAGCACACTGTACAAATGTGGTTGGCATTAGAAAGGGCATCCAACCATAAAAACCAAGCTAAAATCAGTTCCATGTGAGTGAAACATGGTCCTCTGACCTGATCTCCCACAAAGGGACAACCCATCCAACACATTGCCATTCCTTAAGTGCCTTTCCAGACATCAAGGCCACCTGGCACACACAAGTCAGCCAGAGAATACCTTCCTAATTTAAGGCTTTTAACATCTGAAGCCAGATTTCATCTTCCCCAGCAGTTTTACCACATTTGAGCTCTTTAACTGCTCTTGTGATCTCAGCCTCTGAGAGATTAGTCACCACTCCCAGATACACCTCATCTACATCCAAAAATGCTGTTGTGATCGGGTTTAGGAGGTCAGCAACATATTCTCTCCACCTTGTGGGGATGCACCTTTCTGAAGATAGGAGAACTCAGGATTCATACTTGATAGCAGGTGTGGAGGAAGGCTTCATATTACGAAGCCGGCAGATGATCTGCCAGATCATTTGCATATAAGTGTATATATATCGTGGGAATTTACATAGCCCACATATTACATAGTAAATTTAGTAATCTACAGGGGGGGGGGGGTATACAGAGATGACGGGCTCTTATTAGTTAATAACTTGAATAACCAAAATCTTGAAAGGCTACGGAAAAATATTAGAAAATCTTTTAGTGAACTGGGTCTAAAAATAACATACGAATACAATCTTAAAGTAGTAAACTTTCTGGACGTAACTCTTAATTTAAATACCGGACAGATACGACCCTTCCACAAGGTAAATGAGAACCTTACGTATATTAACTTTAACTCTAACCACCCACTCTCCATGATCAAATCAGTTCCCCGGAGTATTTCTCTTAGAATCTCTCGCCTATCGTCTAACTCTGATATTTTTAGTGAACACGCTGAATACTACAATAATGCATTAAGGAATGCTGACCACCGGGATACAATAGAATACATCGATAGGAATTTCCATAACACACATAGCTCTACACGAAATCAAGGAATGCGTAACCGGGGGACTAAAATACAAGCACACACACACTACTACCAGACATACTAATAATAGAAGATCACCACCAAATAAATCACGTTGTAGAAAGTATATCTGGTACAATCCTATTTTTAATGCCTCGATTAGTACAAAACTATCTCTTTCATTCTTTAAGTTAATCAACAAACACTTCCCTAGTTCCCATAAATACAGCAAAATTCTGAACTCTAAAACTATTAGACTATCATACTCCACGGCACCAAACCTTGAAGCATACATAAAAAAACTTAACTTAAGGCAATTAAACAACTCTACAAAACAAAACATTTTAGTAACAGATGGGGAGAACGCAATATCTGCCTCCCAACCACTAAATGGGAGACGGGTATTGCACAACCCACCTGTACCGCTATCACAACCTATCCATGGTATACCCGCTACCCACAACAAAGAATGTAACTGCCATCTACCTGAAAGATGTCCATTGAAGAATGAATGCCTAAAGTCCAACATTGTTTACCAATGCACGGTTGAATCGAACGACCAGAAATGGTATTATATCGGATCTACCACCACATCGTTTAAATCTCGCTGGTACCGTCATCGATTCTCAATCAAACATCCGAATCACCGTTTTGTGACCACGCTCGCCAACAAGACCTGGCACCTCCGTGAACACAACCAACAGTTCACCTTAAAATGGGATATACTTTCCAGCGCAAGTGCATATCGGAGTGGATTGAAGTACTGCAGGTTATGTAACCTTGAGCTCTTTTACATATTAAAATCCAAAAACAAACTACTTAACGATAGAATTGAACGA
Organism: Eledone cirrhosa; assembly: GCA_964016885.1. NCBI lineage: Eukaryota > Metazoa > Mollusca > Cephalopoda > Octopoda > Eledonidae > Eledone > Eledone cirrhosa. The sequence continues at coordinate 25,131,602 of OZ024764.1, forward strand.
TCATTATACTGCAACCACAAACTAAAAGCTAAATTCTCTCACTATAAAATAACTTAACATTCGAACCCGTAACTATAACACCGCTTTCTAGCTAACAACCTTCTCTTCCCCCCACACTACAAGACAATACACTGCTTATCACTATACATGGCAACTCAGTGCAATTCCTAGATTACTACTACAAACCCAAAGTTCACTCACCACACAAACTTTGTCTGTCCCCTCTCTACCTATATCTCTCTCTACATCCATTACACACTCTCTCTCTCGCCTTTGGCCTACCTCCCTCTCAACATCTATGAACCTGCCCTCTGGGGCAATAAATAATTCCGGCCTTAACTATCAACGCATCTCTCCAAAAGTAACCAGTATAATAAAACCCCTACCATAACATTTTGATTAAGATATCTACAAGCCACTCTCTCCTACTTCTCCAACCCCTGCATATCTTTCTTTCTCTCTCCCTCTTCCCTACTTTTCTCTCTTCCTTTTCTACTCTATCTTCCCCAACAACCCCACTTAAGGGTATTTACATTGTACATTTTACCATTCTGCTCTGAGGAAACAGTGGTCACAGCATTGGATATTTGAGTTCTGCAAGTACTTGTGAATTTGCACGTAGCATAACTAGGCTGCAGTACCACCGTGGAAACACTTGTAATCACACGGAATAAATTACCTTTTTATGATGTCTACCTGTTATTATTCATTCTTTATATATATATATATATATATATATATATATATATATATATATATATATATATATATATATATATATATATATATATATATATATATATATATATAGTAGAATGATCGACCATCGGAATATCGGCCCACGAAATCACGATAAACAATATCCGACATGTGTGGTAGGGGGCTCAATAGTTTGGATAAACCAGAGCTATACCTATCGTTAACATTCCAACACACAGAGATCATGCCTAAAATCACCCGTGCAGCCGAAAAAGAACGACCAGGAAGATTCGGGTCACTCAAATAAAATATCAATAAATTAATAAATTAAATGAATGTAAAAAAACTCACCCGGACCCGCTAGCAGGATGTTAAATTCTAGCTTTTTGGGTTTCTGCAATTCCTTAATCAAATCACTATCAGCCCACATAAAAAATATGTATGACTTCTAGAGAGGAGACGAACGAGGAAAAGCTTCTTCAGCGAGTTTCCGTTCAAAAATACGGAGGGACCCACCGCCAAAAACGCACATAGTATTCAGCAAGGGAGGGAACCCCTATATTAGCGAAAGAATTCGGTGATGTGTAAATTATGTAAAAATACGAAGTATCACATATCGAATCAGAGTGCTTAACAGACGTGTTAAAATAAACAAGAGCTATTCATCAGTCAATAAGATCAACAAAAAAAATATATATATATATATATATTTAAAAGAATAGAGATGTAACACACAAGTTATTATATATTTGTAAACGGAATAGAAAATGCTGACAAATTGTTCACAGTTGAAAAATGGTTTAATTAGGAATAAAAGAGTATTAGTAATTGTATGGGTTAGTATTCAGTTGTGGTTTTAAGTTTTTAAGTTTTTACCGGTTGCGCATTTCTAAATGCTTTTCAAAAATAATTTTGAGATAGAGTGTCCGTGTTGTTTGCTCTGATCTGATTAGTTTTGGGAATTCTACCTGTTTTTATGTTAAAAAAGTGGCTCCAGCGCTACTTTCGTGTTGCAAAAATTCTTGTGGTCAAAACAATTTTGATTGGTCGGTAGAGGTCATGTGAATGTAAAAAATTGATTTTGCGCCAAGACTGTTTTTATGTTAAAAAAGTGGCTCCAGCGCTACTTGGTGTTTGCAAAATTTCTTGTGGTCAAAACAATTTTGATTGGTCGGTAGAGGTCATGTGAATAAAAAATTGATTTTGCGCCAAGACTGAGAAATGACTCTTTCACAACAAATGTGTGTGTGTGTGTGTGTGTGTGTGTGTGTGTGTGTGTAGTAGTAGTAAAGTGCTCGATGTTGTGATAATGGTTAGCAGGGATGTGTGTCAAATGGCTATTAAGTTAAGTGTGTGTGTGTGTGTGTGTGTGTATGTGTGTGAGTGTGTATATAGCAGAGTAATTCGTGGTAGCGGGGATGGTCAGTAGGAATGTGTCTGTAAGCAGTGGAGGGTATTTTAGCATGTCAAAAGATATTTTTCAGCTTTTGTCTTATACGGAGAAGTGTGTGTGTGTGTGTGTATAAGTCTCTTTGTATGTTAATGTACGCGTGTGTATGTGTGTGTGTGTGTGTGTATATATATGTGTGTGTGTGTGAGAATGTGTGTGTGTGTGTGGGTGGACCAGTATTTTATTCCCCCTGGTAAAGTGGTGTTCATTATTCGATATTTTCAGTAAAATCGGTTCTCTTAATAGAACATCAAAATTCTTAACAATAAAAGGTGTGAAATGATATTCACTATATATATATATTTATATATATATATATATATATATTAGAAAGTGAGGTTTTTTTTACAAAATGAAAAATAACCGAGGTGTCCTACACGAGTGGAAGTATAAAGAAAAAAGGATGAAATCGAGAATGCAACTGAAGTCTTATTTTTTTTAAAAATATATATATTTATTTGGTTCCTTTACCGGTTTCGCAGTTCTTCTGCTTTTCAAAAGGTGAGTTGAGATGGAGGGTCTGTGGTTTTTCTCACATCTGGTTGGTCTCTAAATGTTACTTGTTTTATATGGAAAAACTGGCTCGAAAACCAGGTTTTTCGAGAAGTAATTTGATTGGTTTGTCAATAATTATAATAAATTTCGCGCCAGTTCGCGTTACAATAGTTCTTCAAATAAGAGAGGGGGGGGGGGGTTGTCACAGGTTGTTTTTTCATATATGAGTGTTTGAATTTCTTTTTACTTGAAAAAATGAGGCTCACGAAGGCTTTTTTTTGGTTGGTTATAAATGAAATTTGGCTGTCACGTGAACAAGTTTTTATTACATTTTTGCGCCCTTATTTGGAAAACTATTCTGTAGTCTTTATAGTGAAAGTTATGACAATGGAGAGATAGTGGTCAAGGGAAATGGGATTGGGAGAAATGTTCTGGTTCAGTGAATATGGCCAGCTGTCAGAGTTCAGGTGTCAGAGTTCAGATTTTCTATTGAGACTGAAGATACGTGTTTATTTGTGTGCTTGTGTGTGTGTATATGTGTATTGGAAGATGATTCTATTAGTAGAGATGGGGGAGGGAGTTGTGTGTGTGTGTATATGGGTGTTATGTGTGTGTGTGTGCGAGTATGTTAGATAGAGAGAATATATATTTTTTGTGTGTGTGTATATATATATGTGTGTAGGAAAGTGGTTCTATTAGTAGAAATGGGGAGGGTGTTGTAGGTGTGGGGGTTTTTATGTGTGTTTATGGGTGTTATGTGTGTGGGAGTATGGTTAGCATGTTAAGATGAAGAGAATATATATATATATATATATATATTGTGTGTGTGTATGTGTGTGTGGAGGAAAATGATTCCTTTAGTAGGAATATTTTTGAATGAACATATTTTCCTGACTTTTTCGTGTTTGCTGTTGTATTGCCAGTGAAAACGTATGTTTAAGGTTTATTTAGTTCGGGTTTTTATTTTCTAAAGTAGGTGTTATGTGTGTGTGTGTATGTCATATTGTGGTGTTGACATAATGTATATTAAACCTTATTTAATGTTGGTCTATATTTTTGAATAAACATATTTTCCTTATTTATTCGCATTTGTTCTGTTGTATTGTTAGCGCAAAGGTAAAATGGGAAGACTTGGAATTTGGGTGTCTTATTACTTGCGCAAATGTCTAGATGTGCACTTAGTGGTATTTGTCTCGTGGTTGGATCTCGTAATTGTTGGCGATGAACTGTCATTCTGTTTCTGAGTGTGAGTTTAGTTTGTCCTATATAATCTTCATTGCATCCTTTACATTTAATGGCATAAATTAGATTTTTTGATGAGCAAGTGAAGTGATTTTTTACAGTAAAATTTTGTCCTGATTTAAATGTATACGTGTTGCCTTCAATGAGGTGAGTGCAGGTTCCACAATTAGAGCGACCACATTTTTTGATACTTGGTTGTGGGTTTGTGGTAGGTAATTTGGCATTGGTGAGTAATGTTTTCAGTGATTTTGGTTGTCTTTTGCTTTTGATTATTTTGTGTGTTTCAAGGGCTTTTTTCATTCTTGGGTTTTGTTTTAGTAGTGGGATGTTATTGTGAATAGTGTTGTAAGCTTCCGCATTTCTTGGGTTGTGTGTTGAGATATATGATAGAATATTGGACGTACCTTGAATTTGTTTCTGTTTCCGTAATTCATCAATGCCTATTGCTTTAGCCCTTTCTATTCCATTATTTATTAGTAATAGTGGGTACTCTCTCTCAAGTAGAATTTCCTTTAATTCTTGAAGTCTTTTATTTCGCGTTTCATAATTGGAGACAATTGTGCAAATTCTTCTTGCTAGGTTAAAAGGAATGTTCGTCTTCGTGTGCTTTGGATGGTTGGAGGTGAATAGCAGATATTGTTTGGAATCTGTTGGTTTGTAGTGTATGTCAGTTTCGATATTTGTGTCTTTTTTTGTGATTAAGATGTCCAGAAATGGGAGTTGATCTTGGCTGTATTCCATTGTGAATTGGATGTGGTTATTGATGCCGTTTATTAAGTTTTTGAAATCCTTCAGTTGGTCGAGTGTGTGGGACCAAAGAATGAGGCAATCATCCAAGTAGCGTTTCCAATTCTCTGATAAATATTTGTGAAAGTTCAATCCGTATTTTGATTTGGACTGTTCATATATCTGGACTTCTAAGTATGCCATGACTAAGTTGGCATAAGTTGGAGCGGCTTTTGTGCCCATCGCAGTCCCCGATATTTGCTTGTAAGTATTGCCATCGAAATCAAAAAAGTTGTTCTGTAGGATGAATTTTAATCCCTCGGTGATGAAGCTTTTTTCTATTGTCAGGTATCTCATTGGGATATTTCTCTAGCCAGAATCCTATTGCTTCTAGTCCGTATTGGTGTGGGATCGTTGTGTAGAGATTCACTACATCGAAAGACACAATAATAGTGTCGTTGTTGACATGTTTGGGGAGGTGGTTTAAGAGGTCCAGATCGTCTCTTACAAGGCTTGGTATGTGTTTCAGTATTGGTTTCAGTAGTATGTCTATAAAGTTGCTCAATCTGTGTGTTTCACATTGTGGGCCCGCTACAATTGGTCTTAATTTAAGGTCTGTGGGGTATTGTGTGTTCACGCAGGCTGAGGTGGATTGTTTACAGGCATCGTTGATTATTTTACATTTGTGGATCTTCGGAAGTCCGTAAAGGTTGCTGGTTTTGTATTCAACATTTGTTAAATAATCGCGTTCCTTTTTAGTTAGGTCTTCCTGGTATCGATAAATCAGTGTGTTTAATTTGGTCATTATTTTTGATTGCTGGTAGTTTTTTACTCTTTCATAGTAATTAGCATTTTGTAAGAGAGAGAACATAGAATTTTTATATTTTTCAGCCTCCATAATGACAACAGTACTTCCCTTGTCCGCTTCCTTAATTACAATGTCCGGATTGTTTTTTAGTTCATGGATAATCTCCCATTCCCTTCGACTTGTGTTGGGTTTGGGTTTAGGTTGCGGTAGTTCATGGTATGGGAAGGTAGCTATGTGGTCACAAAATTTGTCCAGAACTCTGTTTCTACCTTTTGTTGGGTTGTAGCTGCTTTTATTCCGTACAATTGATTCGTCGTTATTCTCCTTGTCAAAGAATTCCTCTGTGAGACGTAATTTTCTACAGAAGTGTGAGATATATATATATATATATATATATATATATATATATATACATATATTCACTATATATATATATATATATATATATATATATATATATATATATATATATATATATATATATATATATATATATATATATATATATATATATATATATACACATATATTCACTATATATATATATATATATATATATATATATATATATATATATATATATATATATATATACACATATATTTTTTTGTGTTGCACCATAGAGCATGTGTGTTCACGTATGTCATTGTGTTTATATGTGGGTAGAGATGTGTGCTGATGTAGGTATGTATGTTGAAGTGTGTATGTTGTGGGTTCGTCTTAGGGAGAAGTGTTTAGACGGGGTCCGTATTTGTTAATGAAGTAAGATTCCTTGCTGATGTATATATATATATATATATATATATAATGAAAAATAAATGTTACGGGCGAAAGAGAGGAATATCCATCGTCAGTTGTCTGCTAGGAATCATAGGTATTTCTTCGTGTTAGGGGCAAGATACTTCAGCCTAGGGTGAACTATAACTAAAATAAGTTATTGGGATAAAAAAAGAGAGGAAAGAGAGAAAAACATGTAAACAGACACGAAGGGTGAAGCAACGTAAAGAGAGGAAAAATAGGAAATATATCAAGTCAACAACTCATTTCGAACGTAAGAATGATGAGTTTGACGACAGAGAAAACGACACGTCTTCACTGTTGCAGTGTTAGCGAGAGAAGAGGCTGCTTACAGTGGTGGACAAGGGAAGAAGTGAACTAGTGGAGAGAGGGAGTGAGTGAAAGTAAGAGGAAGCGAGAAAGAGATAGTTATAGTGGCAGGGTAGCCGAGATAAGGTGACTAGCAGAGGGGGTGAGCGAAAGTAAGAGGGAGAAGGAGAGAGAAGGGGGAGAGAGATGATAGGAAGAAGGGGAGAGAAAAGTGACGGGTCACAGCGAAGAAGGAAGCTTATATGAATAAAATGGTGAGCTGTGTGGTTGCAAATAAGTATAATGAAATAAAAATCTATCTATATAACATAGACATCTAAGGGCCTGGAGATTAGGTCACAAATTTGATCCCTCTTACAATCTGGAGATATGGTCAATATGGGCCTTAAAACCTTGAGTCCCTTTTCTTCTGTGTATGAACAGAAATAAATAATTGTTTCTACTTTTGGCACAAGGCCAGCAATTATCCAGTGCATTACTGGTACTTTATTTTATCGACCCCGTAAGGATGAAAGGCAAAGTTAACCTCGGCGGGATTTGAACTCAAACCATAAAGGGGCGTAACTCTTTGCTGCAAAGCATGGCGTCAGACCCTCTACCGATACTGCCAACCCTGAAATAATGTAATATATATATATATATATGTATGTGTGTATGTATCTATTTATATATTTAACTATATTTTTTGTAATCACAGAGCTGGACAGAGTCCACTTCTACAACCCAGTAACGTGTAAGTTTTAGTTTTATACACTATCTAACCATTATTCTCTCTGTTCATTCCCGTCTCTCTCTATCTCTCTCTCTATATATTTATATATATATACATAAGTATGTATATATATATAAGTATGTATACGTACATACATATATGTATCCATGTAGGGGCTCCCAAAGGAGCACTGAGTGCAATGTCAACTCTGGATGTCGGCGAGCATGTCCAGCTAACCTCAGTCTCCTGTGTGTCACCTTTGAGCTGACCTTTGGACACACTAGAAGAGGAAGACCAAGGTTAACGTATGTTGATGCCCTAAGGACAGACACTGGTCTGTTGGAGACGCAGGAGATGGCAGCGATAATGAGGGACAGAGACGCTGGAGAGAACTCGTCCATGGATCTCGGGAATTTTACCCGCCTTAGAGATATATGTATACAGACGTACAGTAGTATGTATATCTATATACATACATGCACACACATATATATATGAACGTATGGATTCACCGAACATTTATTATAATGCTCGGTGTGTTTGTAAACAAACATCCCCAATTATGCCTTACAGTGTCTCACTGTGTCATTTCCCACTCTTAGTACGTCTGTATACATATATGTATGTACGTATACATACTTATATTTAAGTAACAGCCGTACTAAGAGTGAGAAATGAAATTTCGTTTCATTTTTCCATAAAGGGGCGTAACTCTTTGCTGCAAAGCATGGCGTCAGACCCTCTACCGATACTGCCAACCCTGAAATAATGTAATATATATATATATATATGTATGTGTGTATATATCTATTTATATATTGAACTATATTTTTTGTAATCACAGAGCTGGACAGAGTCTACTTCCACAACCCAGTGACGTGTAAGTTTTAGTTTTATACACTATCTAACCATTATTCTCTCTGTTCATTCCCGTCTCTCTCTAACTTCACGATTTCATGGAAATTTGGGACTTGACTCCTTCTTCCTCACTTTTCGTTGCTTCACCATCTTTGTTTGTTTACACTCTCGTGTCCCCTTTATTTACGTGTTCCAACGACTTTTTTTAGCCGTTGCTCGCACCAACCGGAGGTATATGGTCTTTAAAGCGATGAAATACCAATGATGGTTGGAAGATCACTGATGAAGGACTAACTTTATTTATATATGTATATATATATATATATATATATATATATATATATATATATATATATATATATATATATATATATATGGTGGCTGCCAACTCGTTTTCGAGTACGGCCACTACTTTATATCCAGTGAAACTGCCGGCCAAACACTTGTTGTACACCACTTACCATAACTCTAGCAACCCACCACATTTATTTCTACTAAATCTCATATTTGTTAAGACTAACGTAGAGATTATAGTAATATCAATGTCTTACTGTAGCTTATAGTGTAGGTTACCATAGGGTAGGTTACTGGAGGGTAGGATACCGTAGGGTAGGTTACTGTAGGGTAGGGTACCATAGGGTAGGTTACCATAGGGTAGGTTACCATAGGGTAGGTTACTGTAGGCTAGGTTACTGTAGGGTAGGATACTGTAGGGTAGGTTACCATAGGGTAGATTACTGGAGGCTAGGATACCGTAGGGTAGGTTACCATATGGTAGGTTACCATATGGTAGGTTACCATAGGGTAGGTTACTGTAGGGTAGGTTACTGTAGGGTAGGTTACTGTAGGCTAGGATACTGTAAGGTAGGTTACTGTAGGGTAGGATACCGTAAGGTAGGTTACTGTAGGGTAGGTTACTGTAGGGTAGGATACCGTAAGGTAGGTTACCATAGGGTAGGTTACTGTAGGGTAGGGTACCGTAAGGTAGGTTACCATAGGGTAGGTTACTAGAGGGTAGGTTACTGTAGGGTAGGTTACTGTAAGGTAGGTTACTGTAGGGTAGGTTACTCTAGGGTAGGTTACTGTAGGGTAGGATACCGTAAGGTAGGTTACCATAGGGTAGGTTACTGTAGGGTAGGATACCGTAAGGTAGGTTACCATAGGGTAGGTTACTGGAGGGTAGGTTACTGTAGGGTAGGTTACTGTAAGGTAGGTTACTGTAGGGTAGGATACCGTAAGGTAGGTTCTGTAGGGTAGGTTACTGTAGGGTAGGATACCGTAAGGTAGGTTACCATAGGGTAGGTTACTGTAGGGTAGGATACCGTAAGGTAGGTTACCATAGGGTAGGTTACTGTAGGGTAGGATACCGTAAGGTAGGTTACCATAGGGTAGGTTAGTGTAGTGTAGGTTACTGTAGTGTAGGATACCGTAAGGTAGGTTACCATAGGGTAGGTTAGTGTAGTGTAGGTTACTGTAGGGCAGAATACCGTAAGGTAGGTTACTGTAGGCTAGGATACTGTAAGGTAGGTTACTGTAGGGTAGGATACCGTAAGGTAGGTTACTGTAGGGTAGGTTACTGTAGGGTAGGTTACTGTAGGGTAGGATACCGTAAGGTAGGTTTACATAGGGTAGGTTACTGTAGGGTAGGGTACCGTAAGGTAGGTTACCATAGGGTAGGTTACTGGAGGGTAGGTTACTGTAGGGTAGGTTACTGTAAGGTAGGTTACTGTAGGGTAGGATACCGTAAGGTAGGTTACTGTAGGGTAGGTTACTGTAGGGTAGGATACCGTAAGGTAGGTTACCATAGGGTAGTTTACTGTAGGTTAGGATACTGTAAGGTAGGTTACCATAGGGTAGGTTACTGTAGGGTAGGATACCATAAGGTAGGTTACCATAGGGTAGGTTAGTGTAGTGTAGGTTACTGTAGTGTAGGATACCGTAAGGTAGGTTACCATAGGGTAGGTTAGTGTAGTGTAGGTTACTGTAGGGCAGGATACCTTAAGGTAGGTTACCATAGGGTAGGTTAGTGTAGTGTAGGTTACTGTAGGGTAGGATACCGTAAGGTAGGTTACCATAGGGTAGGTTACCATAGGGTAGGTTAGTGTAGGGTAGGCTACTGTAGGGTAGGTTACTGTAGGGTAGGTTACCATAAGGCAGGTTACCATAGAGTAAGGTACCTAAGTTTAGGTTACCATAGGGTAGGTTATTTAGGCTAGGTTACTGTAGGTTAGGTTACTGTATGGTAGGTTGCCATAGGGTAGGTTATCATAGTGTAGGTTACCATAGGGTAGGTTTCTGGAGGGTAGGTTATTATAGGGTAGGTTACCATAGTGTAGGTTACCATAGCGTAGGTTACCATAGGGTAGATTACCATAGGGTAGGTTACTGGAGGGTAGGTTATTATAGGGTAGGTTAACATAGGGTAGGTTAACATACTGTAGCTTACCATAGGGTAGGTTATTATAGGGTAGGTTATTATAGGGTAGGTTACCATAGGGTAGCTTACTGGAGGGTAGGTTATCATAGGGAGGGTTACCATTGGGTAGGTTACTGTAGGGTAGGGTAGGTTACTATAGGGTAGGTTACTATAGGGTACGTTATTATAGGGAAGGTTACCAATGGGTAGGTTACTGTAGGGTAGGTTACCATAGGGTAGGTTACTGTAGTGTACCGTAGTGTAGGTTACCATAGGGTAGGTTACCATAGGGTACGTTATTATAGGGTAGGTTTCCATAACGTAGGTTTCCATAGGGTACGTTAGCATAGGGTAGGTTACCTTATGGTAGGTTACCATAGGGTAGGTTACCATATGGTAGGTTACCTTAGGGTAGGTTACCATAGGGTAAGTTACTATAGGTTAGGTTACCATAGGGTAGGTTACCGTAGTGTAGGTTAATGTAGGGTAGGTTACTATAGGATAGAGTACCATAGGGTAGGTTACAATAGGGTATGGTACCATAGGGTAGGTTACCATAGGGTAGGTTACCATAGGTTAGGTTACCTTACGTTAGGTTACAATAGGTTAGGTTATCATAGGTTAGTATACTATAGGATAATGTTACCATAGGGCATGTTAGCATAGGCTTGGTTACCATAGGGGAGGTTACTATAGGTTGTTACCATAGGGTAGGTTACCATAGGGTAGGTAACTATATGGTAGGTTACTGTAGGGTAGATTACCATAAGGTAGGTTACTATAGGGTAGGTTACCATAGGGTTGATTACCTTAAGGTAGGTTACCATAGGGTAGGTTACCTTAGGGTAGGTTACTATAGGGTAGAGTACCATAGGGTAGGTTACTCTAGGGTAGATTACCATAGGGTAGGTTACCATAGGGTAGGTTACCATAGGGTAGGTTACCATAAGGGAGGTTATTATAGGGTAGGCTACCATAAGCTAGGTTACAATCGGGTTGGTTACTACAAGATAGGTTACCATAGGGTAGGTTAGCATAGTGTAGGTTACTATAGGGTAGGTTACCATAAGTTAGGTTACTATAGGGTAGGTTATATATGACAGTTTACCATAGTGTAGGTTACCATAGGGTAGGTTACCATAAGGTGGGTTATCATAGGCAGGTTACCATATGTTAGGTTACCATAAGTAGGTTACCATAGGCTAGTTTACCATAGGTAGGTTACTATAGGGTAGATTACTGTAGGGTAGATTACCATAAGGTAGGTTACTATAGGGTAGGTTACCATAGGGTTGATTACCTTAAGGTAGGTTACCATAGGGTAGGTTACCTTAGGTTAGGTTACTATAGGGTAGAGTACCATAGGGTAGGTTACTCTAGGGTAGATTACCATAGGGTAGGTTACCATAGGGTAGGTTACCATAGGGTAGGTTCCCATAAGGGAGGTTATTATAGTGTAGGCTACCATAAGCTAGGTTACAATCGGGTTGGTTACTATAAGATAGGTTACCATAGGGTAGGTTACCATAGTGTAGGTTACTATAGGGTAGGTTACCATAAGTTAGGTTACTATAGGGTAGGTTATATATGACAGTTTACTATAGGGTAGGTTACCATAGGGTAGGTTACCATAAGGTGGGTTATCATAGGCAGGTTACCATATGTTAGGTTACCATAAGTAGGTTACCATAGGCTAGTTTACCATAGGTAGGTTACCAGAGGTTGTCATAGGGTAGCTTACCATACCATAGGTTACCACAGTGTAGGTTAGCATAGGGTAGGTTACCATACCATATGTTTGTTAAGGTTAGGCTAGGCTGGTTTACTCGGTGAGTTAGAACTCACTTGTGACTGTAGTGTTTTAGAAGAAGGGTCTTAACATTTAGTGCACCACTAAATTTTTTAGCTGATTCCCCTGCAACTGCCTTATTTTGGGGGGGTCGTCTTATCAATGCAATAGGGTCCTAAACCTAAGTTACACCTCAGAATTTTAGGGGCCGACCTATGTACCAGATAGACTTGTACACCGGCATATATGGTATATATATATATATGCAAAGAGAGAGAGAGAAAGAGGAAGTGAGAGAGATGCATTAAAACAATAACAGAAGGTCTGACTGGAGAATTTACTTTAGAATTTTAAGAGAAAAGAGGAAGGTTTCAGACTTCTGGAATTCCTTCACGAAAATGTCCAATTTATCTGTAACAAACTTCAAGAAACGAGACAACCACTTAATAACCTATAGATCAAGTTAGCCCACCAGCTAGATAGATTTCATTGTTACCAGAAGACAGAGTGACTGTTATAAACACAAAGTCCGTCCCTAGTGAAGAATGCACCTCCCAACATACCTTAGAAGACAACCTGGAAGAAAAGAGTAGAGATCAAAATCAAAAGGTCTTAAAGTCAATTTGGTAAAGATTAAAGTTCTAGTAAGTAGAAAGGAAAACAGGGCCCAGATCTCTTCAGGTAAACTGTCCTGCTCAGTGTGCAGAAAAGGAGTAGGTAGGAATTCCATCCTATGTCCCATATAGAAATGATGGGTACACAAAAGATGTAGTGCGATCTCAGGAAGGCTAACAAAGAACGTAGCTTCTACATGGGGCCAATGAACAGGGGCAGTAAATAACAAGAGCTCTCAGGTTACAATCTCCTTCAAATGCCCAGAAATCTCTGTAGAGGTGGTAGATAGTTTCTGTTACCTGGGTGACCAAATCAGCAGTGGAGTAGGGTGGTCCAAAAACTCAGTAACCAGAGTGAGATTAGATTGGCGAAAGTGCAGGGATCTACTACTACTGCTAACTACAAAAGGTTTTTCCCTCAAAATGAAGGGCAGATTGTCTGATGCAAGTATACAAACAACAATGTTGCACAGCAGCGCGACCCGGGCACTGTCCGCAGAAGATCTGTAAAGATTGGAAAGAAATGAAGCCTCCATGCTTCAATGGATGTGCCATAGTAATATATGCAAATGGCAAAACATAAATGTACTGTGAGAGAAATTAGGCATAAGAGGGATTAGATGCAGTGTGCAGGAGAGGGATTGTTTTGGTTTAGACATGTGATGTGTATGAAGGGTGACAGCAATACAAAAAGGTTCGAAACGCACAAAGTTGACAGAAGCCATGGAGTGGGCAGGTCTAGGAAGACTTGGGATGAGGTAAGGAAAGCTGACTTTGCACAATTACACCTAGCTAAGGCAATGACACAGGATGTTGACCTCTGGCGCTATGCACAATTATAGAGGACCTGCCCTCATAAAGACACGAGCTGAGGCATATATCTAGTATGTAACACCTTCCCCACCATCATCCCTCCCAAACATCTTAATTGATGTTATCATCCCACCCCTATAACAACATCCACAATCCACCAGACATTTTCCCTACCAAGTTCCCAAACTTCACCATAAAGAGGTCCCACTGCAGCCATGACAACGTGTCCAGTCCACACTGTACAGTGTTCATGTAGGTGTCCCGACAAAAAGCACCCAGCACACTGTACAAATGTGGTTGGCATTAGAAAGGGCATCCAACCATAAAAACCAAGCTAAAATCAGTTCCATGTGAGTGAAACATGGTCCTCTGACCTGATCTCCCACAAAGGGACAACCCATCCAACACATTGCCATTCCTTAAGTGCCTTTCCAGACATCAAGGCCACCTGGCACACACAAGTCAGCCAGAGAATACCTTCTTTATTTAAGGCTTTTAACATCTGAAGCCAGATTTCATCTTCCCCAGCAGTTTTACCACATTTGAGCTCTTTAACTGCTCTTGTGATCTCAGCCTCTGAGAGATTAGTCACCACTCCCAGATACACCTCATCTACATCCAAAGATGCTGTTGTGGTCGGGTTTAGGAGGTCAGCAACATATTCTCTCCACCTTGTGGGGATGCACCTTTCTGAAAATAGGAGAACCCAGGATTAATACTTGATAGCAGGTGTGGAGGAAGGCTTCGTATTACGAAGGCCGCAGATGATCTGCAAGATCACATTATTTGCATATATGTGTATATATATACACATATATATATATATATATATGTGTATTTATATATATATATATATATATATATATATATATATATATATATATATATATATATATATATATATATATATAAATATTTATATATATATGTGTGTGTGTGTGTATATATATATATACACATATATATATATATATATAATGAAAAATAAATGTTACGAGCGAAAGAGAGGAATATCCATCGTCAGTTGTCTGCTAGGAATCATAGGTGTTTCTTCGTGTTAGGGGTAAGATACCTCAGCCTAGGGTGAACTATAACTAAAATAAGTTATTGGGATAAAAAAAAGGGGGGAAAGAGAGAAAAACATGTAAACAGACACGAAGGGTGAAGCAACGTAAAGAGAGGAAAAATAGGAAATATATCAAGTCAACAACTCATTTCGAACGTAAGAATGGTGGTGAGTTTGACGACAGAGAAAGCGACACGTCTTCACTGTAGCAGTGTTAGCGAGAGAAGAGGCTGCTTACAGTGGTGGACAAGGGAGGAAGTGAACTAGTGGAGAGAGGGAGTGAGTGAAAGTAAGAGGAAGCGAAAAAGAGATAGTTATAGTGGCAGGGTAGCCGAGATAAGGTGACTAGCAGAGGGGGTGAGCGAAAGTAAGAGGGAGAAGGAGAGAGAAGGGGGAGAGAGATGATAGGAAGAAGGGGAGAGAAAAGTGACGGGTCACAGCGAAGAAGGAAGCTTATATGAATAAAATGGTGAGCTGTGTGGTTGCAAATAAGTATAATGAAATAAAAATCTATCTATATAACATAGACATCTAAGGGCCTGGAGATTAGGTCACAAATTTGATCCCTCTTACAATCTGGAGATATGGTCAATATGGGCCTTAAAACCTTGAGTCCCTTTTCTTCTGTGTATGAACAGAAATAAATAATTGTTTCTACTTTTGGCACAAGGCCAGCAATTATTCAGTGCATTATTAGTACTTTATTTTATCGACCCCCTAAGGATGAAAGGCAAAGTTAACCTCGGCGGGATTTGAACTCAAACCATAAAGGGGCGTAACTCTTTGCTGCAAAGCATGGCGTCAGACCCTCTACCGATACTGCCAACCCTGAAATAATGTAATATATATATATATGTATGTGTGTATGTATCTATTTATATATTTAACTATATTTTTTGTAATCACAGAGCTAGACAGAGTCCACTTCCACAACCCAGTAACGTGTAAGTTTTAGTTTTATACACTATCTAACCATTATTCTCTCTGTTCATTCCCGTCTCTCTCTATCTCTCTCTCTATATATTTATATATATATACATAAGTATGTATATATATATAAGTATGTATACGTACATACATATATGTATCCATGTAGGGGCTCCCAAAGGAGCACTGAGTGCAATGTCAACTCTGGATGTCGGTGAGCATGTCCAGCTAACCTCAGTCTCCTCTGTGTCACCTTTGAGCTGACCTTTGGACACACTAGAAGAGGAAGACCAAGGTTAACGTATGTTGATGCCTTAAGGACAGACACTGGTCTGTTGGAGTCGCAGGAGATGGCAGCGATAATGAGGGACAGAGACGCTGGAGAGAACTCGTCCATGGATCTCGCCTTAGAGATATATGTATACAGACGTACAGTAGTATGTATATCTATATACATACATGCACACACATATATATATGAACGTATGGATTCACCGAACATTTATTATAATGCTCGGTGTGTTTGTAAACAAACATCCCCAAGTATGCCTTACAGTGTCTCACTGTGTCATTTCCCACTCTTAGTACGTGTGTATACATATATGTATGTACGTATACATACTTATATTTAAGTAATAGCCGTACTAAGAGTGAGAAATGAAAATTCGTTTCATTTTTCCGTTTATCCTTTTCGGTACCCCGGCCGATTAACTCACTCGATATGAAAATTAGGCTGCTCAGATGTTAATATGCATAAGCAGAGTATATACTTTCAGACGTTCAACCATCTGGCAGGAAGGTATACGTTGCTGACGATATCTAATAAGCTTGAAACTAGTACATCATTCCTTTGTCAGTGTTGAACAAATGAGCAACGATGGTTGGTAAACACTGTACGGCTTAATTCGGGATGTTTGTTTACAAATACACCGAGCATTATAATAAATGTTCGGTAAATCCATTCGTACATATATATATATGTGTGCATGTATGTATATATATATACATACTACTGTACGTCTGTATACATATATGTATGTACGTATACATACTTATATTTAAGTAACAGCCGTACTAAGAGTGAGAAATGAAATTTCGTTTCATTTTTTCTGCTTATCTATATATATAAAACTGTGGTTGTCTGTCTATCTATCGATTTTTGGCACACATCTCCTCTTAGAATCTCTCACGGAATTGCACTGAAATTGCTATACTTGTACATTGAGCCCTAGCGAAGACATCGGAAAAAAAAATATTTCAAATTGACCCACCCTATGTGACGAAATCGAATATAATGTATCGATTTTTGAGCGTAAGTGATCAGTTATTTCCCTTTGTTCTGTTTACATTGAGCGTCTTACGTAAAAAATTACGCTGGCTTTAACAGTTGTCGAGCCAGCAAAATATTGACCTGCAAAATTCATCAGTTCGAACACTAAGCTTCCGTTTTGCTTCATTTCCATTTAAAAGCATTTTAAAACAATATTTTTACTTGAAAACAAGTCTATTTAAAGACTACGTAAAACAAGCAAATATTTCGTCGTTAGGCGTGCAGACAGACAGTCGTGCAGACAGACAGTCGTGCAGACAGACAGTCGTGCAGAGAGGTGATATAGGCGTGCAGACAGACAGTCGTGCAGAGAGGTGATATAGGCGTGCAGACAGATAGTCGTGCAGAGAGGTGATATAGGCGTGCAGACAGACAGTCGTGCAGAGAGGTGATATAGGCGTGCAGACAGACATAACTGATAATTTGGTTACGTTAATGTTTTTCTCTGCGTTGCAGTGTTTACATTTTCGATCTTTGTTAATAAATAACCAGTGCAGTTTCTATCCCCAGCATCCTCTTTTGTTATAACATTCGGGTTATCGTTATGTTTTCTTAACTTCATAAGGCATATTGTTGGTTGAGGGAATATTAATCATAAACACCACATGCAAGTCTGCAC
Organism: Eledone cirrhosa; assembly: GCA_964016885.1. Taxonomy (NCBI): domain Eukaryota; kingdom Metazoa; phylum Mollusca; class Cephalopoda; order Octopoda; family Eledonidae; genus Eledone; species Eledone cirrhosa. Next base: position 25,149,273 of record OZ024764.1, read on the forward strand.
AGTAGACACTACAGTTTTTAAGCCAAGAAAGAAACTTAACATTGTAACTTTAACACAGCTACTGAGCGACCCCGAGCAACGCCGGGCTTTACTGCTAGTATATATATATAGTAAGGTGTATTATTAGTTGTGTAAAACGGTCCAATAAATTTTTGTTACCAATATTAAGTTCTCCACGCTTTTGTATATCTCCAATTCCATTCAAGGGAACAGCTAGATGATGTAAAACGGAGTATTTCTATCAAAATGAAAATCCGAAGGCAAGGTAAAATTTCCAATCATTTTAATCCCGTCGTGATTAAAATGATTGGAAATTTTACCCTCCCTTCGGATTTTCATTTATATATATATATATATATATATATATATATATATATATATATATATATATATAAATGAAAGTATAGAAATTATTGTGAGCGTGAAGCCAACAGCATTTCATAATATAAGTGACTATAACGTCAGAATGGAAAATAATTAACGTAAGATGTGGGAAAAATAATTCAAACTAAATAAAAAAAAAATCAAGACAGATTTATCCATAGAATTTTGTGAAATCCAGGGAAAAATCAATAGAGCCTTAACTCTGAATAAAATAAAGTTTAAATACTCATCCTTCAATTTGGAAAAACTTCAAACGCTCTATATAGTCTTAAAAAGACTATTTCACGAAACTTTCAGTGGGGATGGTGACGGTTGGAACCGTTCATCAGTAGAGCTCAACATGGTAACCCTAAACCACTGCCAGAATATGCTAAAAAGTTGACATTTGGAGCCTAAAAATATCTCTTCAAAACCAGGGGTCGGCTTGTCTGCTAAATATAGTATGTTAACCTTTACCACTGAGGGGTAACAGTGAAACTGCCGGCCAAACACTTGTTGTACACCACTTACCATAACTCTAGCAACCCACCACATTTATTTCTACTGAATCTCATATTTGTTAAGACTAACGGAGAGATTATAGTAATATCAATGTCTTACTGTAGCTTATAGTGTAGGTTACCATAGGGTAGGTTACTGTAGGGTAGGATACCGTAGGGTAGGTTACTGTAGGGTAGGGTACCGTAAGGTAGGTTACCATAGGGTAGGTTACTGGAGGCTAGGATACCGTAGGGTAGGTTACTGTAGGGTAGGGTACCGTAAGGTAGGTTACCATAGGGTAGGTTACTGGAGGCTAGGATACCGTAGGGTAGGTTACTGTAGGGTAGGTTACCATAGGGTAGGTTACTGGAGGCTAGGATACCGTAGGGTAGGTTACCATAGGGTAGGTTACCATAGGGTAGGTTACCATAGGGTAGGTTACTGTAGGGTAGGTTACTGTAGGCTAGGATACCGTAGGGTAGGTTACTGTAGGGTAGGGTACCGTAAGGTAGGTTACCATAGGGTAGGTTACTGGAGGCTAGGATACCGTAGGGTAAGTTACCATAGGGTAGGTTACCATAGGGTAGGTTACGGTAGGGTAGGTTACTGTAGGCTAGGATACCGTAGGGTAGGTTACTGTAGGGTAGGGTACCGTAAGGTAGGTTACCATAGGGTAGGTTACTGGAGTCTAGGATACCGTAGGGTAAGTTACCATAGGGTAGGTTACCATAGGGTAGGTTACTGTAGGGTAGGTTACTGTAGGGTAGGTTACCATAGGGTAGGTTACTGGAGGCTAGGATACCGTATGGTAGTTACTGTAGGGTAGGGTACCGTAAGGTAGGTTACCTTCGGGTAGGTTACTGGAGGCTAGGATACCGTATGGTAGTTACTGTAGGGTAGGGTACCGTAAGGTAGGTTACCTTAGGGTAGGTTACTGGAGGCTAGGATACCGTAGGGTAGGTTACCATAGGGTAGGTTACCATAGGGTAGGTTACCATAGGGTAGGTTACTGTAGGGTAGGTTACTGTAGGGTAGGTTACCCTAGGGTAGGTTACTGGAGGCTAGGATACCGTATGGTAGTTACTGTAGGGTAGGGTACCGTAAGGTAGGTTACCATATGGTAGGTTACCATAGGGTAGGTTAGCATGGGGTAGGTTACTGTAGGGTAGGTTACTGTAGGGTAGGTTACCATAGGGTAGGTTACTGTAGGCTAGGTTACCATAGGGTAGGTTACCATAAGGTAGGTTAGCATAGGCTAGGTTACTGTAGGGTAGGTTACTGTAGGGTATGTTACTGTAGGGTAGGTTACCATAGGGTAGGTTACTGTAGGCTAGGATAACGTATGGTAGGTTACTGTAGGGTAGGGTACCGTAAGGTAGGTTACCTTAGGATAGGTTACCATAGGGTAGGTTACTGTAGGGTAGGTTACTCTAGGGTAGGTTACTGTAGGGTAGGTTACCATAGGGTAGGTTACTGTAGGCTAGGATACCGTATGGTAGGTTACTGTAGGGCAGGGTACCGTAAGGTAGGTTACCATAGGGTAGGTTACCATAGGGTAGGTTACTTTAAGGTAGGTTACTGTAGGCTAGGTTATTGTAGGCTAGGTTACTCTAGGGTTGTTTACCATAGGGTAGGTTATCATAGTGTAGGTTACCATAGGGTAGGTTTCTGGAGGGTAGGTTATTATAGGGTAGGTTATTATAGGGTAGGTTACCATAGGGTAGGTTACCATATGTAGGTTGCAATAGGGTAGGTTACTGGAGGGTAGGTTATCATAGGGTACGTTAACATAGGGTAGGTTAACATACTGCACTCAGTGCTCCTGTGGGAGCCCCTACATGGACACACTAGAAGAGGAAGACCAAGGTTAACGTATGTTGATGCCCTAAGGACAGACAATGGTCTGTTGGAGATGCAGGACATGGCAGCGATAATGAGGGACAGAGACCGCTGGAGAGAATTCGTCCATGGATCTCGGGAATTTTACCCGCCTTAGATATATATATATATATATATATATATATATATATATATATATATATATATATATATGTAAATCTATCTATATAACATAGACACCTAAGTGCCTGAAGCTTAGGTTACAAATTTGATCCCTCTTACAATCTGGAGATATGCTCAATATTGGGCCTTGAAACCTTAAGTCCCCTTTGTTCTGTGTATGAACAGAAATAAATAATGTAATATATA
>OZ024764.1:25157344-25164844 GCA_964016885.1 Eledone cirrhosa
ATATATATATATATAAAGTTGAAGTTCATCAAGGCTCTGAGCTTAGCCCCCTCTTATTTATTATTGCCCTTCAGGCTATAACAGAGGAGTTCAAGACCGGTTGCCATGGGAACTCCTACACGACCTCATTTATTTAGGACTGGATGTTGTGGTACCAACAAACATAACTTTACATCGGTGGTGTGGATGGGGTGGTAGTGGTGGGGCGGGGGTATTTTTTGGTAAGAGGTGCCTACTAACTGTAGGTTTCGCTTTGCACTTAGGCAAGGCGGGTCTTCTATATGACTGCGTAGCGCCAAAGATCTTCGTCCAGTGACCTTGTCTTGGAGAGGTGTAAGTGTGTGAGGTCGGAATTTATCAAGTCGTCCCAGGTTTTTCTGGGTCTGCCTACTTCGTGGCTACCATCTATTTTTATTGCCCTGCACTTTTTTATACAGCTGTCGTCTTTCATGCGCATCACGTGACCATACCAATGTAGCCTTCTCTCGAGTAAACAGCATCTGATCCTTCTTATTCCTAATTTCTCCCTTAGTTCATTTATGCTTTGCCGTTCACGTATATTACTATTACACATCCAACGGAGCCTGCAAGCTTCGTTCCTCTCTAGTCTGCGTCGATCCTCTGCACACAATGACCCAGTCTCACTTCCATGTAACATTACTGTTCGTATGCAGGCATCATACAGCCTGCCTTTCATTTTTAGAGAGAAACCTTTAGCGGCTAATAGTGGTATAAGCTCTCTGAACTTTTTCCATCCCGTTCTGACTCTAGCTACAGTACTTTCAGCACACCCTCCCCACCTGCTGATTTTGTCACCCAGGTAACGGAAGGTGTCCACTATTTCTATAGAACCATCTGTGCAATGGAATCGGCTAGTATTCTGTGGGCACTTGCTGCTACTTATTGCACCTGAGCACCGGCCACATATAAAATCTATATTCTTAGTTAGCTTACCTGTGATCCCACTACATCTTTTATGAACCCATACTTTGCATTTGGGACATAAAATGGAGTTTCTGCCTACTCCGTTCCTACACACTGAGCATGGCCATTCCCCAGATGGGACCAGTGCCCTATTTTCCTTCCTACATACTAGAACTTTAGTCTTAGACAGGTTAATTTTAAGGCCTTTTGATTCTAGGCCATGCTTCCATGTTTGGAATTTCTTCTCTAGTTCGACCATTGATTCAGCTATAAGCGTTAGATCATCAGCGTATAGGAGTTCCCATGGGCAGCCGGTCTTGAACTCCTCTGTTATAGCCTGAATGGCAATAATAAATAGGAGGGGCCTAAGGACGGAGCCCTGATGAACACCAACTTTTACGCTAAACTCATCACTATATTCGTTGTTAATTCTAACCTTGCTGACTGTTTCTTTATACATGGCTTGTATAGCTCTCACAAGCCATTCATCAACACCTAGTTTTCTGAGAGCCCACCAGATAGTGGGGCGTGGGACTCTGTCAAAGGCTTTCTCCAGGTCTACAAAAGCTAAGTAGAGGGGTTTACATTTAGCTAGGTACTTCTGTAGTTGTCATACAATGAAAAGAGCGTCTGTGGTACTTTTACCTGACACAAACCCGAACTGCATTTCATCCAGATCAATTCGCTCTCTGACTAGTTGTGCTATTACTTTTTCTGTGACCCTCATGACCTGGTCAATTAATTTAATGCCACTATAGTTTCCTCTATCTAGGCAATCTCCTTTACCCCTGTAGCAGTTAATGATGATGATATATATATAAAAGAAATAGGATATATATATATATAAAAGAAATAGGATTTCGCTTCAAGCATATCATTATACAATATGTATAAATATTTTGTATCTCCAAAGAAATACGGTTTTAGGAAGCCATAGCTCTGCAAACCCTGGGAGGGTTAACGTCCTCTGGTGATGTCCAGCAGAAGATAGGGGGAAAACCGTATATGCATTCAGGCTTAACTGGCCATCGTCAGAACGGTCCCTCCCACTGCTTGCAACTGCTGGCCAATTAAGCATGAAATGCATAAACGGTTGTCCCCCTTGATTCTGCTGGACATCACCAGAGGGCGTTAACCCTGCCCTCCCCGTGTTTGCATAGCTACGGCTTCCTAAAACCGTATTTCTTTGGAGATACGAAATATTTATACATATATATATATATCCTCAGTCCATCCAATCTCTCTCTCTTCTGTCTCTCCAGACAGAGCACTGAACCCGTTCCTCGCTTCCACTGTGAACCTCTCCTGTAGCTTATCATTTTCCTTGAAAACTCCACAGTCATAGATTTCTCTCCGGGGCTGAGCCTTTCTCTTTCTTAAGCTCACGCGGACCTCACTCATAACAAGCCGGTGGTCACTACCCAGTGTACTGAAATAGTTGTATGGTTCTGTGTTCAGAACACTATTCCGCCACTTTTTCCTCACCAGAATGAAATTAATCTGGGACTTGGACTCTTCCTAAACCTTAGGTTGGTCGCCATCAAGTTCGCCTCCAGCAGGGTGTCTCTCAGTAGTCTTCCATTTCGGTTGGTGTTGTTATGGAAGTACCAGCAAGGATCTTCACTGCCCTCCTTACTCAGATGTGCATTGAAGTCCCCCAAAACAAGCAGGATATTGTGTGCTTGAGTGGTGTTGACAGCTCTACACACCTCCTCATGGAACTCTTCCGCACTCACATCACTGTCCCCCTCAGTTGGACTATAGGCTGAGATGACTGTCAGTCTTGGGTTTCCATTGAAGGTCATCCTCAACACTCGCGGGGAGACAGGCATTATTTCCCTCACCAATAGACTGGTTTTTGTGCTGAAAACAAAACCCACTCCTCCTACTGCAGCATTTGTTGTGTTCTTCACTGCCGATGTAGTGATGAGATGGCTCCTCTTCCCGATCATCACACTCCTCACGGGCTCATCGTGTAGGATCCTGTGTTCTTGGATCGCAAGTATCTGTATACCACTCTCCTCGAACAGATGTCCCAACTCCCCTCTCTTCTCCAGCGTCCGAATAGTCCTCACATTCAAAGTGCCCATTTTGATGGCTCTTCTGCAGGACAAACCTGCATTCTTTATATTTGTCTCAGAGACAGCTGATCCATCATCCACTGGCCCTCCCTGTGGCTCTAAGCCAGCAGAGTCATAACGACCAGAGTGCTCCTTGACAGTGTAATTAGGGGCTCTAACCCTAGTGCTGTTAGATCGACTCTCCATATTTCTTTTCAATGGCTGACAATACCTTACCGGCGCCACTCGAATAAGGTAGTGACGAGGAGGTACGGGCACTTCACCAATGCAGTGGCGGAAGCAAGTGAAACCCTGGTGCCGAGGAAAAAGAACAAAAGGAAGCACGTCAGCTCTGCAAACCCAAAAGTGTGTGCAGCCAGAGAACACCTGAAAGCTGCCAGAGACCAATTCTATGCTGATCCTACGGAGGAGACGATGGAGACTGTGGAGGTGATGAGGGAAGAACTCTGTACCGCTTACACTGAGGCCAGAGAGGAGGCACTGATAGAGAAGATCAGAAGTGTGGAGAGAGCTGTTGACAGATCTGGATGTAAGGAGAGCTGGATGATCATCAACGAGATCACAGGGAGGAAGAGAAGGTGTTCGAGTCAGATCCAGGGAATGGGGCCTGAGGATAGGAAGAGGAAATGGCTAGACCATTTTAGGACCCTACTAGGAGAGCCACCCTTCACAGCCCGGAGCACTGGGGAGATCAGGCGGCTGTTTGAGGAACTGGATATTGAGATAGAGCCCTTCACCAGAGAGGAGCTTCAGAGAGCCAAGAAGAGGATCAAGGAGGGCAAGGCTCATGGAGAAGATGGAGTGGCATCAGAGGTGATGAAGAGGTGTGATTTTGATGATATCATCCTGGGGTTCTGTAATCGGGCACTGGAGAAAGGAGTTGCCCCGAATCAGTGGAGGATCAGTAACATCGTCCCAGTGCCAAAGAAGGGAGATCTCTCTAACACCAACAACTACAGGGGGATCTCACTGACGTCACTTGTGGCAAAGACCTTCAACAGGATGATTCTTGATTCTTAACAGGATCCAGCCTGAGATGGAGAAGAAGCTCAGGGACAACCAGAACGGCTTCAGAGAGGGAAGATCAACCACCAGTCACATACTGATGCTGAGGATGATATTAGAGGGAGCTAGAGCAAAGTGCCTTCCTGCAGTCATGGTTTTCATTGACTTTAGGAATGCCTTTGATTCTGTGGACCATCACTGCTCTACACCAACACCAAAGCCCAAGTCATTACACCTGATGGCATGACAGAGTTCTTTGAGATACTGGCTGGAGTGCTCCAGGGAGATACATTGGCTCCCTACCTTTTTATCATCGTAGTGGACTATTGTATGCGCCTTGCACTGGAGAAACACCAGGACTCTGGCTTTACTGTAGCACCGGCTCAGAGCAGGAGAGTTAAGGCGAAAAAGGTATCGGATGCTGAATTTGCCGACGACATAGTTTTGGTGACAGATACAGTGAAGGAGGCAGAGGATTTGATGCAGGAAGTTGAGACTGTGTCGATGAGTGTGGGGCTGAGAATGAATGAGACTAAAACAAAATATCTGGTAGAGAATGTTGAGAAGCAAGAGGAGATCACTAATGTAGGCGGGAAGCCGCTAAAATTGGTTGAGGGCTTCCTGTATTTGAGAGCAAAGATTGGGAATACAGAAGATGATGTGGTTGAGAGGAAGAGCAAAGCCTGGGCGGCGTGTCCCAGCTTGAGATCGGTGTGGAAGTCGGACCTTCGTAAAGACCTGAAAATCTGCCTCTTCATTGCTGTAGTGGAGTCTGTGCTGCTGTACGGGTTTGAGACTTGGACACTGACCAAGAAACTCACTCAGATGGTGGATGGGTGCTACACGAGAATGCTGAGGATGGCTCTGAACATTAATCAGTATACACTGAGGATGAAAAACTCAGAGCTGTATGGGAGCATCCCAAAAGTCAGCTCAAAAGTGACACAGAGGAGACTGAGGTTAGCTGGACATGCTCACCGACATCCAGAGTTGACATTGCACTCAGTGCTCCTGTGGGAGCCCCTACATGGACACACTAGAAGAGGAAGACCAAGGTTAACGTATGTTGATGCCCTAAGGACAGACACTGGTCTGTTGGAGATGCAGGACATGGCAGCGATAATGAGGGACAGAGACCGCTGGAGAGAATTCGTCCATGGATCTCGGGAATTTTACCCGCCTTAGATATATATATATATATATATATATATATATATATATATATATATATATATATGTAAATCTATCTATATAACATAGACACCTAAGTGCCTGAAGCTTAGGTTACAAATTTGATCCCTCTTACAATCTGGAGATATGCTCAATATTGGGCCTTGAAACCTTAAGTCCCCTTTGTTCTGTGTATGAACAGAAATAAATAATGTAATATATATATATGTATGTATGTGTATCAATTTATATATTTAACTATATTTTTCTCATCACAGGAAACAATGTTGTAGCTGGTTTGCTGAACACAAGTGTTTAGGGTAAGTGTTATCTTAACACACTGTCTAACCATTGTTTAATCTGCTCCTTCCACAACCTCTCCCTTTATACACACAGACACATATACATATGTATACACACACACACATATATATACACCTATATATATATATGTATACAGACACACACATATATATATATATACACATATATATATATACACATATATACATCTATATAAACACACATATATATATACACATATATATATATACATATATACAAGCGAGACACGGCTTGCCGACCAATCTCGCCTTAAGTGGGACAAAACCGTCCAACCCATGCTGGCGTGGAAGATGGACTTTAAATGATGATGATATATACACACTGACACATATTATACATATATATATACACACATATATACGCATATATATATATATATATATATATATATATATATATATATATATATATATATATATATATATATATATATAACAATTAAGTTAAAAATGTACATCTACATATGCATACTGAAATACTAGTGTGTATATGAATACACACACGTATACATATGCAGATGTAACAAGTCTTTCACTGGTTGCTTTACCGTGAGCAACTCAGCTATTCTGTATGTAAACACACAGACAAACCGGTTTTTAGAGTCATACAGGTTTTCGAGGAAACATCTTCCCTCTATTCTCCAGAAAGCCAGACAAGGAATATTGAACTAGTTTCGTTGTTGTTACAACTCATCAGCAATATTTACCTATCTACCGGCCTTTCTGGAGAATTGTAAAAGCACATATCGTTATATGCTTTTTCTATGAAAATTAGTAGTGGGCAGACTAATTTGCATAGAGTGTGAGTACGCACCGGTTCAGCGGAGACGATAAAAACAAATAACGAAACGAAATTAAATTTCGTTTCGTTTGTAACTCACTTTTGTATGACTGACGCTTAAACAATTAAGTTAAAAATGTACATCTACATATGCATACTGAAATACTAGTGTGTATATGAATACACACACGTATACATATGCAGATGTAACAAGTCTTTCACTGGTTGCTTTACCGTGAGCAACTCAGCTATTCTGTATGTAAACACACAGACAAACCGGTTTTTAGAGTCATACAGGTTTTCGAGGAAACATCTTCCCTCTATTCTCCAGAAAGCCAGACAAGGAATATTGAACTAGTTTCGTTGTTGTTACAACTCATCAGCAATATTTACCTATCTACCGGCCTTTCTGGAGAATTGTAAAAGCACATATCGTTATATGCTTTTTCTATGAAAATTAGTAGTGGGCAGACTAATTTGCATAGAGTGTGAGTACGCACCGGTTCAGCGGAGACGATAAAAACAAATAACGAAACGAAATTAAATTTCGTTTCGTTTGTAACTCACTTTTGTATGACTGACGCTTAAACAATTAAGTTAAAAATGTACATCTACATATGCATACTGAAATACTAGTGTGTATATGAATACACACACGTATACATATGCAGATGTAACAAGTCTTTCACTGGTTGCTTTACTGTGAGCAACTCAGCTATTCTGTATGTAAACACACAGACAAACCGGTTTTTAGAGTCATACTGGTTTTCGAGGAAACATCTTCCCTCTATTCTTCAGAAAGCCAGACAAGGAATATTGAACTAGTTTCGTTGTTGTTACAACTCATCAGCAATATTTACCTATCTACCGGCCTTTCTGGAGAATTGTAAAAGCACATATCGTTATATGCTTTTTCTATAGAGGGAAGATGTTTCCTCGAAAACCAGTATGACTCTAAAAACCGGTTTGTCTGTGTGTTTACATACAGAATAGCTGAGTTGCTCACAGTAAAGCAACCAGTGAAAGACTTGTTACATCTGCATATGTATACGTGTGTGTATTCATATACACACTAGTATTTCAGTATGCATATGTAGATGTACATTTTTAACTTAATTGTTTAAGCGTCAGTCATACAAAAGTGAGTTACAAACGAAACGAAATTTAATTTCGTTTCGTTATTTGTTTTTATATA
>OZ024764.1:25169844-25207344 GCA_964016885.1 Eledone cirrhosa
TTGATACTTTCCTTTAATTATTACACTCCCTTACCTCTTTTACTTCTGCATCTAAGTGTACGAGTGTGCAGGCGTTTTATGCGCGCGCCTTCATATTCATATATTTATGATGTAACTATTCTGTCTGTAGATTATAGATACATTTGCCCTAAATTTTAGAATTACGCACACTTTTTCACTATACGTATACATGTGTACATATACATATATGCACATCTGTGAGCGTATATACATACACATACACACACCTAACTATATTTCTTGATAGATTTTTATATATTTCAATTTCTAATTCATTTGTCTATATCTTTTTTTGATTTTCTTGATGATTTTTTCTAAGTATTTACCCATGTTTTATATTGTCTCGTCTGACGAACGAATGAAGACGTTTATTTCGTATTCGCCTCATTCGGGAAACCTCTGGTAATGAGGTAATTATATTGTATTGATTTTTATACATTATATATATATATATATATATATATATATATATATATGCAAAAGTTTTATTTAAAATTGTTGGGTTACAACAAGTAAATATTATATAACCGATATAAAGCACTCGACAAGTTTTTGGAGTAGATATACGATATTAAACAAATGGAAACTATATTTATAAAACCATATGTATTTCATTATACATATTTCGCTTCAATAATCATAAGAATTCTTTCACAGATCCAAACAAAAAATCCTCAACTTCGCTATCAAGCCTACTCTGGCAACTTAAGCGAGATAATGTTGAGTATTCGATGTTTTGGAATATTGTCTCAAGAGGGATTCCTTTTAATTCTTCATCTGAGACATGTGATCTCTGTGTGGAGGAGATATTCTTTATATTAAAATCCAAAAATTCCCTTAATTTAAGGAGCAATTTATTCAGTTGCTGCAGACATAGATTGAACTCAACGTTTAAATATAAATATAAATTTAAAATGTAGTATAATTAATTAAGAAATTTAATTAATGTATGAAAGCTGACGATAAATCTTTCGATTCCTTCAACTTTTTCTTTTAAACCTTCTTCATAAATATAAACAAATGATGTAATTAAACTACTCTAAAATGTATATGCTCCCAATGTATTAAATAAATTTTACGCAAGATAAATTTCTATACTAAATATAAGGGCATCCGTAGAATCACTGGGTCTTCTAAATCCTTTAAATAATTTTTGTTAAATAATTTTTTGGTTTTTTATTTGGTTTTTTATTTGCTTTTTGATTCTGATTGCTTCTAAAAAACTTTGCAATATATTGTCTGAAAAATTGGAAGGATAGATTTCTGTGGTAAATATATGAAGCATACTGTTTTGTGGCTTGAGATACTCTATGGTGTGTTGAAAATATTTTAACGTTTTGATATTTCTGTGCTGATATATTGATATCTGGTTTTCTCTATACAAAGGCCATATGTATTAACATGCATATGGAAAGATTACAGAGTCTATTTTATCTGTTCATGTGCCTGTATGTGTGCATAGAGATGCTGGAACACTCACGCAGATATCTTATGTATACATATATATATATATATATATATATATAGGTATAGTTCTGTATTGTTACAGATATGCATAATATTATATACATGAACGATAATCATATGTGTGAGTGCATGAATATTAATCATTTATTTTGTATGTATATATATATACACTATATGCTTAACACTATAACTAAATAATTACCGTACTCCCTCTCTCTTAAATCTCTCTATTTGTATGGTGAATTATTATTATTCATCTGTTGCCTTCGGTTGCCTCTCTTTTTTCACCTCCTCCTTCTTTCTCTCTCCCCTATCTCTCTCTGTCTTTCTTTACATCCATTTCTTCTGTCTCTCCGTCTTTTTTTCTAACTGTGCTTAACACTATAACTAAATAATTATAAACACTTCACTACCAAGCCAGCTTCCTACCTTAATGGTCGCTTATATTTATGGTACGTCAAAATTATTTATAAAACTGTTTATATATTGTATTTTATCTGAAGAAGGCATGCCATATTTTTAATATGGTATCCCTGAAATATGTATAATGAAATAAATATGGTTTTATAAATATAGTTTCCATTTGTTTAATATCATATATATATATATATATATATATATATATATATATATATATATATATATATAAATTTAGCGAGAATCACATTTCGGCCGGTAGAAATTAGCGAAACGCAACTTCCGTATTGTGTAGACAAACGCTCAATGGATATAAAGAAGATAGCAGAGCTATAAACATAAGTTAAAAAGGTCATACAAACTGAGACGATGGTTAAGAAGCCATTAACCACCAGAGCCAAATAAGCGAACCAGCTAAACGGGTCAAACAAAATAAGATATGATTGAAATAGTTACCCGGACCCTCGGGGAAGATGCAATACTCCGAATTTGGGTTTCTGCAACAACTAAATCAATAATACTGTCTGTTTATAAAAAATAAGCTTTTGGTATAATGATCGAACAAGGCATCGCTTTCTCAACAGGCATTTTGTTCTTCGTGGTCCAGAATCTAACAGGTTATGAAAGCACATGTGAGGTTCTAAGGGGAGAAAACCCCTATTTTGGCCAGTGAATTCAGCGTGTGTAGATATTGCAAACATTTGCAAAAACAGCACAAAACGAATTAAGCTTTCTACCGAGTTGTTTTTAAAATAAACTTAAGCGATTAATCAGTCAATAGAATTAACTAAAAAGCCAAAAAAATTAACTGGTTAATCGCTTGACTTGGGAGATTAATACAAATATAAATTTAGCGAGAATCGCAATTCGGCGGGTAGAAATTAGCGAAACGCAACTTCCGTATTGTGTAGACAAGTGGTCCATGGATATAAAGAAGATACCAGAGCTATATATATATAGAGAGGCAAAATGAATAATGAAAGAGTTACAAGCCGTTAAAACATATCTTTATAAAGCTCTTACATATGTTATATATATATATATATATATATATATATCATCATCATCATTTTATGTCCGCTTTTCCCTGCTTGCAAGGGTTGGGCTCTCAGCAGCACTGGCCATGTTTTTCGTGGTCTTCCTCTACTGCGTCTTCCTTCTACTGGGATTTTTTGGCACCTCTTTACCCAGTGGTCATCCTCGATGCGCATCACTTGTCCATACCATCTTAGTCTTCTCTCCTGCACACCACAACTTATCCCCAGTTTCTCTCTCAACTCATCTATGCTCTTGTCGTTCACGCACATTGACACACACACACACACACACACACACACACACACACACACACACACACACACACACACACACATACACACACACACACACACACACACACGCACACACACATATATATATATATATATATATACACACACACATATAAGGGATAACAAAATATCGTTATAGGTAATCCAGGTAGAGGTTGTGAATACTCTGTATTGTGGTTAGTCTTAGTCTACGGCGTTGTTTGACTCGACAAGAGGTTTCCGTAGGTGGCAAGTATTTGAGTTCTCTTGAATTCCTATGTAAGTTTATCTTGGAGTAATAATATTGAAAGAGTGAAGAATAACATGGTCAACAGTACAAAAAGGGTTTTATTTACAGTATTAACAATTGTTTCACTGATTAAGTTGTCTAAAAATTGCTGAACACTTGAAGCTGTGCCACTCAATTTTAAATATGTTGTTAGCTTAACCAGATCATCAGAATATTTTAAAATATGGAATAATTCCATATTGCAAATATAGTGTACCTATGTACTATAACTTTAGGTAACTTAGCATAGCACCATATAGGTTCGACTGCGGGGTTCAAGAAAAGGTGGTATGTCCACAGACATTCTATAAATAACCGTAAACTTATGAACACAACGACACTCGCTAATAAAATATGGCAGCTCAAAGATACAAACCAGGAATACAGAATTAACTGGTTGAAGTTGTCAACGGTAATGGCCTACTGAATTGGCATGTCCTATTGTAAACTTTGCAATATGGAATTATTCCATATTTTAAAAAATAACAGCAAAATTGAACGAACAATTTTCTGTAGGCATAAAACAGCGAGCGAATTCGATAATTTCCAACCAACTTAATTCATCCCATCTATTCCATAAGTCAAATTGTACCACCTGAATCTATTATCATCATCACTTTGCAGTGGAATAATAGGGACCCCAGTCCTATAATCTCATTTCTACAGCTGAGTAAACTGGAGCAATGTGAAATAAAGTGTCTTGCTCAAGGAAACAACACATCACCATGTCTGAGAATTGAACTCACAACCTAAATTTGAAGACTAAAATCCAAAGAGGGCTCCATAAGGATAAATCTATATCAAATATATAAGAACCCAGAGCAAATATTTATTAAAATAACAGATTAAAGTTTAAGCAAAGAATTGCTGCTTTCACCCTTAATGTTAAGGATGAATGCAGTGATTCTTTGCTTAAACTTTAATCTGTTATTTTAATAAATATATATATATCACCATCATCATCATCATCATCATCGTTTAACGTCCATCTTCCACGCTTGCATGGGTTTGGACGGGAGTTTTCCCACTTGAGGCAAGAGTGGTTGTCTTGCTAGTATAGGACTGTCTGGCGGGCTTTCTACGGCTGGATGCCCTTCCTAACACCGACCACGTTTACAGTGTGGACTGGAAGGTTTTTACCGTGTTACCTACAAGGCCACATTACAGCGTGGACTGTGTGTTTTTTTGTCGTGACACCTACACGACCTCATTTGTTTTGGACTGGATGTTGTGTTACCAACATAACTTTACATTGAAAGCGGTAGTGTGGATGGGGTGGGGGTAGTGGGACGGGGGTGTATTTTTGTTAGAGGTGCCTACTGCCTGTAGTAGGTTTCACTTTGTACTTAGGTAAGGCGGGTCTTCTGTATTACTGTGTAGCGCCAAAGATCTCGGTCCAGTGACATTGTCTTGGAGAGGTGTAAGTGTGTGAGGTCGGAATTTATCAAGTTATCCCAGGTTTTTCTGGGTCTGCCTACTCCGTGGCTACCGTCTATTTTTATTGCCCTGCACTTTTTTATACAGCTGTCGTCTTTCATGCGCATCACGTGACCGTACCAACGTAGTCTTCTCTCGAGTAAACAACATCTGATCCCTCTTATTTCTAATTTTTCCCCTAGTTTGTTTATGCTTTGCCGTTCACGTATATTACTGTTACACATCCAGCGGAGCATGCAAGCTTCGTTCCTCTCCAGTCTTGCCCAGGTCTCACTGCCATGCAACATTGCTGTTCGTATGCAGGCATCATACAGCCTGCCTTTCATTTTTAGAGAGAACCCTTTAGCGGCTAATAGTGGTATAAGCTCTCTGAACTTTTTCCATCCAGTTCTGACTCTAGCTACTGTACTTTCAGAGCACCCTCCCCCACTGCTGATTTTGTCACCCAAGTAACGGAAGGTGTCCACTATTTCTATAGAACCATCTGTGCAATGGAATGAGCTAGTATCCCCTGGGCACTTGCTGCTACTTATTGCACCAGAGCATTATATATATATATATATATATATGTATTCATCATCATCATCATCATCATTTTACGTCCGCTTTTCCCTGCTTGCAAGGGTGAGACAGGAACTGATGCTGGCTTGATTTCTACAACTGGATGCACTTCCTAACACCAACCTCATTTACAGTGAGGGCTGGCTGCTTTCTTTCCCTGGCGCCTACACGTCCACTTTACAGTGTGGGCTGGATACTTTTTTACCGTGGCACCTCCACGACCACTTTGCAGTGGAATGATAGGGACCCCAGTCCCTATCATCTCATTTCTACAGCTGAGTCAACTGGAGCAATGTGAAATAAAGTGTCTTGCTCAAGGAAACAACACATACCCCGGTCTTTCGATTGCAAGGCCAAATGCTCTAACCACTAAGCCATGTGCCTCCATATATATATATATATATATATATATATATATATTTAAAAGAATAGAGGTGTAACACACAAGTTATGATATATTGGTAAACGGAATAGAAAATGCCGACAAATTGTTCACAGTGAAAAATAGTTTAATTAGGAATAAGTGAGAATTAGTAATGGTATTGGTTAGTATTAAGTTTTGGTTTTAAGTCTGATCAGAGCAAACATCACGGACGCTCTATCTCAAAATTATTTTTGAAAAGCATTAGAAATGCGCAACCGGTAAAACTTAAAACCAAAACTTAATACTAACCAATACCATTACTAATTCTCACTTATTCCTAATTAAACTAATTTTCACTGTGAACAATTTGTCGGCATTTTCTATTCCGTTTACCAATATATATATATATATATATATATATATATATATATATATATATATATATAAATAAAAGGCAGCTAATCATTTTGCAACATATTTTTTCATCTTCAAGTGTCTTCACGCTATTTCATAGAGTCTCCGCCCACACTACTATTTACATTAATTCTCTTCTATATTTTAAAACAGATTCGTGATTGCTTCAGCTATATTTGTAGTTATAGTGGGCATTATATATGGAGTGAACAATATTAAACACAAAAGTGAAAATATTTCAACAGATTTAGGTAAAATAAATATGATTTTCCCCATCATTTCTCTTTTTTCTTTGAAATAAATTTTTTATATTCATTCTTCTTATTTTTCATCATGAGAGTTCCGTCATTTTCTTCTCATCCAAATATTTTCACTCAATGTAGTTGCTAATTCATTGTTTTCTAGTTTTTATATATATATATATATATATATATATATATATATATAAGCCAGAATCAGTTCCCGTCCCACCCTTGCAAGCAGGGAAAAGTGGACGTAAAATGAAAATGAAAAAAAAATGAAATGAAAAAAAAAAAATATATATATATATATATATATATATATATATATATAATTAGAATGTTGAGTTAAAAACTCACAATATTCCCTTATAATCAAATAAAATCAAGTAAGAAATTCTGAGCTTTTATAACACAGTAATATACACACATATATATAAAACCACCAGGGTAATGAATATATTAACTACAGATAGAATAGTTTATGTAAATTAATTAAAAGAATAAATGAAAGTATACAAACCGACTATAATAACTATTCACATCCAGACATGTTGAGACCTGGGCAGAGGTTGTGAGAACTGACCTCAAATCACTATGTTTCACAGAGGTGATGACAAAGGATTGTGACATGTGGAAAGATGCTTTGCTGGGAAGGACTCATGCAATCCAAGCAAGCGTGGAATGACCTGGGCAGAGGTTGTGTGAGCTGGCCTCAAATCACACGTGTGTGTGTGTGTATTTTAGTCTTCTAATAATTATTTAGCTGTGATGAGCATATCTATCAGGCACATCCACTGATGAGCAATTTCTCATCTATATCACCTCACTTAATTGTCAAACATTTTTATTTTGAAATGTCATTTCTTCTGAACTGGTTCAGACAGTCGGATAACATGGCCCAGGTCTTGCTAGTGTGGAGCAACACACTTCTCACACAGAAGTTGTAAATCTGCCCCTTGGTGACTTATGGCAGCCAGTGTGTCTCGGAGATTGGGTAAAGCTGCCTAACCTTGTTCCATGTGGAGTTGCACCACACGATGGCAGCAAACTCAGCTCCACCTCCAGCCAACAACATGGGTTTGGTTTAATATTCCTAGAACATTACAAAATATGGCAGACTCTGATCAGAGCTTGCCCACAGACATGTCCACACTACTACACTGGATGAGCAAGAAAGAGACTGACGCTCTCAAAGAAGCAGGCCATATCACTAATACCCCTCCCTTCATGTGACATCACAGCCATAATATTTCTGGTAAGGCCCCCATAACTCCACAATAGTTATATTATTATAGGCAATGCTCATCCACTGTATTGAAAATTGATGTTTTAAATCTATAAGAATTACATCTTAAAGAAGATGTTTTGCATTAATTTGCCTTCAATGAACACAACCATGTTTAGGAGTATTTGATGTCATCAGAGTCCAACATATACTGGGTATTTTGACTCTTAACACCTTCTCACTGGTGGCCAAATCACTGCTTATCTCTCCTTCTACATATTCAACAAGATTATCAATAGATATTTTTTTCTTACTCTAACCCATCATTTCTGTGAATATTTTTAGACAACCAAAACATGGCTTGTGAGGATTTCTGGAAATATAGTTGTGATAGCTATATCACATCATTGAAGAGGGGTGTAAAAGATGATATGCAACATTCCACTAATACAGAGGTTATGGGTATGTATTAAACTTATATCTTCAACAAGTTGTAATCAACCTATTGGTAGAGTGTCAGACACAATGCTTTGAAGCATAGAGTAATGGCCCTTTACATTCTGAGTTCAAATCCCACTGTGGTTAGCTCTGTCTTTCATCCTTACGGGGTCGATAAAATAAAGTACCAGTCATGCACTGGGGTCGATTTAATCGACTTTCCCCTTCCCCCAAAATTGCTGTATAAAAACCATTACTTCTACTACTACTTCTACTACTTCTACTACTACTACTACTACTACTACTACTACTACTACTACTACTACTATGTTGTCCTTAGGGCATACTCCTTGTCGTGGCCACAAGAGTGTCAGTTACGAAGCTTGGTTAGATGTGATGAGGAAGGATAAAAGTAACTGGGTGATGAGATTAGAGCTAGTGGTTGATGTTGTGAAGAGAAATGGAATGATATGGTTGGGTCATGTGTTGAGGAAAGATAAAAGTGGCTGGTTGAGAGAAATAGAACTAGTGATGGATGTTGTGATGAGAAATTGAATGAGATGGTTGGATGATGATTTGAAGAAGGATGAAAGTAACTGGGTGAGAGGAGTAGAGCCAGGGATGAATGTTGGTGCCAAGCTGTATCAGCCTTTGCATTTCCCTTGGACAACATTATATACAGTGTGTATATATTGGGTATATATGGAGTCTATATGAATTACAACATTACCAGTGCCAAGCTGAATTGGCCATTGCCTTTCCCTTGGACATCATCAGTGGCATATAGAGGGGAGACTGGCATGCGTGGATGACTGCTGGTCTTCCATAAAAACAACTTGTGCCTTGGATGGCAATTTTCTAGGTGGAAACCCAAGTTTATTTATGACTGAAGGAGGCTACAAATCTGGAAGTGAGCTCTTAATTACACAAGTTAAACACTCAGAGTTGTAAATAATATAGGGTATATTTCTTAGCCCTTTAACATTTAAACTGGCCGTATCAGGCCAGAATTCTCTCACCCCTTTCTGTTCAAAACGTCTGTAACCAACTGCTTACACTAATGTTAAGGTACTGTGCTCAAAATAAATTTTATCAATATCTCATAGATTCGATATTATGTGAGATATTATGTGAGGTAAAGCCTTTACTGTGACAATACAATAGTATATATAGAGTAATGTAAATGTTATGTGAGATATTATGTGAGGTAAAGCCTTTACTGTGAAAATACAATAGTATATATAGAGTAATGTAAATGTTATGTGAGATATTATGTGAGGTAAAGCCTTTACTGTGAAAATACAATAGTATATATAGAGTAATGTAAATGTTATATGAGGTATTATGTGAGGTAAAGTCTTTACTGTGAAAATACAATAGTATATATAGAGTAATGTAAATGTTATGTGAGATATTATGTGAGGTAAAGCCTTTACTGTGACGATACAATAGTATATATAGAGTAATGTAAATGTTATGTGAGATATTATGTGAGGTAAAGCCTTTACTGTGACAATACAATAGTATATATAGAGTAATGTAAATGTTATGTGAGATATTATGTGAGGTAAAGCCTTTACTGTGACAATACAATAGTATATCTAGAGTAATGTAAATGCTATGTGAGATATTATGTGAGGTAAAGCCTTTACTGTGACAATACAATAGTATATATAGAGTAATGTAAATGTTATGTGAGATATTATGTGAGGTAAAGCCTTTACTGTGACAATACAATAGTATATATAGAGTAATGTAAATGTTATGTGAGATATTATGTGAGGTAAAGCCTTTACTGTGACAATACAATAGTATATATAGAGTAATGTAAATGTTATGTGAGATATTATGTGAGGTAAAGCCTTTACTGTGACAATACAATAGTATATATAGAGTAATGTAAATGTTGTGTGAGATATTATGTGAGGTAAAGCCTTTACTGTGACAATACAATAGTATATATAGAGTAATGTAAATGTTATGTGAGATATTATGTGAGGTAAAGCCTTTACTGTGACAATACAATAGTATATATAGAGTAATGTAAATGTTATGTGAGATATTATGTGAGGTAAAGCCTTTACTGTGACAATACAATAGTATATATAGAGTAATGTAAATGCTATGTGAGATATTATGTGAGGTAAAGCCTTTACTGTGACAATACAATAGTATATATAGAGTAATGTAAATGTTATGTGAGATATTATGTGAGGTAAAGCCTTTACTGTGACAATACAATAGTATATATAGAGTAATGTAAATGCTATGTGAGATATTATGTGAGGTAAAGCCTTTACTGTGACAATACAATAGTATATATAGAGTAATGTAAATGCTATGTGAGATATTATGTGAGGTAAAGCCTTTACTGTGACAATACAATAGTATATATAGAGTAATGTAAATGCTATGTGAGATATTATGTGAGGTAAAGCCTTTACTGTGACAATACAATAGTATATATAGAGTAATGTAAATGCTATGTGAGATATTATGTGAGGTAAAGCCTTTACTGTGACAATACAATAGTATATATAGAGTAATGTAAATGTTATGTGAGATATTATGTGAGGTAAAGCCTTTACTGTGACAATACAATAGTATATATAGAGTAATGTAAATGTTGTGTGAGATATTATGTGAGGTAAAGCCTTTACTGTGACAATACAATAGTATATATAGAGTAATGTAAATGTTATGTGAGATATTATGTGAGGTAAAGCCTTTACTGTGACAATACAATAGTATATATAGAGTAATGTAAATGTTATGTGAGGTATTATGTGAGGTAAAGCCTTTACTGTGACAATACAATAGTATATATAGAGTAACGTAAATGCTATGTGAGATATTATGTGAGGTAAAGCCTTTACTGTGACAATACAATAGTATATATAGAGTAATGTAAATGTTATGTGAGATATTATGTGAGGTAAAGCCTTTACTGTGACAATACAATAGTATATATAGAGTAATGTAAATGCTATGTGAGATATTATGTGAGGTAAAGCCTTTACTGTGACAATACAATAGTATATATAGAGTAATGTAAATGTTATGTGAGATATTATGTGAGGTAAAGCCTTTACTGTGACAATACAATAGTATATATAGAGTAATGTAAATGCTATGTGAGATATTATGTGAGGTAAAGCCTTTACTGTGACAATACAATAGTATATATAGAGTAATGTAAATGCTATGTGAGATATTATGTGAGGTAAAGCCTTTACTGTGACAATACAATAGTATATATAGAGTAATGTAAATGTTATGTGAGATATTATGTGAGGTAAAGCCTTTACTGTGACAATACAATAGTATATATAGAGTAATGTAAATGTTGTGTGAGATATTATGTGAGGTAAAGCCTTTACTGTGACAATACAATAGTATATATAGAGTAATGTAAATGTTATGTGAGATATTATGTGAGGTAAAGCCTTTACTGTGACAATACAATAGTATATATAGAGTAATGTAAATGTTATGTGAGGTATTATGTGAGGTAAAGCCTTTACTGTGACAATACAATAGTATATATAGAGTAACGTAAATGCTATGTGAGATATTATGTGAGGTAAAGCCTTTACTGTGACAATACAATAGTATATATAGAGTAATGTAAATGTTATGTGAGATATTATGTGAGGTAAAGCCGTTACTGTGACAATACAATAGTATATATAGAGTAATGTAAATGCTATGTGAGGTATTATGTGAGGTAAAGCCTTTACTGTGACAATACAATAGTATATATAGAGTAATGTAAATGTTATGTGAGATATTATGTGAGGTAAAGCCTTTACTGTGACAATACAATAGTATATATAGAGTAATGTAAATGTTATGTGAGATATTATGTGAGGTAAAGCCTTTACTGTGACAATACCATAGTATATATAGAGTAATGTAAATGTTATGTGAGATATTATGTGAGGTAAACCCTTTACTGTGACAATACAATAGTATATATAGAGTAATGTAAATGCTATGTGAGATATTATGTGAGGTAAAGCCTTTACTGTGAAAATACAATAGTATATATAGAGTAATGTAAATGTTATGTGAGATATTATGTGAGATAAAGCCTTTACTGTGACAATACAATAGTATATATAGAGTAATGTAAATGTTATGTGAGATATTATGTGAGGTAAAGCCTTTACTGTGACAATACAATAGTATATATAGAGTAATGTAAATGTTATGTGAGGTATTATGTGAGGTAAAGCCTTTACTGTGACAATACAATAGTATATATAGAGTAATGTAAATGTTATGTGAGATATTATGTGAGGTAAAGCCTTTACTGTGACAATACAATAGTATATATAGAGTAATGTAAATGTTGTGTGAGATATTATGTGAGGTAAAGCCTTTACTGTGACAATACAATAGTATATATAGAGTAATGTAAATGTTATGTGAGATATTATGTGAGGTAAAGCCTTTACTGTGACAATACAATAGTATATATAGAGTAATGTAAATGTTATGTGAGGTATTATGTGAGGTAAAGCCTTTACTGTGACAATACAATAGTATATATAGAGTAACGTAAATGCTATGTGAGATATTATGTGAGGTAAAGCCTTTACTGTGACAATACAATAGTATATATAGAGTAATGTAAATGTTATGTGAGATATTATGTGAGGTAAAGCCTTTACTGTGACAATACAATAGTATATATAGAGTAATGTAAATGCTATGTGAGGTATTATGTGAGGTAAAGCCTTTACTGTGACAATACAATAGTATATATAGAGTAATGTAAATGTTATGTGAGATATTATGTGAGGTAAAGCCTTTACTGTGACAATACAATAGTATATATAGAGTAATGTAAATGTTATGTGAGATATTATGTGAGGTAAAGCCTTTACTGTGACAATACCATAGTATATATAGAGTAATGTAAATGTTATGTGAGATATTATGTGAGGTAAACCCTTTACTGTGACAATACAATAGTATATATAGAGTAATGTAAATGCTATGTGAGATATTATGTGAGGTAAAGCCTTTACTGTGAAAATACAATAGTATATATAGAGTAATGTAAATGTTATGTGAGATATTATGTGAGATAAAGCCTTTACTGTGACAATACAATAGTATATATAGAGTGGTTTCTTTATTTGCCACTAGGGCACAAAAGGTAGGGACAGATACAAGGGGGGAAGTTTACATATAATTAACGAGTACAAAAATATAACAATGAAATAACAACAACAAACGAAGTCCTCAATAGGGAGGGGGCATTAACATGGGTCGCACACACCCCGGAAAAAATGTGTAACCCTTCTCCTCAGGAGCACAAAGAGTAGGTGCTTCCCTCGTCTCCTCTTTTTCCTCTTCTTTCACCTACAGGCTGATATAGAGAGAAGACCCATTCACTCTGGCCATTCTCCCTACTTTCACCCACCTTTCATAAAACTTGCTGGGGTAGAGCACCTCTCTCTCCATTCTGATCCTTCTTTTAAAATGGTATTTGAAAAAGGGGACCAGTTGTTGGCCGGAGAGAAAGGTGTCTGACCTCAGCCCTTTCAGCCTCGTCCACCATACAACTTCTTTAGCCATGGCTACCACACAGAGAAAAACCGCCTCTCCTTCGTTTTTGAAAGGGGGAGGCGGTTTGATCGTGACAATGGACTCGGTGGTCAACCGGATTGGTCCCACCCTCGACAGTAGTCGTTCCACATAGCCCCACAGGTCAGCAATGCCTGGGCAGTGTACGAATGCGTGCGCAACGGTTTCGTCATCATGCACGCATCTCGGACAGATCTTATTCAAAGGATCTCTACCCAGGCTCCCATGCCTGTGGAGCTTGTCTCGAACGGGTAGAGCCCCTCGGTAGCACTGCCAAGCCAGGGACTTTTGGAAGTTGTCCATCGGTCCAGGGCCAAACGTCCTACCGAACAGAATGGCCAGTTCATCTTCCTCCATGCCTAGAGCTTCTCCGAGAGCATCGTCGCACCTGCTGCGTACCAACCCTCTATAGAATGTCGAGGTGGAGTCTCCACTGATTGCCGGGTCCGCTTTCCAGAGAGCCGTGAGCGCCTGGGCACATTCAATGTGCCAGTCGCCCACTTTTCTCGGTCTTTGCTTGACCCAGGATTGCAGCTCGGTGAGCGAGACGAGTCTGGGAAAGGCTCACCTCACAAACGGGGCCCACACCGGTTGACCGGTGAGGAATACCTGGAGGTGCCGTAGCCTTAATGCGTGTTTACGCATCTGTAGCCACGGCATCCCCAGCCCTCCTTTCGAAGGGTGTTGACAGCAGATGGATCTCCTCGCCAAAGGGGTCCGCTTGTTCCAAAGAAATTGGACTCCATTTTGGCGAGTCTTTTCACTGGGCAAGGCACGACGGTCAAGCGGTAGTAGATGACGGATGCTATATAAGTATTCGCCACCTCCGCTCGACCTTTCAGGGATAGTTTGCACTGGGCCCACTTCTGGGTGAGTGCAAACACCCTGGCCGTTACCTCGTTCCAGTTTTTCTCCACCTGGAGGTCTGGTCCGAACCAGACCCCAAGCAGCTTCACCGGGCCCTCCGTCCAGCGTCCGACGACGTCGTTGGAGGGCATCGGTTTGCCTCTCCATGTTCCGAGTTGCAAACCGACGGACTTGTCCCGGTTCAGCTTGGCTCCTGTAAACCTTTCATATTCCTCCAGTAAGGTGCCGATCTCACCGATTTGCGAGGTTTTCGACACCATTACTGTCACGTCATCGGCGTAGGCCGACGCCGCTTTCTGCAATCCCGGTTCCAAAGGGATGCCCTGCAACCGCTCCAACTTCCGCAGTAGTGGCTCAAGAGCCAGCACATACAGTAGGGAGGAGAGAGGGCATCCCTGTCGGATGGATCGCATGATTTGGAACGGCTCCGAGAGGTGGCCGTTCACCTTGACCCTTGAGCAGACGTTGCTGCTGTGCATCGCAGCAATCCAACCCCTGAAAACGGGTCCGAAGCCTGCCGCCGCGAGCACCGCATCCAGGTAACGATGGTCAACCCTATCGAAAGCTTTAGATTGATCCAAGTTGATCAGGGCCCCACCAAAGCCGGGTTCATTCCCTACCCTCTCTATGATGTATCGCATAAGGTGGAGATTGTCGTGAATGGACCTGGACGGGATTGCGCATGTCTGCGCTTCTCCCACCAGGTTTCCAACGACAAGCGCCAACCTCTTCGCTAACACCTTGGCCAAAATCTTTAACTCTGTATTTAGCAGAGTTATGGGCCTGAAGTTACTTATGTCATCCCCCTTGTTCTCATCCTTCCTCACCAGCGTAACTACGCCCTTGGTCACAGAACTGGGAATTCTCCCGTTCTGCTGCCAGTTGCAGTAGACCGCTTCGAGGATATCGGAGAACAAGTCCGGCATCGCTACATATAGCTCGTATGGTAGACCATCGAGACCCGGGGATTTGCGTTTGCCGCATTGGCTCAGCGCCGCCCCTATCTCAGCAGCTGAAATCGTCCTTTCGCAGGACTTCGCCTCCGCGTCCGAGAGGCGCGGCAGACCGTCGAGGTATGGATTGAAATCCATAGTCTCACCCGGCGCGCCGCCCCTCTCGAACAGTCGTGCAAAGTGCCGCTGAAAGGCCGCACACATCTGCCCAGGTTCAAGGATCACACGCCCATCCTGGTCCTTCAAAGACCGAATCGTGGACTTGTTCCCACTTTTTGCCTCTGTCACTCGGGCCCAGCTTACAGCTTTGGCTCCCTCATTACCCAGAGCACGTATTTTACTCCTGACAACGCAGCCTTCATGCTTCACCTCAAAGAACTGGTCTAAGGCCATTCTTGATGCCAGCACGCCGGCTACATTGCCACTCCTAATCGCCTCTTCTACTCTATCTACTAATTCCCTTTCCGTCTTGTTCCTATCCCTTGCTAATTCCTGACTAAAACCTATCGATTCTATTCTAATTGCTCTCTTAAGAGAGCTCCACCACCTGTTGTTGACAATTGCCCCTGTCAAACTCTGCTTAACTAACGTGCTAATCCGTTTACTGTAAGCTTTGCTTCTCGGTAAGGACAAGTTCAGCTTCCAGTAACCGGGTCCCTGTCTATGGGTTCTATCAAGGTTGGCTATGCAGGTCACTAACTTGTGATCCGAATAGTCAACCATGAACATTTTTGGACAGCTAAATGTGTCCCTATCGTTCTCTCTAACTAGGACCCTATCTAGGTACGACCTAGATGTTCCACTGCGATTGGTCCACGTCCATAGTGGTACAGTCGGAAAATCTAGTCGATATCTATCGGCCAGGTCAAATCGGCCGATTAACCTTTTGAGGCTTTTACACCCCCCTCTATTGGCACATGCCCCTACATAGTCCCAACGTGCATCCAGGATACCATTCCAGACTCCACTAAAAGCAAGGAGCGGGACGTTCCCAGAAAAGTTTCCAGACGTTGGAAGTATTCCGGCCGCGCTGCCCAAAAAGGGGCGTACACAGCTATTAGTCTAAGGGCTCCACTTTCACTACTGCCGACGTCTAAAACCACCAGTCGACCCTCCGGGTCCAGGTGCACCTTCTGTATGGCGAGGCCCAGGTGTTTTCGCAGCAGAACGACAACTCCACCCCCACCCCCCGGTTGACAGAGAGATGCGAAGATCTCAAAGTCGTCGAAGAGGGGCGCCAGTTGGTGCTCGCTGCTGATCCTGGACTCGCAAATAGCCATTACATCCATTCTATGCGACCTGAGATCGTTTAAAAGTTTGCCTTGTTTCCAAGACAGTCCCAGGCCACGTACATTCAGACACCCAACTCTTATATCAGCCATGTTGGTTAAAAGAGGAAGGACCTACCTGTTCGGCTCCTGAGGAGCAGGTTGCACAATATCCATGGGCGTATTGGAGGGGTTGTTTGGTGGGGTGTTGTTCTGTGGTGGAGTGGGGGTGTTTGGTGAGGTGTGGGTGGGGAAACGTTTCAAGAGGACGCGGTTATAGGGTCGAGTACATGTTTTCCCCACGTCCTCAGGAAAGTTCTCTCTTAGTTTTGCATAGGTGTCCATTGGGAGTCTTATCATTTTTAAATGCGGTTTGTTGGCCGCGCTTGCAAAGAATTGTCCTTCAGTTTCCACCAAAGGGTCTTTGTGTATTGTTTTTACTAGTTCTTTGTTATTTGTGTTAATGTATGTATACTGTTTTATTTGTGTTGTGTTTGTTTGTTGTTCTTGTGTGTGCTTACGTTTTGTTGTATGTGTTATGTTTTGGGGTGGGGCGGATTTTGTTTGTTCTGTTTGTTTTGTTTTTGTTGGTGGTTGTGTGTTTGTTTCGTTTATGTTCGAGTGGTGCTTTCTTTTTTTCCTTTTTACAGGTTGGAAGGGTTCCCCCTCTTCGTCACTAGGTGCCGTTTCCGCTGGGTCCTCGTCCGTGCTGTCGGGTAGTGGTGTATTTTGGGGTTTTGTTGTATTTGTGTGTGTTTTGGGAGTTGTTTTGGGTGGGGCCGTGTCTTGTGTTATTTTTCCCTGTTGTTTTTGTTGTTGTTGTGGTGGTGGTGGTGGAGGTGGTGGTGGTGGTGGTGGTGGCGGTGGTGGTGTGTGGGGTGTAGGCAAAAGAGCCTTTTTTTTTGTCAATTGAGGACAAGCAGCCCTTAGATGACCCCTGCTTGAACAGTAGTAACATATGGGCCTCCTACCCTCGGCTGAAATATATATAAATGTTTCTCCATCGAGGGACACCCTCTGTGGTATTCTAGCGATTCGTTCTGGTCTCATTTGGACCAGAACCTCCACGCTCAAACCGCCGAAAACGTCTGTGGTGACTTCTCCTACTGAGAGGATTCCGTCCTCGTCTTCTAAAAACCCTGTTAGTACCCAGGAAATGCATGCATTTGGCCGGATTCCGGAGACCCTTATCTTCTGCGTTCTTTTCCCTAAATATGTGGGGAAAAATGTATGTAGCTTGGAAACAATTGGTGCCACAGAGTATTTCCTGGCCGTCAATTGATCCTTCATTAGGACCGTTATATTCCCATAGAGTGGCCCTTTTTGTATGAACGATATATCACTCCACACATTTTTTAGGACCAGCTCAATCTCTTTTTGGGATAATTGAGTTGGTTTCCTTGTTATGTTGGAAATTGTTCTGAAAGATATCGTTCTTAGCGTCGTGTCTCTTTTGATTTCTTGTGGGGAGGTGATTGTGAAGTCTCCTCCTTCTTTGAAAGTTACATACTGTTTCGCTTCCTTCATCTTTTCTCTCAGAGTTGTAATGTCCAGTTGCTTGCAGGTTTGTGTTTTCCGGACCGCCTGTGCAAAGGAGGTACCAGTAGTGGGTTCGCTTTGTTTGGTGTTATCGTTATTTTTTCCTTGGTTGGTGTTGTGACTATTGCTGTTATTGTCGTTGTTGTTTTTGTCTGCGTTTATGTGACTTTCTGGGTTTTCACCCATTTTTTCAAATTTTTCTTTTAATTCCGTGTTCCATGTTTCTTTTGCAGAAGTCAGGAGGGAAGACTTAGAGCCTTGTGCTTCTAGCTTCTCTGTATCACCTTTCTTAGGGGGCGTGGCTTTCACGTTAGGATGAGATGTGAAAATTCCGTCCATTTCTATTAGTTTGCCGTAATAAATTTTTAACTGGAAAATTCGCCCCAAAAAGGGGCGAAAATAAATAAACTCAAAGTTTGACGACCAAGGCAAGGGGTTAACGTATATTACAGTATAAAAAAATTAATCAAAACTCACTTTTTGAGTAAGTAAATCCGACTCGGTAGCCGAGCTTGTTCACACACGTCAACACACGTCTCTCGTATACGAGATGTTATGTGAGATATTATGTGAGGTAAAGCCTTTACTGTGACGATACAATAGTATATATAGAGTAATGTAAATGCTATGTGAGATATTATGTGAGGTAAAGCCTTTACTGTGACAATACAATAGTATATATAGAGTAATGTAAATGTTATGTGAGATATTATGTGAGGTAAAGCCTTTACTCTGACAATACAATAGTATATATAGAGTAATGTAAATGTTATGTGAGATATTATGTGAGGTAAAGCCTTTACTGTGACAATACAATAGTATATATAGAGTAATGTAAATGTTATATGAGGTATTATGTGAGGTAAAGTCTTTACTGTGAAAATACAATAGTATATATAGAGTAATGTAAATGTTATGTGAGATATTATGTGAGGTAAAGCCTTTACTGTGAAAATACAATAGTATATATAGAGTAATGTAAATGTTATGTGAGATATTATGTGAGGTAAAGCCTTTACTGTGAAAATACAATCGTATATATAGAGTAATGTAAATGTTATGTGAGATATTATGTGAGGTAAAGCCTTTACTGTGACAATACAATAGTATATATATAGTAATGTAAATGTTATGTGAGATATTATGTGAGGTAAAGCCTTTACTGTGACAATACAATAGTATATATAGAGTAATGTAAATGTTATATGAGATATTATGTGAGATAAAGCCTTTACTGTGACAATACAATAGTATATATAGAGTAATGTAAATGCTATGTGAGATATTATGTGAGGTAAAGCCTTTACTGTGACAATACAATAGTATATATAGAGTAATGTAAATGTTATGTGAGATATTATGTGAGGTAAAGCCTTTACTGTGAAAATACAATAGTATATATAGGGTAATGTAAATGTTATGTAAGATATTATGTGAGGTAAAGCCTTTACTGTGACAATACAATAGTATATATAGAGTAATGTAAATGTTATGTGAGATATTATGTGAGGTAAAGCCTTTACTGTGACAATACAATAGTATATATAGAGTAATGTAAATGTTATGTGAGATATTATGTGAGGTAAAGACATTACTGTGAAAATACAATAGTATATATAGAGTAATGTAAATGTTATGTGAGATATTATGTGAGGTAAAGCCTTTACTGTGACAATACAATAGTATATATAGAGTAATGTAAATGTTATGTGAGGTATTATGTAAGGTAAAGCCTTTACTGTGACAATACAATAGTATATATAGAGTAATGTAAATGTTATGTGAGATATTATGTGAGGTAAAGCCTTTACTGTGACAATACAATAGTATATATAGAGTAATGTAAATGTTATGTGAGATATTATGTGAGGTAAAGCCTTTACTGTGACAATACAATAGTATATATAGAGTAATGTAAATGTTATGTGAGATATTATGTGAGGTAAAGCCTTTACTGTGAAAATACAATAGTATATATAGAGTAATGTAAATGTTATGTGAGATATTATGTAAGATAAAGCCTTTACTGTGACAATACAATAGTATATATAGTGTAATCTAAATGCTATAGGTTAAGTTATCCATTGGAGATGGTAGCACTGTTGTAATCTTATAGAAAGTTGTATACTTTTGTTTTATCTAACAGGTTTACTGGAAGAGCCAAATTCAGAATTTGATATTGAACCTGTTAAAATAGTCAAGAAGTTGTACAGTTCTTGCAAAAATAGAGGTTTGTATATTTTACTTTCTTGTTCAGAAACAAAAGGTGTTACATACAAATATCTCATTCCATTTTTCTTTACAACCTTCATATATATATATATATATATATATATATATATATATATATACATTATGAAATACTATGTGCTTCTTGCTCATAATAATTTCTATACTTTTCATTTATATATATATATATATATGTAAGTATAAATATATATATAAATATATATATATATATATATATATATATATATATATATATATATATATATATATATATATATATATATATATATATATATATAAATAGATGTATATATATATATAAATAGATGTATATATATATATAAATATATATATATATAAATAGATGTATATATATATATATAGATGTTTATATATATATATATATATATATATATATATATATATATATATATATATATATATATACATCTATTTATATATATATATATATATATTTATATATATATATACATCTATTTATATATATATATATATATACATCTATTTATATATATATACATCTATTTATATATATATATATATATATAAATGTAAGTAGGTATGTATACGTACATACATATATGTATACAGAAGTACAGTAGCATGCACACATATATATATATATATATACATATATATACATACAGGTACACATATATATATGTACGTATCAGTTTAGCGGACGTTTATTATAACGCCCGCTTTGTCCGTTTGTAAACAAAAGGACAGCCTTATTTATGCCGTACGGTGTTAAGGCAACCACGTCACCTTTTTGTTCAACACTGACACAGGAACGATGTACTAGTTTCAAGCTTGTTAGCTATCATCAGCACCGTATACCCTTCTGCCAGATGGTTGAACGTTCGAAAGTATATACTTTCCTTATGAAAATTAACGGCTGAGCAGCCTAATTTGCATATCGAGTGAGTTCAGTCGGCCAGGCGTACCTAAAACGATAAATTGCAATATAATGAAACGAAATTTCATTTCTCACTCTTAGTACGGCACTTACTTAAATGTAAGTATGTATGTATACGTACATACACATATGTATACAGACGTACAGTATCATGCATATATATATATATATATATATATATATATATATATATATATATATATATATATATATATATACATATATATACATACAGGTACACATATATATATATGTACGTATCAGTTTAGCGGACGTTTATTATAACGCCCGCTTTGTCCGTTTGTAAACAAAAGGACAGCCTGATTTATGCCGTACGGTGTTAAGGCAACCACGTCACCTTTTTGTTCAACACTGACACAGGAACGATGTACTAGTTCCAAGCTTCTTAGCTATCATCAGCACCGTATACCCTTCTGTGTATATCATTCAAAAAATTGCATAGATAGCACAAATCGAATAAGCACTCAACCAGGTAGTTTTTAAAATAAACTTATGCAATTAATCTATCTCGAATTATTAACAGGTTAATTGTAAGACTCGGGAGATTAATATAAATATATATTCAGCAAGAATCGTATACATGTTGTTGAGGTGTTTTGCTCCGTCAATACATCGATATGTCCAGCTCCTGATTGCGTTGTTAATTCTCTGAGGAACAGGAATCATATATGTATATATGTATATATATGTATATATATATACATATATACATATATATGTATATATATATGTATATATGTATATGTATATATGTATATATGTGTAAATATTTATTTCTATAAAAAAAAAATAAAAAAAAATAAAAATTTACTCTGCCATGTATTGAGTACCTTACTTACTGTGGTTATCCCCGACTCAACCCGGGACCTACGTATATATATATATATATATATATATATATATATATATATATATATATATATATATATATATATATATATATATATATAAATGAAAAGTATAGAAATTGTTGTAACGAGAAGCTAACAGTATTCCATAACATATATGTGATTATAGCGTCAAAATGGGAAAATAGTTAACATAAGATGATGAGATGAAGATGATATACATATATATATATATGTATATCATCTTCATCTCATCTTCGTTTAACGTCCATTTCCACGACACCATGGGTTAGACGGGAGTTGTCCCACTTGAGGCAAGGTTGGTTGGGTGACCGTGTCTCGCTCATATAGGACTATCTGGCAGGTATTCTACGGATGCCCTTCCTAACACCAACCCCATTTACAGTGTCGAACTAGGAACTTTTTACCGTGTTACCTACACGGCCACATTACAGCGTGGACTGTGTATTTTTTTTGTCGTGACACCTACATGATCTCGATCTCATTATCTCATTTATTTGTTCGGATTTATTAGTTATGTAATAAACAACATAAGATAATTATTTCATTTACCAGTGGTTTCTTGATGGCAGATGTTGTGTCTGTCTTCAGTCGTCAGAATGAAAAAATAACATGGTGTTTTATTAAATATGGATTTAAAAACAAAATTTAGGAAATATGAAAGTGAGGCTGAAAAAAAGCGTCGAAAAGGAAATAGGGGAGAAAAAAAATGATAAAAAATATATAATATATATATATATAAAAAAATAAATATCCAGAACATAAACAAACACTCACTCAACTACACGCTTATACGTAATAGTACATGGACGTATACTTTCTCACATAAGTGTATTTGAGTCTACATGAAAGTACAAACAGGCACATAAATACATACACATACATATACACAGATATATACATAAATACATACACATACATATACACAGATATATATGCACTCAAATATGTACACACAAAAACACACATATAAAAAGGGGGTGTACACACACATACATAAACATACATACATACAAACACAAAAACTCAAAAACAAAAAGCACTATACATACGCGCACGTGTATATACACATACACACATATATATACACATACACACACATGTTTTTATTTATTTATTACTTCTTCTTTTTCGCCCGGTTTTTTCTCAGCCTCACTCTCATATTTCTTAAATTTTGTTTTCAAATCCATATTTAATAAAAACACCATGTTTTTTATTCATTCTGACGACTGAAGACAGACACATCTGCTTTCAAGAAACCACTGGTAAATGAAATATATATTTTTTAATGTTCAGTTATGTTTCATTCACTAATAAATGTTCATCTAGAAGCCAAAAAAAACAAAAACAAATGAATAATAATCATTTACGACATCTACAACGGTATGCGATGGGGCCCACCCACAGCCCCGGCGGACAGAATGGAGAAGACGTTTCCCCGGAGTAAAGCAAGGGAGACGCGCTGGAAAAGCCACTCCAACTCGCGGGGCTCACACCTGCGGCCGGCCAGCTCAGCGGCTATGGTGGTGAATAAGGAGGTAGCCCTGGGGCCGAGGACACCAGAAGTCTCCACTGCTACGGGTACGACCGCAAACCTGTCGCAGAGCGACCGGTATTTGTGGAGTTTGGCCCCCTCATCCCGACGTGCAGCAGAACCTGGGTCCTTCACAGACTGCACCAGGCTGCGGCTGCAGAAAGTGTCGGTGCAAGGGGCATCCAAGACGAGGGGTTTGCCACCGCGGAACGGGAAGATGGTCATGCCATCTGGCCTTTTGCCGTCCCCTCGATCCAGCCCCGCCGGCTCCAGCTGGGAAGGGAAACCTGCAGCGTCCAAGCCATGCTTAATGACCTCGTTGAGGGCAGCATGGCGTGGAAGACGACCGGCACTGTGGCGACAGGAAAGCGGGTGGAGGCCGAAAATGTCCACGGTGGAACCGCAGTGACATTGGTATAGCTGGCAGATCCAGCGGCCGAGCCTCAGGGAAACGCCGATGCACAGGCTATGGTTGTCTAGCTGCGTGCCAGTAAAGAATGAGGGGCATGGAGTCAGGCACCACTGTGGGGTTTGGAGGCCGCACGAAAACAAGCAAGGCAGCGCTGATCGAGCTGGTGCGTGAGCCTCTCTGAGGCCAGACAGATATCGAGTATCGAGGTCAGCGAGGAGAGATGCCTGGGTGTTGCATGGAGTGCTGCGGAGTGTATAAAGGAGCTTCGGCATGGCGAAGCAGTTTCTCAGCAGCTGGGTGGCCATCAATGAAGCCCAGTCGGCTCGTGAGAGATTGGAGCTGTTGAAGCCTGGACCTGATGGTGGAGAGGACAGCCGGCGGGTGGATCGGTGACCCGAGGATGAGGACATCCTCTTAGGCGGTCACGTGAACCTGGCGGAGAATCAACCGCACGTCCAAGACGGAGGCTGTAAAGCTCGCAGCATCGGGGCTGACATTCACCACCTCCGACTTGGCCGAGTCGACCTGGAGGCCGATTCCCGCCAGGGCAGGAAGGTCATGGCAGACCGACCGTATGGGCCCTCCCAACGTAGCATCATCCAGATACCAAATGTTGAGAGGGGCCGTGATACTCCGGATGATGTGGTCAATACCAAAGGGTCGCCCTGTTGGACCCCAGTAGCTGAGGGTATGACGGTATCAGCAGCAAGGAGCATGCTCGGGGATCCATATGACAGGTAGGCCAGCGGGTAGGCAGAGGGGGCTCGGCTGAGGCAGGCCTCGAGCAGATGATCCTGGCATAAAGAGTTGAAGGCATTCCTCATGTCAAGCTTGACAATGAGGTGCCTGGAGCCCCTGGATGTCGGTTCCGATGGGCAGCTGTTGAAGAACTGCCTGGTTGCATGAGCGGCCCCCTCACAGCCACCGGACACACCGACACCCAGTTGCACCGGACTAAACTCCTCACCCAGTTCACCTTGGCAGCCAGCCTCCGGAAGACATTGCCCACAGCAATGGGGCGTATGCCACCCTCTTTCTTCCTGAGAGAGGTGAGGCTGGCCGAAAAAAAGAGGCCTCGGGCGTAAGGGTCCAGGGCACCATGGATAAGCCTATTGTTGAGCACCACAATTGCACTCAGAAGACGGCGCCCGGCCTCAGCGGAGAGGGGGGATGTCAACTCTGTAAGGTGGCCTGGTCGGAGACCATCAACACCTCTGCAGCTGCTAGCTGGGAAGGACATGATGTCTGCATCAGAAGGCACAAGGAACAAGTGGGGGTTGGGTGGGGGTATGGGTCTGAGATCAGTGGGTGGCTCAGAGTGTTTGAGTCGCAGAGCAGCCAGGACCTCCTCGGTGGGTTGGAGGACAGTGTCCTCTGAGGCAACAACTGAGGCAACAACTCTGTCGACCAGATCCATGCTTATGTTTCTTTACATTTCCCTCATCCATGTCCTGACTGAGTTTATCGTAGTCCATTCTCCATCGTTGAACCATTCCGAGATCCAGATTCTTTTCTATGCAGAAAATAGTAAGATTCTTGCCCAGTGATTCCTCCACAATTCTTTTCTTGTATTCGACTGTATAACTTTTCCTTCCTTTCCTGTCTAGGGCTGAAAATGATCTTCTCCCTTGAAGTTACTGATAAGCCATTACTTTCGGTTTGTACCCGCATTTGCATAGACAATATTGATTGCACGCACTTCCCCCTTTCCTTTCGTTAATTTCATTATCGATTTTTTCACATCTGCGCATTCCACAAACTTCTTATACACCCGCTTATCAGTTAATTTTACATTAAGATACAATCCTTTTCTATAATGGACGATTGCGCCAATTTTCAGGGGGGAAACACGTTACATACATACATACATACATACATACATACATACATACATACATACATACATACATACACACATATATACACACATGCATGCATGCATACACACCTTCAGATTTATGCCTGTAATTATTGGGGCACTGGGGTATGTTAGTAACTGCCTCAATACAAATCTTTAGAAGCTAGGCTTCACAGGAACAGAAAGAACACAACTAGTTAGGAAATTACAAGTACAATCCATTAATGGAACAGTAAAAATATGTAAAACATTCCAAAAATGTTGCATCTAATAACTGCATATACACATGTACAGATACAAAGCATATACACATGCACACATACAACTCAAAACATCCACATCCACACATACAATAACATCCATATCTATACATACATGCATACATGCATGTGTGCGTACATACATACATACATACATACATACATACATACATACATACATGCATACATGCATGCGTGCGTACATACATACATACATACATACATGATGGCTGCCCCCTCGTTATCAAGTATGGCCATTGCACAAGAAAAAAAAAATAAATAAATTAAAAAAAAAAAATAAATAAAATAAAAATAAAAATAAAAAAAATAATAATAATAATAATAATAATAATAATAATAAATAAATAAAAAAAAAAGAAAAAAAAAGAAAAGAAAAAAAGAAATATATATATATATATATATATATATATATATATATATATATACATACATATATACATACACACACACATACACATACACTCACACATATATACACACATACATTAATAACAATAATAATAATAATAATAATAATAATAATAATAATAATAGCAATAATAATAATAACGACAACAACAATAATAATATACATATTCATATATATATACACACACACACACGCACATAAGCATATCTACACACACACACACACACACACACACACACACGATAGCAACTAACAGTGCTGCGATCGAATGTGGCTTTTTAGCCCAGCCAATGATCTAAAATGTCTTGCACAGAGTCGGCAACCAAAGCATTCACTGGGAATAGTCGGCTGTGGTTGGAGTTCGTGTACTTTTGCATGTTGCTTGAGCCCTCCTGCTGATTTACATTCTCTACCACATGTTTGGCAAGCATGATGAGTAGCATCTCCAACAGCAGCCTGGTAGTCAACCACTGGTCTTACTTTATGACTGCGAAGATGACTTTCGAGTCCAGCTTTGCTTAGGCAGAGTCTCGCACAGACGCTGCATGTCAGAACCATAGGAGGACCCTCGCCGTCTGGAAGTGCAACAGCAATGCCCTTCCTCACGTCCCGCTTTACTTTCTCGTGTGCGATTCGAGATGCCTCAAAGGCAACTTTTCCCTCATATACAGTCTTTCTCCATTTATTACGATCAGCAGCAATATTTTCCCATGTATCAGCAGAGATGTTAGCGTCTTTCAGAGAGGCTTTCAAGGAATCCTTATACCTCTTTTTTTGTTTATGTGGCGGTCGTTTTCCTTTAACCAACTCTCCATAGAAGAGTTGTTTTGGTATTCTAGAATCCTTCATCCTGGCAAGGTGACCACTCCAACAGAGTCGTTGCTTAAGCACAAGAGCTTCTATACTGTCACACGTAGAGCTTTCCAAAATATCGACATCACTGATGTGGTCCCTCCAGTGAACGCCATGGATCCGTCTGAGACACATCTGATGGAAACGCTCCAATTGCTTAAGGTGGCGTCGATATGTGACCCAGGTCTCGCAGGCATAAAGAAGACAAGAGAGTACACATGCCCTGTACACCTTTACCTTTGTCCTCCTGCATATGTCTCGCCGACCCCAGAGTCGCCTTTCTAGCTTTCCGAAAGCATCACTTGCTTTCCTAATCCTAAGTGAGATTTCACTGTCAAGGTTGCCGTATCGATTGACAGTGCTTCCCAGGTAGACAAACTGATCAACCACTCCAAGTCGTTTGCCATACACATAGATGTTTGGTTCAGTGTACTGCTTACTAGGGGCAGGTTGGTACATGACGACGGTTTTCTTGAGACTGACAGTCAATCCTAGGGCAGTGCAAGCGTCAGAAAATACATTCAAAATGTGCTGCATATCACTCTCTGTGTGCGCTACAAGATCGCAATCATCTGCATACAAGAGGTCTCTTATGACTGATGTAAATACTTTTGTCTTCGCAGCAAAGCGCCTGATGTTAAATATGCTGCCTGAGGTTCGATATCGGATGTAAACACCATGCTCGCAATTCCTGAATGCAATACAGAAAACCATTGCAAAGTATATGGCAAACAGGGTCGGTGCTGGAATATCCCCCTGTTTCACTCCATTTTTTACTGAGATAGGCTCCGACATGTTACCTCCGACATTAACCCAAGCCTTCATGTCGTCATGGAAAGACCTAACTAAAGCAAGGAACTTATCAGGGCAACCAAGTTTCTGGAGAACCTTCCATAATGCATCTCTGTTGACAGTATCGAAAGCCTTTGTCAGATCGACAAAAACCTGATACAGATCCAAGCCCTGTTCAATGCACTTCTCCTGGAGCTGTCTAGCTGAGAAGATCATATCAGTAGTACCGCGTCCAGCACGAAAACCAGATTGACTTTCAGGAAGGACACAATCTGCAATGTGTGTCAGCAGACGGTCCAGAAGCACCCTACATAGAACTTTCCCTACGACAGAAAGCAATGATATACCGCTGTAGTTCCCACAATCATTCCTGTTACCCTTTCCCTTGTACAAGACCACCATTACTGCATCTCTCCAGTCCTCAGGCACGGATTCATTAGCCCATATCCCTCCAAACAGAGAGTGAAGATGTTGTAGGAGTCTCTCACCACCATATTGTAGGAGCTCAGCATGTATGCCATCCATACCTGGAGATCTTCCACTGTTCAGCTTCGAAATAGCCACTGCAACCTCCACAAGCGTCGGAGGTTCTGCGAGAGCTACTTTCACAGGACTTTCTGGAATGAGATTGAGGAAATCTTCACTGACGACAGACGGCTGATTCAAAAGATCATCAAAGTGCTCTCGCTACCTTCGTAGAATTC
Source organism: Eledone cirrhosa (assembly GCA_964016885.1). NCBI lineage: Eukaryota > Metazoa > Mollusca > Cephalopoda > Octopoda > Eledonidae > Eledone > Eledone cirrhosa. The sequence goes on from OZ024764.1 coordinate 25,199,156, forward strand.
CCTGTGAGTCACGAAGAAGTTCTTTGCCATCCTTGCTGCGAATCGGTGTCACCAGAGAAGAAGATGGTCCATAAACCTCACGCAAGAGACTGTACAACAGCTTTGTGTTATTGCAATCAGACGCAGTTTGTATCTCACCAGCCTTCTCACTCCACCACTGATCCTTCATCTGAGAAAGACTCCGCCTAACACGTGATTTTACATCCCTGAGCTCCTCATGCAACGTATTCCTCTCCTGTGGTTTTGCCGTCAAGTAGCGTGACAGAGCACGCCTCTTATCAGCCAACAAGTCTTCTATATGTACATCATTCTCATTAAACCAGTCCTGATGTTTTATCTGCACCAATCCCAGAACACGTCTGCCTACATCATAAACCGACTTTTTAAGGGTCGGCCAATCCTCACCAAGATCTGCAGCCTGCATCTCTTCTTCCAATGTCCTCTTCACATTTTTATCCTTAAGACGAGCAGCATTCAATCTTTTGGGCAGGGCAACACCAGGAGCCCGGATTTTACGTTTGGTGATTAGATTCACTTTTGCGCGTACCAGGCGGTGGTCCGTCCAGCACTCAGCTCCACGAAGAACACGAACACACTGCACATCCTGTCTGTCACGCATCCTGACTAGGACGTAGTCCAAAAGATGCCATTCCTTAGATGCAGGATGCATCCATGTGGTCTTGAATTTGTTCTTTTGTTGGAACATGGTGTTGGTAACACACAGATCCAGCTCCTCACACATCTGCAGCAAGAGCATACCATTGCTGTTACACTTTCCCACCCCATGCCTTCCGATTACATTCCATGTGTTAAAATCCCTACCCACTCTAGCATTAAAGTCACCAAGCACGATGACTTTGTCTGCCTGAGGGATATTTCTTAGAACACCTTTCAAGGCATGGTAAAAGGACAGTTTTTCTTCATCGACAGAATTCATAGTTGGAGCATACACACTCACCAGGGTAGCATATCTTCCCTTGTCCAGCGGAACTCTCATGGACATAAGACGCTCACTAATCCCTACTGGGAATTCTTCTAATTTATTCACCAGTACAGTCTTAACAGCAAATCCTACCCCAGCCTCTCTTCTGGTTCCTTCATCTCTTCCTTTCCAGAAGAATGTATATTCTCCACAAAATTCCGTAAGATGACCATCTCCAGCTAACCTCGTCTCAGATAAAGCCACGATGTCAAGATCGTAACGTCGAAGCTCCTTTGCAACAAGAGCGGTCCTTCGTTCAGGACGCTCCAAAGAATCTCTGTCAAGCAGCGTCCGTACGTTCCAGCAGCCAAGACTAAATGCCCTGTTTGGCTCTATTACAATGGCACGATGACGGGCGGGCCCAGGTTGTGATAACTTGGGGCCCCTGCCCTTATTGCCAATGATCCTTTTTGTTCCAGAACCCAAATTGGCAATTATCTCGTTTACATTGTTCTGGAATATCATTGAATTGGAAAAAAAAAAAAAAAAAAAAGTAATAATAATAGTAATAATAATAATAATAATAATAATAATAATAATAATAATAGTACACTATTAATGATTATTAATGCACTCGTGCAATGCCTGTGCGTGACGAATATTTTTAAAGTGAGGAAAGACTGTGCACTGAGCCAATCCCACTCTCCGAGCGACAGTAGCTATAACCCGAAAAGAAGAAAAGATCAACATCATCGGTAACTACTGAGCCGCAGGTTTTATATCGGAGTTAACCCAGTTTCCTGAGATGCCTTCTCCTAGAAGAATACCCTGACAAGGGCTAGGGGTTCTTCACTCCCAGTGGTTTAACTGCGCGATCGGGCATCCAGCCCGATTATTTCTATGTCCCCGCGCAAAAAAAAAAAAAAAAAAAAATTACTTATTGACACTTATACGTACGACATACACACACACGCATACATATGCGCGCACACAGCAACACTCATACATACAACAAACACACACACACGCTACTCTACTCACTTACACACACACACACACATATATATATATATTACCGTCATTACTGATACAAGATTACAAGATTATGTCAACTGTTGACTTTCAAGAGTTTGTATAGTTGAAGCCGATCGTATTACAGTCCAGTATTATTATAATTGCTTTACAGCATAGAGTTATGGCTCTCCACGGAGTCAACAAAAGAGAGTACCAGTGATGCGCTGGGCCAGTCGCTGGATCCGTGCCAAAAGCAGAAAAATTATTATTAAAGTTGTTTTCTTAAGGCCAGGTCGCTGGTGATGGTGATGGCGGCGGCGGTGGCGGTGGTGGTGGTGGTGGCAGTTGATGATGTTGTTGTGTTGTGTGTGTGTGTTTTGTTATTTTGAGTTGTTGTTTTTTTTCCCTTCCCCTTTTCTTTTTTCTTTTCCCTTCCTTTTTTTATGTTTTGATGCCGCTGTTGTTGTTGTACATACGTACATACGTACATACACACATACATACATACATACATACATACATACATACATACATACATACATACATACATACATACATACATACATAGGAATATGACTACAGTCTGGCTGGACTACAAGAAAGCTTTCGATTCTGTTCCCCACTCTTGGATGATAGAGGCCCTCCAACTTGCTAAAGTCCCAGACATTATTGTCAGAGCCATAGAGAGGCTGTCTTCTTCTTGGGGAAAAACAACAACCCAATCTAGCAACATTGTCATCAATGGCCTAACTGTTTCACCGATATCTGATGAGGACTGCTACAGATACCTGGGGATAAATGAGAACATATCCTATAATGGTATCTGTAATAAAGAACACGTAACCAGGGAATACTACACCCGATTAAGAAAGATCTGGTCATCGGAACTCTCTGCGCAAACAAAACAGTGGCTCACAATGTGTTTGCTGTGCCTGTCTTAACACCAACGTTTGGAATACTCAATTGGACGATAGACGAAATCCGAGCAGTTGATGTTGGAAATCGAAAAACACTAAACAGCACAGGAAACTTCCACATCAACAGTGACATAGACCGCCTTTACTTGAAACGTAAGCAGGGAAGCAGAGGCCTTACATCAGTCCAGACAACATTTGAATGTCGCATCATATCTCTCCGACAACATCTACGAACCTCGAAGCGTAGGAGCCCGCTTCTCGAGCAAGTCTATCTGTATGAAACAGATAAGATCATGAGAGTTGGGAAGGAACTCCTTGAGAGATATTCCCTGTGTGATAATCAAAAACTCACACCCAGGGATGTCGCTCAGCAGTATCGCAGTGAATCCATGGATGAAAAACTGCATGCCTATCAGCAAAAAATCATGCATGGATATGTTGCCAGGAAGCTCCAGAGTGAGAGTAATATAGATAAGGAAAGTAGTCTATCTTGGATCAACAACCGCTATATTGGCTCCCACTTTGAAGGATACGCTTTTGCAATCCAGGAACAGGAGATTATCACGAAATACCTGATTCACAAAAGAGATAGGGATGCAAGCAAAACACCTAGATGTGATAACAAGTGCAGACTCTGCAGAACTAACATCGAGGATATCACCCATGTCATCAGCAGCTGTCCAAAGATGTCATCGCGGTACTATCTACCTATGAAGCATGATGTAGTGGCCAAAACACTGTACAATGCAGTTCGTAAAAAAAGATAGCCCCGATAACAAACACATTAAAAGCTACAACAATGTGGAAGACATCCATGTACATAATATGAAAGAGTACTGGTGGAATGTTCCAGTAAAAACCCCAATAAAATGCAGGCATAACAGACCAGACATTATGATATGGGACAGGGAGAAGAAAGCATGCACAGTAGTGGAAATTAGCTGCCCAGCAGGTGCCAATATAATATCAAAGATTAGTGAAAAGGAGAACATTTATGCAGAACTGATGAGAAATCTGCAGATACTCCACCCTGATTACATTTTCAGATTTATGCCTGTGATTATTGGGGCACTGGGATATGTTAGTAACTGCCTCAATACAAATCTTGAGAAGCTACGCTTCACAGGAACAGAAAGAACACAACTAATTAGGAAATTACAAGTACAATCCATTAATGGAACAGTAAAAATATGTAAAACATTCCAAAAATGTTGCATCTAATAACTGCATATACACATATACAGATGCAAAGCATATACACATGCACACATACAACTCAAAACATCCACATCCACACATACAATAACATCCATATCTACACATGCAGACATACATATCTACCTAGTTGATGTGTAAATTCCAATGAGAGAGTCTTGTGTCTGTTAGAAACCGACTCTCTCTCTATTGGTAAAACTTTGTGAAATTATAAAACCAGAAGAACATACATACATACATACATACATACATACATACATACATACATACATACATGCAAATACATATATATGTGTGTGTGTATGCATATATATATATGTGTGTGTGTATATATATTATATATACATATACACTCATACATACACATATACACAAACCTATAAGTGGGTGTCACTGGACATTGTCCACAGAAATGCCTTTGCAGATTTGACTGTTGGGCACAGCCGAAACAACACTCAGACATAGGTGTAAATTCTGTCACCCCTTCCCCCTTTCTTCCATTATCTAATAGTCTTTGTTTTTCCCTCCTTTTCATATATGGCATTTATAGTTCTTTCCGATACTGCTTTCTTTTTCTCCAGATTTTATTGAACAACATTCCATATCTGTCAAGTAAATGCCTGGATTTTTGTATTTTTGTAAATTTGTTAACCCTTTATCATTTAAACTGGCCAAATCCGGTCACAATTCTCTAACCTCTTTCTGTTAAAACCAGCCATAACTATCTGCTCACACTTATGTTAAGGTATTGTTCTCAAAATAAATAACATCATAATCTCATAGATTCTATATTATGTGAGATATTATGTGAGGTAAAGCCTTTACTGTGACAATACAATAGTATATATAGAGTAATGTAAATGTTATGTGAGATGTTATGTGAGGTAAAGCCTTTACTGTGACAATACAATAGTATATATAGAGTAATGTAAATGTTATGTGAGATATTATGTGAGGTAAAGCCTTTACTGTGACAATACAATAGTATATATAGAGTAATGTAAATGTCATGTGAGATATTATGTGAGGTAAAGCCTTTACTGTGACAATACATTAGTATATATAGAGTAATGTAAATGTTATGTGAGATATTATGTGAGGTAAAGCCTTTACTGTGACAATACATTAGTATATATAGAGTAATGTAAATGTTATGTGAGATATTATGTGAGGTAAAGCCTTTACTGTGAAAATACAATAGTATATGTAGAGTAATGTAAATGTTATGTGAGATATTATGTGAGGTAAAACCTTTACTGTGAAAATACAATAGTATATATAGAGTAATGTAAATGTTATGTGAGATATTATGTGAGGTAAAGCCTTTACTGTGAAAATACAATAGTATATATAGAGTAATGTAAATGTTATGTGAGATATTATGTGAGGTAAAGCCTTTACTGTGACAATACAATAGTATATATAGAGTAATGTAAATGTTATGTGAGATATTATGTGAAGTAAAGCCTTTACTGTGACAATACAATAGTATATATAGAGTAATGTAAATGTTATATGAGGTATTATGTGAGGTAAAGCCTTTACTGTGAAAATACAATAGTATATATAGAGTAATGTAAATGTTATGTGAGGTATTATGTGAGGTAAAGCCTTTACTGTGAAAATACAATAGTATATATAGAGTATTATAAATGTTATGTGAGATATTATGTGAGGTAAAGCCTTTACCATAATACAATAGTATAAATAGAGTAATGTAAATGTTATGTGAGATATTATGTGAGGTAAAGCCTTTACTGTGAAAATACAATAGTATATATAGAGTAATGTAAATGTTATGTGAGGTATTATGTGAGGTAAAGCCTTTATTGTGAAAATACAATAGTATATATAGAGTATTATAAATGTTATGTGAGATATTATGTGAGGTAAAGCCTTTACCTTAAAATACAATAGTATATATAGAGTAATGTATATGTTAAAGGGTTAAATAAAGATAAAATAACCAATATCTATAAGAAACTAATGTTTTAACTCTCTATTTCAGGAAGCAAATTGGAATCACTGAAATCCTTACTCAGTTACATTCTGATTCGTATCCATTTGGACGAGCATACAAGCCATAGCAATATTTTAGATAAATATTTACATCTCACTGGTCAGTTGCCTTGGACTAAGTACCAAATACAGGAAGATACAAGCATGACTGGCAAAGTTTATATCAACGTAAGTAATTCTTTTTTTATAAGGTGGTAAATTGGCTGAGTCCTTAGGACATTGGAGGAACTAAATATACAGCTGGCACACTTGGGACCCTCATTGTGGGGACTGTTGAACACATACCAACCCACATACAGCGTTATGTGCTTTTTAAATGTTCCATCAGCAACACAGAAGTGTTCATGAGAATGTATGTGGTCTATAAGATGGAGTTTGAATAACCTTGGTTTTCCTTTTGTATTGATTATATGTGTGTGTGTCAAGTATTTCCATAGAAAAAGTAAAAGAAAGAGTGCTCAATCTATTGTACAGAGCTATTTAATTATATAGTATGATTATATCAATTGATAATTATTTTGTCTGACGAACGAGCTAGATGTTTCTTACAAGGGTCATCTAGTTTCTTGAAACCTTCAGTAATGAAATAATTATATTGTGTTGTTTATTATGTAAAACAAAAAAGAATATATATATATATATATATATATATATATATATATATATATATATATATATATATATATATATATACGTGGATGAGTAAGAAATAGGAGAACAGACTGTTACATGTTTATTTAAAATAGCACCTACGTACGTTTCGCCCGGATGGGCTTCTCAAGGGCATAAATAACTAAAAAGTGTTCCTTACATGGCCCAGAAATTGTTTTTGGAGATAAGTTCACATCAGAGTTCATTCTTCGCAAAAAAGCGTGTTTTGATTTTGCAGTAAGTCAAGGGAGGTAACTCTGGCCGGTGTTAGGGCAGTCTTTCCAGGACAATTTTTTTTATCCGTTACAAGATATGGTTACAACCTTACCATTGTCGATACGCACAGGGTCAGGTATACAACGTTTGTTTGCTGCACCTGCCCGCCTGGGTCATTTGAAGCCGAGTCTGAGACGCATGGTTAGTTTCCGGATGTTTTTTGCAGCGCCTGCCCGCCGGGGTGTTAAAGCCTGTTGCAGGGAGACCCGGTATACGGTTGGTTTCTCTCCTCGTCCTTATCCCATCTGAAGAAGGATATTTTAAGCGATGTGTACAGCTTATCGTCGTTTCAGCTCTGCTGTTGATGAGCTCGTGGGGTGCCGTTATGATGTGGTAGAGCTCCATGAGGCAAAGATCGCACTTCCTCTTGGAGTTGTACGGTGCAGCCCTGCCTACAATTTCCCAGTGCGTGGAGAAGCTGATGTTTAAGTCATTTAATGATGTGATGTAGTTCGCGAGCGAAGTGGAGTGTCTTAATTTCTTATTTGTGAAAGAGTGGAGATGTGTTCGAAATCTAATTCGAATGGGCCAGAGGTAGCCTCTATATAATGTTTAACGCTATTGTGGCTAGTTTCAGTGCACCTATATATAACCCTATCAGTCAAGCAGTATCCCCTAAGGGGGTAGCGTCCCCTGTCGCGGCAGTTTCAATTTCGGTCGCGGTCCCTTCTAATTCCCCCGGTAAGGCTATCATTATTGCTATCTACGTTGTTACCTATGCTCCCGCACCTGTCGCTAGCACAATTATAACCCACAGTGCACGGGGTGGTACCATTATTATTCCGCACGTCATGTCCTGCATATTCCCCAGTCATGTCTCGGTTATGCTGGATGCGTCTGTAGAGGCTGTTGCCAGCACTATTGGATGCTGCTAGGGAGCCGTTAAGGCCGATATAGTTATTGTCAGGTGTAGGTGCGATTACGTGTCCTTGTACGTTTGCTACGGGTAGTGTCATCAGGGTGACCGTTCTTATGCATGTTAATGCGCTGTAGCCCGTTACGTGCCCCCTTCACTTTATGCTCGGGTGCACTCTTCTTCCTTCTGCTACGTTTATGTACAGGAAGATGTTGGTTGGAAGGCGTTGGTAGTAGGCCGTCGCCTTTGTTGATTTTATAGTAGGGGAATAATTCAAGAAGTGGTCACTGTCACCGGGGTCGTGATCTTTATTGTGTGG
>OZ024764.1:25214844-25237137 GCA_964016885.1 Eledone cirrhosa
AGCGCATCGGTAGGGGTTCTCCTACACGGATATAAAGTAGTGGCCGTACTCGAAAACGAGTTGGCAGCCACCATATATATATATAAAATACAATATGTTGAAAAGGTAAAACACCAGAGAGAGATATACAGTGCGCTATCAATAAAACAGGGAAAACCACCAGTGTATGGAATCTATAACCTATGAAAGGCAGACTATAGACACGATAATTAAAAATATAAATTAAAGCGTAAATAAATACCTTTATAACTATATAACACACTTAGAAATCCAAAGATACTAATCCAAAGATATGTTTCACCAGTAATTTGTTGAAAAAATGGATTAACCTCGGTTCCTCAGCGTGTGTAAGGCTATACATTTCAGACAACACTAAGAGAATTTTAAAAGTGACTGTCCAGCTACACGTGGGAGAGAGAAGTCAGAGCGTGTTTAAGGGCAGTGAACCAGTGGCCTCTGAGGGACGAGCTGCTAGAAAAGGCAGCCCAAAACTACTAAGAGAAGTGTGCTCAACCAAACAGAGAGATAGGAAAGACTGTTATAAGGAGCGAAATATCACGATAAATTAACGGAGCCATAGAGCCTCGCCATTCCCTGTAAATAATGTGTTCAAAGGAGAAGAAATCCTGATTTCTTTAAAATACAATATGTTGAAAAGGTAACACACCAGAGAGAGATATACAGTGCGCTATCAATAAAACAAGGAAAAAAACAACCAATGTATGGAATCTATAACCTATGAAAGGCAGACTATAGACACGATAATTAAAAATATAAATTAAAGCGTAAATAAATACCTCTATATGTACAATTTTGTTATGTACATCTACATAACAAAATTGTAAAATTATAAAATTAAATTGTTTAGAATACCAACTACCAGTGAAATCATTCTCTTCCTTTTTCCAAATATACCTAACTGTACCAAGGATTTCACACATTTTCCAACCTCGCTCGCTCGCTCTCTCTCTCTCTCTCTCTCTCTCTCTCTATATATATATATATATATATATATATATATATATATATATATATATATATATATATATATATATATATATATATATAATTTATAGTTTTTATATAAAAGAGATTCTACAGGACTAGAACTGTTTCATTCGTGAGAAATCATCACAAATGAAACAGTTCTAGCCCTGTAGAAGCTCTTCTATATTAAAACTTTTATAGTCTGCTATGTATTGAGTACCTTACTTACTGTGGTTACCTCCAATTCAACCCGGAATAACTTACCTCCTTATATATATATAAAGTTCCCAGTCCACACTGGAAAGTCGTCATGTAGGTGTCACAACAAAAAAACACCCAGTACACAGTATAAATGTGGTTGGCATTAGGAATTTCTCTATGAGCTAGACATGGTCGTCTGACTTGGTTTGTCTCACAACAGGACAACTCGTCTTACCAATGCTAGTAGGGAAATGGACATTAAATAGTGATGATGATGATGATGATAACAAATGTAATTATGTTCTATCTGTCTTGTCCCTGGAAAAAAAATATATAGTGGACACTTGACAAAAAGCCCATGTAGTTTGGCTTTACCTGAAACTACATGGTTATGAAACAAACTCCTTAGCCCCACAGCCACCAAGCCTGCATAATATATTTTAATATGTTTTCATATGCCAACTATTTTCAGCTGCAACTTATTTTTAAAGTTCAACCCCCTGATAGTTATCTTGAAACTCTACATAACATGTTTCCAAAACATGTTAATCCTGAAACAATACAGGAATTTTATAAGCAAATATCAACAAAGGTAAGCCAATTTTGATATTGTAGCAGCTCTATAAGTCTTCGTGTTTTGAGATTTTCCACTGATTTAACCCTTTAATGTTCAAACCAGCCAAAACTGGCCAGAATTCTCTACCTTTTTCTGTTGAAACTGGCTATAACTGGTCATTCAAACTGATGTTAAGGTATTGTTCTCAAAATAAATACTTTCAAAATCTCATAGATTCGATATTATGTGAGATAATTATGCGAGGTAAAGCCTCTACCATGAAAATATAATAGTATATATAGAGTAATGTGAATGTTAAAGGGTTAAGCTGGCATGATGATATCATGGTGATTGCCAAATCTTCAGCCCAGAAAGTTGGTTCACTCTGTTGTATAAGAATATCTTATTTCTTTATAAATCTACCAAATAGAAAATATATGATTGAATAAGAAAATACTGTATACACTCATATGTGGTATGTGTTGCATGTATTAGCAACAGAATTTTTAAGTGAAGTACTAAAATATTTTCACTTTGGTGGTGAATATTACACCTGTTTCACTTTGGAGGGGAATATTACACCTGTTTCACTTTGGAGGTGAAATTTGCTTTTCTTATAGCTTTCTGTGTTTTGAATGAATATGGCCTTCAAAAGAGTCAGAAATTGGTAAAAACATTATATAATGGAGTTGTGAAACAAAAACTATTCTTTAAATGACACTTAAAACCTTTTAAATATCAAAATATAAAAAACTTTATAAATATATTCTCCTTCATGAGAATTTCACAACTGCACCATCTAAACATAATGTGTTTATATGTTGCCTTGTCTTATATACAGGGTTTGGATTTTTGCCCATCTCTCAGACATAAAATGGTGGAGGTCAGCTCTTATTTGTTTATATACAGTAGTTAGAAATGTTGTTCTATAGAGGCAGTCAGATGACTCTATCTAGTGTTGAGAACTTAATGAAAGTGTAAAGATCAGATAGAAAATATATGATTAATGGAGAAAATAGTAATAAATGTTGATTCTCTTCCTTGTTTGTTTTATCTCTTTAGAGACAGAGTAATAAAATACCAGCTATTTATACTGTTAATCAACTAAGGAGGATATTATCTACTGTAAGTATACATACAATATTTTGACAACACACTAGCCAAGTCAACAACACATACATATCTTTTGAGAGTGTATAGCTTAGTGGTTGGAGAGTTGGCTTCACAATCATAAGGTTGTGAATTCAATTCTCAGAAGAAGGGATCTGTTGTGTTCTTGAGCAAAACACTTTATTATTCATGTTGCTCCCATTCACACAACTGTAGAAATGTGATGCCAAGCTCTATTAGACTTTACCTTGGACAACATTAATGGTATGGAGAAGGTAAACTGATGTACATGGGCAACTGTTGGTCTTTCACAAAAACACCTTGCCCAGACTTGTGCCTTGTACTTGTACTTTCTAGGTGCAAGTCCCATAATTCAGAGCATACTTATACACTGTTATCATGGGAACAACAATAATTATATTTTGTAATACATATGACGAGGCAGGAGACAGAAACAAGACAAACATTTTCTCTTATATTAATTAAATTCTTGCCTATACTACAGTTTTAAACCAAGAGAAAAATACTATTTACCATAATTAAAATATACCAGATAATTAGTAAATTTAAGATAATCTTCAGTCTTTTAGTGCAACAAAATAAATATTATCTCTCTCTCTCTATATATATATATATATATTAATATTAGGTAGTAACATGTGCTTATGCCGTATTTGACTAAATAGAATTAGTCTGTTAGTTGGGATTTAAAAAAAACCCTCTGAATGGAAAAAAGAATGAGTATTGACGTACATAGGACATGTATATATATGTATATATATATAGGTATATATATATATATATATATATATATATATATATATATATATATATATATATATATATATATATATATATATATATATATATATATATATATATATAAATATCCTCAATAGAACTACGGTGACAGTAATATCTGCGTACGCACCCCAATCCGGACTGCCTGGCACTGTAAAAGACAGTTTCTATGAGACACTGATGCTCACTACCTCCCAAATTACCGACAGTGACTATATAATTATTGCAGGCGACCTAAATGGTCACGTTGGACAACATTGTGACGGCTACGACGAAATCCATGGAGGCTATGGGTTTGGTACTAGAAATGAGGAAGGCTCCAGAATCCTGGAATTCTGTGACGCAAATAACCTAACTATCTGTAACACTAACTTCAAAAAACGTGACAAACACCTGATCACCTATAGATCCGGGGAACACACAAGCCAGGTAGATTATATCCTTACCAGAAGACGTGACAGAGTGTCTGTTGTAAACACTAAATCCCTCCCCCATGAAGAATGCACCTCCCAACATAGACTGATAATTAGCGACCTCATAGTCAGGACGAGACGTACTCGACAGCAGAAGAGGACTATCCTCAGGAGAAAAATATGGAAGCTAAAGGACCCCACAGCCAGAAATAAATTTCAAAGCATATTACTTGATGCTTTCGACAGTAAGGAAGAGCATTTAAAGTCGGACAATATAGAGAGACAGTGGGAATTTCTGAAAGCAAACCTGCTGATGGCGACAGACGAAGTCTGTGGCTGGAGCAGGCCAGTAGGCAGGAGGAGAGTAACATGGTGGTGGAACAGTAAGGTGGAGGGGTCAATTAAGGCCAAAAAGCAGGCTTGGAAAGTATGGCGGGATGGGGGAAGTAGAGAGGACTATCAAGTGGCCAGGAGGGAAGCTAGGAGACAAGTGTACTTCGCAAGAAGGGAAGCAGAGGAAAGAAAGTTCAAGCATGTTCTACAACGCGAGGACCAAAAACGTGAGGTGTTCAGGATTGCTAGGCAATGTGTCAAGGAAAACCGTGATATTGTCGGGGAGAAGTGTGTCCTTAATGATGACGGCGTACTTGCCATCACTGACACTGATAAGAAGGTAGCTTGGAAGTGTCACTATGAAAGGCTACTAAATGAGGAGAATAAATGGGAGAAAGACAGTCTCCCCCACATCGACCCAATAGAGGGACCAGCAGTGTTAGTCGAGGGGAGTATAATAAGTAAGGCAATCAAGGATATGAAGACGGGTAAGGCGGCTGGGCCTTCGGAAATAGTCGCTGAGATGCTGGAGGCATCTGGCACGGTGGGACACACCATGGTCACCCGCATAGTTAACCAAGTCGTACAGAATGGGGTTGTTCCGAAGGACTGGCATAGCAGCATCATCGTTAACTGTTATAAGGGTAAAGGAGATGCCCTAGATAGGAGTAACTATAGAGGCATTAAATTAATCGACCAGGTCATGAAGATCACGGAAAAAGTAATAGCGCAACTAATCAGAGAGAGAATTGACCTAGATGAAATGCAGTTCGGGTTTGTGTCAGGCAAAAGTACCACAGACGCTCTTTTCATTGTACGACACAACTACAGGAGAAGTACCTAGCTAAAAGTTAACCTCTATACTTAGCTTTTGTTGACTTGGAGAAAGCCGTCGACAGAGTCCCCCGCTCCATTATCTGGTGGGCTCTTAGAAAACTAGGTGTTGACGAATGGCTTGTGAGAGCGATACAAGCCATGTATAAAGAAACAGTCAGCAGGGTTAGAATTAACAACGAACATAGTGAAGAGTTTAGCGTAAAAGTTGGCGTCCATCAGGGCTCTGTTCTCAGCCCCCTACTATTTATTATTGCCCTTCAGGCTATAACAGAGGAGTTCAAGACCGGCTGCCCATGGGAACTCCTATACGCAGACGACCTGACACTCATAGCTGAATCAATGGCCGAGCTAGAGAAGAAATTCCAAACATGGAAGCATGGCCTAGAATCAAAAGGACTTAAAATTAACCTGGCTAAGACTAAAGTTCTAGTTTGTAGGAAAGAAAATAAGGTGGCGGTCCCTTCTGGGAAATGGCCATGCTCAGTGTGTAGGAAAGGCGTAGGTAGAAACTCCATTTTATGTCCCAAATGCAAAGTATAGGTGCATAAAAGATGTAGTGGGATCACAGGTAAGCTAACTAAGAACATAGATTTTACATGTGGCCGGTGCTCTGGTGCAATAAGTAGCAGCAAGTGCCTACAAAATACTAGCTCTTACAACTGCGCAGAGGGCTCTATAGAAATAGTGGACAGCTTTCGTTACCTGGGTGACAAAATCAGCAGTGGGGGAGGGTGCTCAGAAAGTACAGTAGCTAGAGTCAGAACTGGATGGAAAAAGTTCAGAGAGCTTATACCACTATTAGCTGCTAAAGGGTTCTCCCTAAAAATGAAAGGCAGGTTGTATGATGCCTGCATACGAACAGCAATGTTGCATGGCAGTGAGACCTGGGCATTGTGTGCAGAGGATATACGCAGACTAGAGAGGAACGAAGCTTGCATGCTCCGCTGGATGTGTAATAGTAATATACGTGAACGGCAAAGCATAAACGAACTAAGGAAAAAATTAGAAATAAGAGGGATCAGATGTTGTTTACTCGAGAGAAGGCTACGTTGGTATGGTCACGTGATGCGCATGAAAGTCGATAGCTGTATAACAAAGTGCAGGGCAATAAATATAGACGGTAGCCACGGAATAGGCAGACCTAGAAAAACCTGGGACGAGCTGATAAACTCCAACCTCACACACTTACACCTCTCCAAGACAATGTCACTGGACCGAGACCATTGGCGGTACTCAGTAACAGAGAAGACCCGCCTTACCTAAATACATAGTAAAACCTACTACAGCCAGTAGGCATCTCTCACAAAATACACCCCGTCCCACCACCCCCACCCCATCCACACCACCCCCTTCTATGTAAAGTTATGTCGGTGCCACGCCATCCAGGCCGAAACAAATGAGGTCGTGTAGGTGTCACGACAAAAAAACACACAGTCCACGCTGTAATGTGGCCGTGTAGGCAACACGGTAAAAACCTCCCAGACCCACACTGTAAATGTGGTTGGTGTTAGGAAGGGCATCCAACTGTAGAAAACCCGCCAGACAGTCCTATGCGAGCAAGACAATCACTCTTGCCTCAAGTGGGAAAACCCCCGTCCAAACCCATGCAAGCGTGGAACACGGACGTTAAACGTTGATGATGATGATGATGATGATCTATATATATATATAACGAAGGAAATGTGGTAAGGAACCAGATGGACCATAGCGCATCAAAGTACTCAATACTTAGGGTAGTAGAGTGGGTAATATGAACGAGTAGGACCCCAACGGCTGAACTCAAGCCATTTCGACGGCTAATTCTGGATTTAGTCCAGAATTAGCCGTCGAAACGGCTTGAGCTCAGCCGTCGGGGTCCTACTCGTTCATATTGTATATATATATATATGTATATATATCTTTAGGTTTGTTGGTTCACCACTGGATAGAACTGGTCATTCCGTATGGTCAATCCTGGTGTAATATTGTGAAGAGTACTCAACGTTGTACAGTTCACCCATCTTCGTTTGTGTAGTTGGTGGTACGAATACGGAGTTAATTATAAATAAAATAAAATAACAGGAGTCTGGACTGGTGTAAATCCTTGAAAGGTTTATTATACTATGATCATTTCAATGACCGGGTTCCATATGAACCCGCTCATTGAAATGATCATAGTATAATAAACCTTTCAAGGATTTACACCAGTCCAGACTCCTGTTATTTTATTTTATTTATATATATATATATATATATAATCAAGGTTTAGCAAATAGAGAAAAAGTTTTAAAATAAATTTTTAAAAGTTCACTGTACTTACTATATTTACCCTTACCGCACGGTTTCAGCATAAGTACATGTTACTAACTAATTTTCAAATTTGCTAGCTGTTTGTAAACAAAGCCTGCTTTGTGTTTCCCTATTTATACACACACACACACACACTCATATATATATATACGTTTGTGTGAGTGTGTGTGTGGTTTCATGTCTGTGTTTGTATTCTATCTTTGTTCACTAGTGTGTGATTATGTGTGGTTGTTGTTATTGTACCTGTGTATATGTATTTATATTTACCTTAGGTCAGTATTGTGTGTGTATGGTGGTGGTTGTTATTGTACCTGTGTATATGTATTTATATTTACCTTAGGTCAGTATTGTGTGTGTATGGTGGTGGTTGTTATTGTACCTGTGTATATGTATTTATATTTACCTTAGGTCAGTATTGTGTGTGTATGGTGGTGGTTGTTATTGTACCTGCGTATATGTATTTATATTTACCTTAGGTCAGTATTGTGTGTATGGTGGTGGTTGTTATACCACCATGTCTTTGTCTGGCGTGTTCGTATAGTACTGAACTGTCTTTTGTCCTTCTAGTTCCCCCCAGTGTTGGGCTAATCTCTCCCCTATGCTCTGAGCTGTCTCACCTATGTATGTCATTGTCATGTTTCTGCAGGTACCCTCTGTACATCTTATGCTATAGACTACATTTCTAGCTTTACAGTTTATTTGTGGATTTATTCCACAAATAACACATTTCTTATTCATACAGTGGGTTTTCTTAAAGGGGTAAAACACACACACAGACGCATGCACAGAGACAAGAATAAATAAATAAAAATGGAATAGACATTACAATACAATGGGAGAAAACGTAATAGTACCCCTGATGATGTCACAGGTGTGTGATGAAAGAACTTTGATAGACTATATATATATATATATATATTATAACCATTGGTCAACTAATGATAAACATTGATTGCCAGCTAAATTAACTATAGATATATAAAATATACAGTGAATGTGTTTTATTATTATTTCTGGCAATATAACAATATGACCCTCCCTAAATATAACAATATATATATATACAGGGTGGGGGGAAAGTAACTCCCTATTGAAAATTACTTTTGGCCTAATATGACCACTTTGGACAACCTCAATGACCTCATATTCATGCATGATGGGGCTCCCGCCTCATTTTACATGCACTCTTTGTGATTGGCTTCATGTCCATTTTCCAGGATGTTCGCTAGGCTGTCAAATAAAATGTTTTATGAAAATTGACCAATAGTTGATACATTTTGTAACAACTTTAAATCGGTAGTTTCTTTCCACCCACTCTGTATATACACTTGTTTTATGCCATGCAGTGAATTATATCTGATATAGTAGAAGAGAGAAGACTGCATTGGTATGGGCATGGGATGCACATGGATGATGACTGAGGGGTAAAGAAGTGCCAGGAAATCCCAGTGGAAGCAAGCCACAGTAGAGGAAGACCTGGGCTGAGGCGGTGCAAGCTTATCTGAAATTGATTAAACTCAACAGAGATGACAAAGGATCGTGGCGAGGGAAGAGCTGTGCTGTAAAAGGATCCGTCCAATCCATGCAAGTGTATGTAAAAACGATGATGGTTGGTGGCTGTGGTGATGTTGGGGGCAGGGGGTCTAATTGTTTGTGTCTTTGCCTACCTCAGCCCAGAGAAAATATTAAATTAGTTTCTTTTTTTATTCACAGTTTGATCTGGTTACCCTATTTGAGGACATACTGAAGGTGGCCAATGAAGACATCAACAATGTTTATTTTGTAATAGAAGACATAAAGACCCTTAGATGGTTGAACAATATCATACAAGAAACAGAGCAAAAGTAAGGTCTAACTTTTTATTCTATTACAGATTTCTCATTAGGCCATACCCATTCTAGGACACTGCCTTAAAATCGATCATATTGACCCTAATATATTTTTTCAAGTTGTATTTTGTGTGGTGGACTTTGGTTGGTATAGGTTTGTTGTTTTCATTTACCTTTATTTATGTGTATATATAATCATTATCATCATTTTACGCCTGTTTTTCCCTGCCTACAAGGATGTGACAGGTCAGTACAGCATCTCTGCATTTGTCATGGTCTTTCATCATCTCCTCTGTGAGCTTCAGTGATCTGAGGTCAGCTCTCACCACCACCACCCATGTTTTCTGTGGTCTTCCTCTACTGCATCTTC
Organism: Eledone cirrhosa; assembly: GCA_964016885.1. NCBI lineage: Eukaryota > Metazoa > Mollusca > Cephalopoda > Octopoda > Eledonidae > Eledone > Eledone cirrhosa. The sequence goes on from OZ024764.1 coordinate 25,224,571, forward strand.
CTTCCACTGGGATTACTTGGCACTTCTTCACCCAGTGGTCATCATCCATGCACATCACATGTCCATACCAACGTAGTTTTTTCTCCAGCACACTACAATTTAGTCCTCTTATACACGGCTTCACTCTCAACTCGTCCATCCTTGGTCATTCACGCACATAGACATTGCACATCCATCGGTGCATGCTTGCTTCATTTCTCTCCAGCCTTCGCATATCCTCCACAGTTGCTGCCCATGTCTCACTACCAAGCAGCATCACAAATCACACAGGCATCATACAACAAACCTTTTGTTCATAGGGAGAGGAATGTAGTTCAATTATTCATAGCTGCTGCTGGTCACTTCTTTTATGTTTATAGGGGTATTTTACCTAATTATCTGACCTATTAACATTTATAGCAATTAATTTTCTATGTAATTAATTTTATATCTCGCTAATTCCATTTATTACTACTAAATTTTCATTTCAGGGATTTCCTGATTCTAGTTTTTCTCGAAATATTTGGCAATCTTTTCTCAGATTACCCAAATCTTTCCAACCAACCAGTGGAACACTTTGAGGTGATTATGTAGCTTTAGTCTGCTTCACTAACTTTTTAAAATCTCTTTTGTTGTTACCTCTCATTGCTGTTTTTATAAATATTTTCATGGGAACTTTTCTTTGTTGCCTCATTTCCATGAGTTTGTAAGACCTCACTACACTTGACAGTGTGTAGGATAACTTGGACAATCTTTGTTCACATATAAAAACATAATAATAATAATAATAATAATAATAATAATAATAATAAAATATAATAAAATATCTATTGTAGTTTCCTGGTTAGTCAGAGTATTTCTTCGTGTCTTGGGAGGATCGTGCTTGAGGTGCAATCCTCCTTGGGACGATCATACCTTTGAATAAATAAATAAAAACTTTTCAAAAGTTAGTGCGCTCGCATACCCACAACCTAAATGCTATGAAAACTATACTCATATCTTTATTTATTTGTGTATTATGATTTTATATTTATCAACTCTTTTCTCCTTATCAGTTCAACATTAATTCAACAAAAGAAGCTAACATGTGTTTCAACATTGCGTTACTGATGGATGATGTACTCAGCTGGATGTATATACAAAAACATTTTGATGGGCAGCAACATCACACGGTAAATAGAATAACGTTTCTGCAAGATAATGTCAAACAGTGCTGGACTTACCTTACTTTAAAACTTAAGACCACACACCTCGGGAGCCCCAATTTAAAAATAAATATTTTAATTTTTCTATCTGCAAATGGAAAAATCAATTCATTAGTTAAAAGGAACATTTTGTAATAATTTATTATTCTCTTAACATTTATTTCACTAGCCATATATAAAATTAAATTATAATAAAGGTGCATAAAAGAAAAATTATCATACACAATTTACAAAGAAGAGAATAAAAAGTTCTCAGGAATGGAGTTAAGTAGTTTATTATAAACTTAATTTACTTTTATGTCCTGATATTTCAAGATTAACATCTCTTCTTCCGAGGAAAATAAAGGAACTATTCCAGTGTCTCATGTAGCATGCTATACCATACTGCCCGGAAGTAGTTTTATTATTAAAACTACATTTAAGCCCGTGAATTGGCAGTATCGGTAGAGGGTCGGACTCCATGCTTTGACGCAAAGAGTTACGGCCCTTTCCATTCTGAGTTCAAATCCCGCCGAGGTTAACTTTGCCTTTCATCCTTACGGGTCGTTAAAATAAAATACCAGTAATACACTGAGTAATTGCTGGCCTTGTGCCAAAAGTAGAAACAATTATTAAAACTACACATGTATTTACATATACTAGATGGACCTGTGAAAAAATTCGAGGATAATCCCCACTCTCTATATTATAACCTCCCCTCTATATACTATAACCCCCCTCTCCATATTATAACCTCCCCTCTATATATTATAACCCCCTCTCTATATTATAACCCCCTCTCTATATTATAACCCCTTCTCTATATTATAACCTCCCCTCTATATATTATAACCCCCCTCTCTATATTATAACCCCTTCTCTATATTATAAGCACCTCTCTATATATTATAATCCCCTCTCTCTATATTATAACCCCCTCTCTCTATATATTAAAACTCCCTCTCTCTATATTATAACCCCCGTAGGTATTAAGGTATTAATATATATATTACTGACAGTGTGACACACGGTCTGACGTACGGTACGTAGGTATTAAGGTATTAATATATATATTACTGACAGTGTGACACACGGTCTGACGTATGGTACGTAGGTATTAAGGTATTAATATATATATTACTGACAGTGTGACACACGGTCTGACGTACGGTACGTAGGTATTAACGTATTAATATATATGTTACTGACAGTGTGACACACATGGTCTGACGTACGGTACGTAGGTATTATCCTATTAATATATATATTACTGACAGTGTGACACACGGTCTGACGTACGGTACGTAGGTATTATCCTATTAATATATATATTACTGACAGTGTGACACACATGGTCTGACGTACGGTACGTAGGTATTAAGGTATTAATATATATATTACTGACAGTGTGACACACGGTCTGACTTACGGTACGTAGGTATTAACGTATTAATATATATATTACTGACAGTGTGACACACGGTCTGACGTATGGTACGTAGGTATTAAGGTATTAATATATATATTACTGACAGTGTGACACACGGTCTGACGTACGGTACGTAGGTATTAACGTATTAATATATATATTACTGACAGTGTGACACACGGTCTGACGTACGGTACGTAGGTATTAAGGTATTAGTATATATATTACTGAAAGTGTGACACACGGTCTGACTTACGGTACGTAGGTATTAACGTATTAATATATATATTACTGACAGTGTGACACACGGTCTGACGTATGGTACGTAGGTATTAAGGTATTAATATATATATTACTGACAGTGTGACACACGGTCTGACGTACGGTACGTAGGTATTAACGTATTAATATATATATTACTGACAGTGTGACACACGGTCTGACGTATGGTACGTAGGTATTAAGGTATTAATATATATATTACTGACAGTGTGACACACACGGTCTGATGTACGGTACGTAGGTATTAAGGTATTAATATATATATTACTGACAGTGTGACACACACGGTCTGATGTACGGTACGTAGGTATTAACCTCTTAATATATATATTACTGAAAGTGTGACACACGGTCTGATGTACGGTACGTAGGTATTAAGGTATTTAACTTTGCCTTTCATCCTCACGGGGTCGATAAAATAAAGTACCAGTCTCGCACTGGGGTCGATTTAATCGACTTTCCACTCCCCCACCTAAAATCACTGGCCTTGTGCCTATATAAGAAACCAATATATATATATATTACTGAAAGTGTGACACACATGGTCTGACGTACGGTACGTAGGTATTAGTGTATTAATATTTAGATTATTAGACCACCCATGACCCATTGGATCAGGTTCACTTAAAAATATTTTTAAAAAATCATGTTCACTTAACATTTTTTTTACAGCTCTCTCTCTTTTCCATTTTCCTTCTCTCTCTCTCTCCCTCTTTCTCTCCCTCTTTCACTCTCTCTCTCTCTCTCTCCCTCTCTCTTTCCCTCTTTCACTCTCTCTCTCTCTATCTGTATGTCTATCTTTTAATCTACTCTCTCACAACCACTATCTCTTTCTCTCTCTCTATTTATAAAGGTTCCCAGTAAAGCCCGTATCTCGGGAACCCGTGCTCCGATTTACGCGAAACTTGTTTTTTTCCATTTGTATTCCCATTTCAGGGTCAACTTCCTTTCAAAGTATTTTCCCATTAGGCGCTATTTTAGCTGAATTAAATAACAGACAAGACACAATCACAGAGTTTTAGTAGTATATAGATAAATATATATATAAATACATATGTATGTATGCCAAAAGTAAACAGAGAACAACACTTCTTCTTCTCCTTCTTCCTTCCTTTCTTTCTTCCAGACAATGTCTTTCATTAGAAATATGGTAAAGAAAAGAGGCTACTATTAACTCCCTAATAGATGTAATCTGTTCTCTTTATTATTGCATTCATTGTGAAAAACCCTTAAGTGCCATATTTGATGGTACTTTTTTTTTCAAAAAAATTACCCTATGTCTTACAAGGTTAAGGGTCAGTTTGGGTTACTAGCTAGTGGAATTCTCGTGCTGCAGTGGCCCTTAAATTAAATTTTCACACTTCATTATGACATACAAACTTTATACCTGATGTTTGTAGTTTAAACCCATTTATTTGTTATTGTTTTTAAAAGCCTGCCGAAATTGTTGTGCACCTTATAATCCCATGTGCCTTATAAACCATCAAATATGGTACATCCATGTATAGATACAGTTCTGTTTTCTTTCTATTGTATATCCAGGCCGATTCCATCGTTATTTATCTGTTGGAAGCAACAAAAGAAGTTATAAAAGAAACTGACTGGTTAGACAACAGGAGTAAAAAATCTGCCTTAGCAAAGCTCAAGGTAAATTTTTCTGCAGGGATTTTCCTTTCTTTTTAAATTTTATTTACTGGTTTCAGTCATTAGACTACGGCCATGTTGAGGGTACCACACTCTTTTATTTATTTACCGGTTTCAGTCATTAGACTACGGCCATGTTGGGGGTACCACACTCTTTTATTTATTTACTGGTTTCAGTCATTAGACTACGGCCATGTTGGAGGTACCACACTCTTATGAGGAGGGTCTGGCCAGTTGGCCATGCCTACTCTGCTTGTAGTAGAACCGTTAAACTAGATGGTCTCATTAGGAGGTAGGTCTGGCCAGTTGGCCACATTGTACCCTGATCATAGTGGGACCTGTGTTTTGGTTGGGATTTTTACAATTGCTGGATGCCTTTCCTAACACCAACCACATGAACATTGTGGGACTGGGTGGTCCCACTTATGAATCAAGTCTGGCAAGTAGTGAGCCTTGTTACTCTGGAGTTTCACCTGCAGGATCATCAGACAAGAGTCTTATCTGATGAGCCTGCAAGTGTGTAAGTGAAACTCCAGAGTAACAAGGTTCACCACTTAGTCTTAATAAATGAATATTCAAGCTCTACTTCAGCATTGAGTACTTTTTCTTACATTCATCAATAACACATGGATATATATATTTATTATTCTCCAAAATGGCTGACAGAATTCACATATTTTTAATCAAAACTTTCTCAAAACCTTTTCTCTGTTCCTTCCTCTTCTTACTCTCTATCTGTCTATTTCACCTCTTATTTCTCATTCTATCCTCTGATGGTTACTTTTTTACACACACACACACACATATATATATATTTAGGGTACGTGTGTGTATCAGGGGCGAAGGGTGCATGCATGCATTATAGAATCTTGAGTTGATCAATTACGTCGGTTGAAGCAAGCAGAATTTTGGCTGCTTACTAAATCGTAGACACATAAAAAGATAACACACACTAGATAACACTACATGCGGCTTTGATCGGGAGGGTCATTTAGAGAGAATTAGGGGGGGGGGTAATGCTGCACAACCCCACTTTCCGCCATGGCGATTGGACTGCATGCCCTGCTTTACAGGTTACCCTTCGCCACTGATATATAGATGTATATATTTATGTATCTGTCACTCTTTCCCAATATATATAATAATAGTTACACCTCTCTATATTGTTAGGTCACTCTTGAGTGCTACTGGTAACATGTAACCCAGTACAACCTGTCACATGGTGAGGTCGTCGGCGACTAAACCGGCAACCCCACCAAGTTTACTTGGTGAGGAGGGTGATTTTTGACACCCTGCAGGACAAAAAACAAAACCTGACAAAGGGCGGAAGAACTGATAAGAGTCAACGGCTATCCAAAAGTGTGTAAATATGTATATACACATGTACATATGTATGTGTATGTATATACGTGTGTATATTACTGAGGTGTCAGAGAGGGGCATGTACCTCTGTATGGAGGGGGGGGGCTAGCCATGCCGTTTTCAGGACAGCTCGTCCTGCATTGGGTCCCACCTGACACTCAGCTCTCCCCTGTGGCCCCAAGAAACTGTAGCATGTGACAGCGGCCGCACCCCGGTAAACCACCTTGGTTGGCAGGCCGAACCAGGTTGAGGGTAGCCGGATGGGTCTGAAACCCCCGGTGAGTTAGATAGGGGATGCCTGCTCCTGCATGCGAAGACTGGACCCGGCAGAGTGAGTGGAGGAGGACAACATCGTCCCAACGGTGACGAAGGTGGCGACAGCAAGCGGTGTGGAGCGCTAGGGCACGGCAAGGCACTACAGACGTCGTGGCCATCCACTGCAGCCAAGGCAGTCCCTGGTCCTCCGTACCACCGGATTCTGGCTTCTGAGGCCGAGTGAGTGGGACTGTCACTGTCCACTGGCCATCCCACTATAAACCTTTCCCGCACAGGTTTCTTCTTTAGTGTGCACTCCCAAAGCCCTGCACCGATGGGCGAGAGGCGGAGGTAACAGGTGGAGGTAACCTCTGGGAGTTGCCAGTCTCAAACCCACATGTGGGCGGCCTGGATGTGCAAGTCGTTCTCCTCCTGACCCTGGGATGACAGAGGAGATCAGACATTCCACCGGGCAACTGAGCAGCCCTTTTCAGGGGAGCACTGCTCACCCTCGCACGAGGGAGGGGTGATAACAGGAGCCCCTAACCAAATGCTCGTCCCACACAAAGCCGGCCAGTCTACCGCGGCTGGCGGTTTTAAACTTCTAAGCGGTCGAAATCAACATAATAGAAAGAACTTGATTCTTCGCGCATGGAATGTGCGCACCCTCATGGATAGGGAAACCTCCTTGAGACCAGAGAGAAGAACTGCCCTTATAGCGAGGGAATTAGCTTGCTACCGGATGGACATAGCTACCCTCAGCGAGACTAGACTTGCCGAAGAAGGATCAGTAGCAGAACCGAAAGGAGGCTACACCTTCTTCTGGAAGGGCAATGCAAAGGACGAGGACAAGCCTGGCCATCAGGACTTCGATCTTCAAGCAGCTATCAGACCTCCCAACATCTGTGAGTGAGCAGCTGATGAAGCTCCGCTTCCCCCTCGACCCATCTCGGCATGTCACAGACATCAGCACTCTCACCAGCAGCTATGAAGCAAAGGACGCTTTCTACGGGGAACCCAACGCACTCGTGAAGGGCGTCCCCCCCAAGCGATAAGCTCATCCTACTGGGGGACTTCAATGCAGGAGTCGGGTCTGAGAGCAGCAACTGGATAGGCGTGCTGGGACCCCACGGCACAGGGAAGCTGAACTCTAACGGCCTCGTACTGTTGAGTTTCTACGCTGAGAACGACTTCACCATCACCAGCACACTGTTCCGCCAGGCAGACAAGTTCAAGACGACATGGATGCACCCCAGATCCAAACAGTGGCATCTGATTGACTTTACCATATGCTACAGGAGGGACATCAGTGACATCAGAATCACCAGGGCCATGCGTGGTGCAGAGTGTTGGACCGACCATCGCCTTGTCAGGACCATCCTGTCACTGCACATCACCCAGACACATCGCAAGACTCCGAAAGTCTGTAGGCCAGCTTTCCACGTCGCACGAATCAAGCAGCCAGAGCATCGTGATGTGTTCGCGGAAGACCTGGACGGCCGGCTGACTGCACCTGGACCACTGACCGGACCCCCAACTCAACAGTGGGGCCAGTTCAGGTCGCTGGTGACAGAGTCAACCAAGGTAAGGCCAAGGAAGAGAGTCCACCAGGACTGGTTTGATGAAAACAATGAGCGCATCAGACAACTCCTGGACGAGAAGGGAGGGCTTTCATTGAGTGGCAGAATGACAGCTCCAGAGGCAGACCCAAGCAGCGCTACGCAGAATGTAGGACAAGTGGTGGGAAAAGAAGGCCGAAGAAGTCGAGAGATATGCTGACACAAAGAACTCCAAGATGCATCATCGGGGACGTCTATGGACCCCCCAAGCCTGTTACCACACTGCTGCTGACTGCTAACGGCTCGATCCTGCTGAAGGAGAAGAGCAGCATCAACTCGAGGTGGAGAGAATACTTCAGCAACCTGCTCAACAGGTCCTCCACTGTCGACCCTGCTGCCCTCGACCAGGTCCCACAGAAGCTTGTAGTTGGCAGCCTCAACCCCCCCCCCCCACGTTGGATGAATTCACGAAGGCAATCAACCAAACCAGCTCAGGAAAGGCCCCTGGGAAGGACAGGATTCCTGCTGAGGTCTTCAAGTCAGCCGGTCCAGCTGCCCTGGAGGTCTTCCACACCTTCCTCATCAGCGTATGGGAGGAAGAAGAGGTGCCCAAAGACTTCAGAGATACCACAGTTGTCTCGCTTTTTAAGAACAAAGGCAGCAAAACTGACTGTGGCAACTATCGGGGCATCTCTCTGTCCATCGCTGGGAAGGTCCTGGCTCGGATCATGCTCAACCGCCTCATCGCAAACATCTCGGAGGACAACATGCCTGAGGGTCAGTGTGGGTTCCGCCCAAACTGCAGCACAATCGACATGATCTTCTCTGTACGCCAGGTGCAGGAGAAGTGTGTCGAGCAGAAGATGGACCTCTTTGCCGTCTTCATAGACTTGACAAAGGCCTTCGACACTGTCTACAGGGAGGCCCTCTGGTCAATCCTGTTGAAGTTTGGATACCCGACAAAGTTTGTGAACCTGATACCGCAATTCCATGATGACATGACCGGGCAGGTGCGATCGGTCGGAGAGGCATCGGAGCTGTTCAGAATCACCAACGGCGTCAAGCAAGGATGTGTGCTGGCTCCCGTTCTCTTCAACCTGTTCTTCACTTGCGTGCTCAATCATGCCGTCAGGGACCTTGAGCATGGAGTGTATCTGCAATACAGACTGCACGGTTCCCTATTTGACCTGCAGTGCATGACGGCCAAGACAAGGACCTAGCAGAGGATCGTCCTGGAGGCACTCTTTGCTGACGACTGTGCCCTCATGGCCCACAGGGAGTGTGACCTCCAACTCATCGTCAACAAGTTCGCGGAGGCCTCCTGTCTCTTCAGACACACAATTAGCCTTGGCAAGACTGAGGTCCTGTTCCAGCCTGCACCTGCCTCTGTTGCCCACTCTCCTTCCATCTCCATTGGAGGCACCCAGCTAAAGACGGTGGACAACTTCAAGTACCTTGGCAGTGTCATCAGCAGTAATGGAAGCCTCGACAAGGAGATAAATGCCAGGATCTGCAGGGCCAGTCAAGCCCTTGGCCACCTGAGGACACGGGTCTTGAACCAGCACAACATCAGGCAGTCCACCAAGCTCAAGGTGTATAGGGCCGTTGTTCTCACCAGCCTCCTCTACGGATGTGAGAGATGGACCCTGTACAGAAGGCACCTGAAGCAGCTGGAATGGTTCCACATGCGCAGCCTGTGGTCAATCATGAACATCAAATGGCAGAACAAGGCACCTTCAGTAGGCACCTTCTAACCAAATATACACCCCAACCCACTACCCTACTCCATCCTCCCACTCCCACCAACACCACCCTCTCTCTGTAAAGTTATGTTGGTACCACAACATCCAGTCCAATCTAAAGAGGTCGTGTAGGTGTCACGATAAAAAGCACCCAGTCCACACTGTAAAGTGGTCATGTAGGAGACACAGTAAAAAGGCTCCTAGTGCACACTGTATATGTGGTTGGTGTTAGGAAGGGCATCCAGCAGTAGAAAACCTGCCAGATACAGTCCTATACTAGTGAGACATGGTCACCTGATCAATCTTGCCTCAAGTGAGACAATTCCCGTCTAATCCATGCTAGCATGGAAGATAGACGTTAAATGATGATGATGATGATGATGATAAATCAAAGTTGTATCCTTTGTGGAGCTGATACCAATCGAATTGTTTGTGGCAATCACAAAACACTCAATGGTGCAAAAAGATAATATATTTTCATCCAGAGTAAACACAAAAGTGTGACACCAAGAATAAAACAAGCAAATGAATGTGGCCATAGTTTCTAGCACAACAACAGTAAATACAAACAGGTAAGAGACATATATAGTGTGTGTTTTGTATACATGTGTGTATGTGTGTACACTTCACTTTTCAGTTTGTTGTCAGTTTGTTGTCCATTTGTATTTTTATCAAATATTTTTGTTCAGGAACTGGGAAATAATAATATCAATATAGGTGCGCCTCAACCAAACCTTATCAAAGCAGGCTTAATTAATGGATATAAAAATGTAAGCTCACTTTTAACTTATCTTTCTAGAAATATTTTCTCATGTTTACATTTAAATTGCTATGTGTATCTGGTTTAGAGTAGACATACTGTATCCTAGTGTCTTGTAAGAGGTAACTAAAAGGAATGGCATTCAGTCAAAAAATATTGCCCAAAAGGAGACCCTGTGCTGTGTATGAAGTATATCATTAGGCCCACAAGGTTAACTCCCTGCTTTCGTATAGTAATAAGGGGATTAAAACAGTTGGAGCTGCATATGTATGCATGTATGTATGTAGTATTTTAGTTTTAGGTTCTTCTGCGCCGTTCGGCACATCGAGCAGTAAGTAGTCAACACTGGTCACGATAAGCAGTGTCTTTTTCGTGTCCGTGCCAATTGATGTTGGCTGCCATCTGGTCTTTTTGGAACGTTCGCCGCTAGGTCATCCTGGGGCAACCCCACCTCCATTTGCTGCCAGGTGGAGTCCAGTTCAACGCTGTTTTCGAGTGTTGTTCGTCGGGCAGGCACAGAATATGGCCAGCCAGGCGGCACTGGCATTCCGTGACCATCCTCTGTAGCCTCCATGGCTCAGCTCTCAGCAGGATCTTCTCGTATTGCACTCGGTCGCGCCAGGACAAATGAAGGATCATGCTGTGCTCTTCCAGGTTTCACTTGCAGCACTGTTGGCAGCACGATCCTCTTGTACAGGCACAGCTTGATCCTGGTGCTGATGCATGAAGATGACCAGACTGGGCGCATCTGCTGGAAAACTGCGGCTCCTTTACCAATCCAACAGTTGATATCAAGCTCCGCATCGCTATTGCTTGCCAGGATGCTGTCCAGATAGGTGAAGTGATCAACTTGTTACAGGTCTTGTTGGTTTATTCTCATTGCTGGACCTGTGTTGTTCACTGTTCTTATCAGATTGGTCCTTTTGGTGTTGATTCTCAGGCCGATCTTTTGCGCGCCCTCTTACAGATCTGCAGGGTCTTCAGCGATCAAAGCGATATCGTCAGCAAATACCAGGTCCCTCAGCCTCGACTGGCCCCTCCATGAGATTCCTCGACCGGGTCCTTCATCTGTTCGCCTTAGAATGAAATCGGCTGTCAACAGGAACAACAGCGGAGAGAGAATGCAACCCTGTCTGATTCTGGAGACAATGTGAAAGAACTCCGTCACACTGGACTCAGCTTGTACGCAGCAGCTAGAGTCTGCATACAAGGCCTTGGAAATGGCAATGTATCTTGCAGGAATGCAGTATGAGTGCGCAATATTCCACATCGATTCCCAATGTACACTGTCGAATGCTTTCTGGAAATCAATGAAGTTGACCACCAAAGGTTGCTGGTGTTCAATGCAGAGTTCAAAGATGTTGCGTGGTGTGAACATCTGTTCGGTACAAGAGTGATTGTTTCGAAAGCCAGCTTGTTCTTCCCAGAGCACAGAGTCGACAGCCTGCCAGAGTCAACGTAGCGGCACAGTACAGAATGCCTTGCGTGGCACTGCCAACAATGTGATACTAAACCAGATTAGTTGCAGACGGCCAGATTTCCCTTCTTCGGCAGTTTGACGATGACACCGCGTTGTTATGTATATATGTATGTTTTTCTGGTTTTACTGTTTTGTAATGGTCGATTGGCAGAATCAGTAGAGCGTTGGATACCATACTTTACAGCATAGAGTTACTGCCCTTTACATTCTGAGTTCAAGTCATGCTGAAGTTAGCTTTGCTTTTCAACCTTATAGGGTTGATACAATAAAGTACCAGTAATGCACTGTGCCTAAGGTAGAAATCCTTATTTTATAAATGTTCACCAATAGAGAGAGCCAGTTTCTAACATAGAAACAAGACTCTTTCAACTATGTAAATATGTATGTATATGTTTGTGTGTAAGTGTGTACTGGTATTGATGTTATTGTTTGTTTAAATCTGTATGTTTTGAGTTATATGTGTACATTTGATGAGTTGTAGTGCACCTGAGCACTGTACACAATAATTTTCATTATCAGATGCATGTATTTCTGTATCTATAAATGTATATATACAGTTATGACATGATAAATTTCTGAAATGTAAAACCTGCTACTTGAAATGTTGAGTTGGGGCATGGTGCACAAAAGGTTAGGAACCACTTATATCCAGGATAATTAATATACAGTGTTAAACAGTGGTTCCCAACCATTTCTGCACCATGACACAACTTAACATCTCAAAAATTGTTATATCCACTTTCCGTATGAAATTTCCCAGCTTCAATATGACAATGCCTGCCTTCAATATGAAAATGTCCCCCTTTGATATGAAAACAGCAATGATTAACTGCAAAGTGTAAATAGGTTGGTATATAGGTAGTGCCAGATGCACAATAACATGTGGTGGAG
>OZ024764.1:25237337-25374837 GCA_964016885.1 Eledone cirrhosa
GTGCCAGTGGTGGAGGGGGGGAGACAGGAGTTTCTGACAGTAATGTCTACCATATAGGTGGTGCCAGTGGTGGAGGGGGGGAGACAGGAGTTTCTGACAGTAATGTGCTACCATATAGGTGGTGCCTGTGGTGGAGGGGGGGGGGGGAGACAGGAGTTTCTGACAGTAATGTCTACCATATAGGTGGTGCCTGTGGTGGAGGGGGGGGAGACAGGAGTTTCTGACAGTAATGTCTACCATATAGGTGGTGCCAGTGGTGGAGGGGGGGAGACAGGAGTTTCTGAGAGTAATGTCGTACCATATAGGTGGGGTGCCAGTGGTGGAGGGGGGAGACAGGAGTTTCTGAGAGTAATGTCTACCATATAGGTGGTGCCAGTGGTGGAGGGAGGGGAGGACAGGAGTTTCTGACAGTAATGTCTACCATATAGGTGGTGCCAGTGGTGGAGGGGGGGAGACAGGAGTTTCTGAGAGTAATGTCTACCATATAGGTGGTGCCAGTGGTGGAGGGGTGGAGACAGGAGTTTCTGACAGTAATGTCTACCATATAGGTGGTGCCAGTGGTGGAGGGGGGGGAGACAGGAGTTTCTGACAGTAATGTCTACCATATAGGTGGTGCCAGTGGTGGAGGGGGGGAGACAGGAGTTTCTGAGAGTAATGTCTACCATATAGGTGGTGCCAGTGGTGGAGGGGGGAGACAGGAGTTTCTGACAGTAATGTCTACCATATAGGTGGTGCCAGTGGTGGAGGGGGGGCAGGAGTTTCTGACAGTAATGTCTACCATATAGGTGGTGCCAGTGGTGGAGGGAGACAGGAGTTTTCTGACAGTAATGTCTACCATATAGGTGGTGCCAGTGGTGGAGGGGGGGAGACAGGAGTTTCTGACAGTAATGTCTACCATATAGGTGGTGCCAGTGGTGGAGGGGGGGAGACAGGAGTTTCTGAGAGTAATGTCTACCATATAGGTGGTGCCAGTGGTGGAGGGGGGGGAGACAGGAGTTTCTGACAGTAATGTCTACCATATAGGTTGTGCCAGTGGTGGTGGAGGGGAGACAGGAGTTTCTGACAGTAATGTCTACCATATAGGTGGTGCCAGTGGTGGAGGGGGGGACAGGAGTTTCTGACAGTAATGTCTACTATATAGGTGGTGCCCGTGGTGGAGGGGGGGAGACAGGAGTTTCTGACAGTAATGTCTACCATATAGGTTGTGCCAGTGGTGGTGGAGGGGAGACAGGAGTTTCTGACAGTAATGTCTAGCATATAGGTGGTGCCAGTGGTGAGGAGGGGAGACAGGAGTTTCTGACAGTAATGTCTACCATATAGGTGGTGCCAGTGGTGGAGGAGGGGGGACAGGAGTTTCTGACAGTAATGTCTACCATATAGGTGGTGCCAGTGGTGGAGGGGAGGCAGGAGTTTCTGACAGTAATGTCTACCATATAGGTGGTGCCAGTGGTGGAGAGGAGACAGGAGTTTCTGACAGTAATGTCTACCATATAGGTGGTGCCAGTGGTGGAGGGGGAGACAGGAGTTTCTGACAGTAATGTCTACCATATAGGTGGTGCCAGTGGTGGACGGGAGACAGGAGTTTCTGACAGTAATGTCTAACATATAGGGTGGTGCCAATGGTGGAGGGGGGACAGGAGTTTCTGACAGTAATGTGTACCATATAGGTGGTGCCAGTGGTGGAGGAGGGGGACAGGAGTTTTCTGACAGTAATGTGTACCATATAGGTGGTGCCAGTGGTGGAGGGGGGAGACAGGAGTTTCTGACAGTAATGTCTACCATATAGGTGGTGCCAGTGGTGGAGGGGGGGAGACAGGAGTTTCTGACAGTAATGTCTACCATATAGGTGGTGCCAGTGGTGGAGGAGGGGGAGACAGGAGTTTCTGACAGTAATGTCTACCATATAGGTGGTGCCAGTGGTGGAGGGGGAGACAGGAGTTTCTGACAGTAATGTCTACAATATAGGTGGTGCCAGTGGTGGAGGGGGGACAGGAGTTTCTGACAGTAATGTCTACCATATAGGTGGTGCCAGTGGTGGAGGGGAGACAGGAGTTTCTGACAGTAATGTCTACCATATAGGTGGTGCCAGTGGTGGAGGGGGGACAGGAGTTTCTGACAGTAATGTCTACCATATAGGTGGTGCCAGTGGTGGAGGGGAGACAGGAGTTTCTGACAGTAATGTCTACCATATAGGGTGGTGCCAGTGGTGGAGGGGAGACAGAAGTTCTGACAGTAATGTCTACCATATAGGTGGTGCCAGTGGTGGAGGAGGGGAGACAGGAGTTTCTGACAGTAATGTCTACCATATAGGTGGTGCCAGTGGTGGAGGGGGGGGGAGACAGGAGTTTCTGACAGTAATGTCTACCATATAGGTGGTGCAAGTGGTGGAGGGGAGACAGGAGTTTCTGACAGTAATGTCTACCATATAGGTGGTGCCAGTGGTGGAGGGGGGGGAGACAGGAGTTTCTGACAGTAATGTCTACCATATAGGTGGTGCCAGTGGTGGAGGGGGGGAGACAGGAGTTTCTGACAGTAATGTCTACCATATAGGTGGTGCCAGTGGTGGAGGGGGGGGGGAGACAGGAGTTTCTGACAGTTAATGTCTACCATATAGGTGGTGCCAGTGGTGGAGGGGAGACAGGAGTTTCTGACAGTAATGTCTACCATATAGGTGGTGCCAGTGGTGGAGGGGGGGGAGACAGGAGTTTCTGACAGTAATGTCTACCATATAGGTGGTGCCAGTGGTGGAGGGGGGGAGACAGGAGTTTCTGACAGTAATGTGTACCATATAGGTGGTGCCTGTGGTGGAGGGGGGGAGACAGGAGTTTCTGACAGTAATGTCTACCATATAGGTGGTGCCTGTGGTGGAGGGGGGGGAGACAGGAGTTTCTGACAGTAATGTCTACCATATAGGTGGTGCCAGTGGTGGAGGGGGGGGGGAGACAGGAGTTTTCTGACAGTAATGTGTACCATATAGGTGGTGCCAGTGGTGGAGGGGAGACAGGAGTTTCTGACAGTAATGTCTACCATATAGGTGGTGCCAGTGGTGGAGGAGGGGAGACAGGAGTTTCTGACAGTAATGTCTACCATATAGGTGGTGCCAGTGGTGGAGGGGGGGGAGACAGGAGTTTCTGAGAGTAATGTCTACCATATAGGTGGTGCCAGTGGTGGAGGGGAGACAGGAGTTTCTGACAGTAATGTCTACCATATAGGTGGTGCCAGTGGTGGAGGGGAGACAGGAGTTTCTGACAGTAATGTCTACCATATAGGTGGTGCCAGTGGTGGAGGGGGGGCAGGAGTTTCTGACAGTAATGTCTACCATATAGGTGGTGCCAGTGGTGGAGGAGAGACAGGAGTTTCTGACAGTAATGTCTACCATATAGGTGGTGCCAGTGGTGGAGGGGGGGGAGACAGGAGTTTCTGACAGTAATGTCTACCATATAGGTGGTGCCAGTGGTGGAGGGGGGGAGACAGGAGTTTCTGAGATAATGTCTACCATATAGGTGGTGCAGTGGTGGAGGGGAGACAGGAGTTTCTGACAGTAATGTCTACCATATAGGTGGGTGCCAGTGGTGGAGGGGGGACAGGAGTTTCTGACAGTAATGTCTACCCATATAGGTGGTGCCAGTGGTGGAGGAGGGGAGACAGGAGTTTCTGACAGTAATGTCTACCATATAGGTGGTGCCAGTGGTGGAGGAGGGGAGACAGGAGTTTCTGACAGTAATGTCTACCATATAGGTGGTGCCAGTGGTGGAGGAGGGGAGACAGGAGTTTCTGACAGTAATGTCTACCATATAGGTGATGCCAGTGGTGGAGGGGGGGCAGGAGTTTCTGACAGTAATGTCTACTATATAGGTGGTGCCAGTGGTGGATGGGGGGGAGACAGGAGTTTCTGACAGTAATGTCTACCATATAGGTTGTGCCAGTGGTGGTGGAGGGGAGACAGGAGTTTCTGACAGTAATGTCTACCATATAGGTGGTGCCAGTGGTGGAGGAGGGGAGACAGGAGTTTCTGACAGTAATGTCTACCATATAGGTGGTGCCAGTGGTGGAGGAGGGGGGACAGGAGTTTCTGACAGTAATGTCTACCATATAGGTGGTACCAGTGGTGGAGGAGGGGAGACAGGAGTTTCTGACAGTAATGTCTACCATATAGGTGGTGCCAGTGGTGGAGGAGGGGGGACAGGAGTTTCTGACAGTAATGTCTACCATATAGGTGGTACCAGTGGTGGAGGAGGGGAGACAGGAGTTTCTGACAGTAATGTCTACCATATAGGTGGTGCCAGTGGTGGACGGGAGACAGGAGTTTCTGACAGTAATGTCTAACATATAGGTGGTGCCAATGGTGGAGGGGGGACAGGAGTTTCTGACAGTAATGTGTACCATATAGGTGGTGCCAGTGGTGGAGGAGGGGGGACAGGAGTTTCTGACAGTAATGTGTACCATATAGGTGGTGCCAGTGGTGGAGGGGAGACAGGAGTTTCTGACAGTAATGTCTACCATATAGGTGGTGCCAGTGATGGAGGGGGGGGGGGGAGACAGGAGTTTCTGACAGTAATGTGTACCATATAGGTGGTGCCAATGGTGGAGGGGGGACAGGTGTTTCTGACAGTAATGTCTACCATATAGGTGGTGCCAGTGGTGGAGGGGGGACAGGAGTTTCTGACAGTAATGTCTACCATATAGGTGGTGCCAGTGGTGGAGGAAGGGACAGGAGTTTCTGACAGTAATGTCTACCATATAGGTGGTGCCAATGGTGGAGGGGGGACAGGAGTTTCTGACAGTAATGTCTACCATATAGGTGGTGCCAATGGTGGAGGGGGGACAGGAGTTTCTGACAGTAATGTCTACCATATAGGTGGTGCCAGTGGTGGAGGGGGGACAGGAGTTTCTGACAGTAATGTGTACCATATAGGTGGTGCCAGTGGTGGAGGAGGGGGGACAGGAGTTTCTGACAGTAATGTGTACCATATAGGTGGTGCCAGTGGTGGAGGGGGGACAGGAGTTTCTGACAGTAATGTCTACCATATAGGTGGTGCCAGTGGTGGAGGGGAGACAGGAGTTTCTGACAGTAATGTCTACCATATAGGTGGTGCCAGTGGTGGAGGGGGGGGGAGACAGGAGTTTCTGACAGTAATGTCTACCATATAGGTGGTGCCAGTGGTGGAGGAGAGACAGGAGTTTCTGACAGTAATGTGTACCATATAGGTGGTGCCAGTGATGGAGGGGAGACAGGAGTTTCTGACAGTAATGTCTACCATATAGGTGGTGCCAGTGATGGAGGGGAGACAGGAGTTTCTGACAGTAATGTGTACCATATAGGTGGTGCCAGTGATGGAGGGGAGACAGGAGTTTCTGACAGTAATGTGTACCATATAGATGGTGCCAGTGATGGAGGGGAGACAGGAGTTTCTGACAGTAATGTCTACCATATAGGTGGGGCCAGTGGTGGAGGAGGGGAGACAGGAGTTTCTGACAGTAATGTCTACCATATAGGTGGTGCCAGTGATGGAGGGGAGACAGGAGTTTCTGACAGTAATGTCTACCATATAGGTGGTGCCAGTGGTGGAGGGGAGACAGGAGTTTCTGACAGTAATGTCTACCATATAGGTGGATGCCAGTGGTGGAGGGGGGACAGGAGTTTCTGACAGTAATGTCTACCATATAGGTGGTGCCAGTGGTGGAGGAAGGGACAGGAGTTTCTGACAGTAATGTCTACCATATAGGTGGTGCCAATGGTGGAGGGGGGACAGGAGTTTCTGACAGTAATGTCTACCATATAGGTGGTGCCAATGGTGGAGGGGGGGACAGGAGTTTCTGACAGTAATGTCTACCATATAGGTGGTGCCAGTGGTGGAGGGGGAGACAGGAGTTTCTGACAGTAATAGTGTACCATATAGGTGGTGCCAGTGGTGGAGGAGGGGGGACAGGAGTTCTGACAGTAATGTGTACCATATAGGTGGTGCCAGTGGTGGAGGGGGGACAGGAGTTTCTGACAGTAATGTCTACCATATAGGTGGTGCCAGTGGTGGAGGGGAGACAGGAGTTTCTGACAGTAATGTCTACCATATAGGTGGTGCCAGTGGTGGAGGGGGGGGGGAGACAGGAGTTTCTGACAGTAATGTGTACCATATAGGTGGTGCCAGTGGTGGAGGAGAGACAGGAGTTTCTGACAGTAATGTGTACCATATAGGTGGTGCCAGTGATGGAGGGGGAGACAGGAGTTTCTGACAGTAATGTCTACCATATAGGTGGTGCCAGTGATGGAGGGGAGACAGGAGTTTCTGACAGTAATGTGTACCATATAGGTGGTGCCAGTGATGGAGGGAGACAGGAGTTTTCTGACAGTAATGTCTACCATATAGATGGTGCCAGTGATGGAGGGGAGACAGGAGTTTCTGACAGTAATGTCTACCATATAGGTGGTGCCAGTGGTGGAGGAGAGACAGGAGTTTCTGACAGTAATGTCTACCATATAGGTGGTGCCAGTGATGGAGGGGAGACAGGAGTTTCTGACAGTAATGTCTACCATATAGGTGGTGCCAGTGGTGGAGGGGAGACAGGAGTTTCTGACAGTAATGTCTACATATAGGTGGTGCCAGTGGTGGAGGGGAGACAGGAGTTTCTGACAGTGATGGTCTACCATATAGGTGGTGCCAGTGGTGGAGGGGGAAGGCAGGAGTTTCTGACAGTAATGTCTACCATATAGGTGGTGCCAGTGGTGGAGGAGGGGAGACAGGAGTTTCTGACAGTAATGTCTACCATATAGGTGGTGCCAGTGGTGGAGGAGGGGAGACAGGAGTTTCTGACAGTAATGTCTACCATATAGGTGGTGCCAGTGGTGGAGGAGGGGGGACAGGAGTTTCTGACAGTAATGTCTACCATATAGGTGGTGCCAGTGGTGGAGGGGGGACAGGAGTTTCTGACAGTAATGTCTACCATATAGGTGGTGCCAGTGGTGGAGGGGGGACAGGAGTTTCTGACAGTAATGTCTACCATATAGGTGGTGCCAGTGGTGGAGAAGGGGAGACAGGAGTTTCTGACAGTAATGTCTACCATATAGGTGGTGCCAGTGGTGGAGGGGGGGACAGGAGTTTCTGACAGTAATGTCTACCATATAGGTGGTGCCAGTGGTGGAGGAGAGACAGGAGTTTCTGACAGTAATGTCTACCATATAGGTGGTGCCAGTGGTGGAGGAGGGGAGACAGGAGTTTCTGTCAGTAATGTCTACCATATAGGTGGTGCCAGTGGAGGAGGGGGGGAGACAGGAGTTTCTGTCAGTAATGTCTACCATATAGGTGGTGCCAGTGGTGGAGGAGGGGAGACAGGAGTTTCTGACAGTAATGTCTACCATATAGGTGGTGCCAGTGGTGGAGAGGAGACAGGAGTTTCTGACAGTAATGTCTACCATATAGGTGGTGCCAGTGGTGGAGGGGAGACAGGAGTTTCTGACAGTAATGTCTACCATATAGGTGGTGCCAGTGGTGGAGGGGAGACAGGAGTTTCTGACAGTAATGTCTACCATATAGGTGGTGCCAGTGGTGGAGGGGAGACAGGAGTTTCTGACAGTAATGTGTACCATATAGGTGGTACCAGCGGTGGAGGGGAGACAGGAGTTTCTGACAGTAATGTGTACCATATAGATGGTGCCAGTGGTGGAGGGGGGGAGACAGGAGTTTCTGACAGTAATGTGTACCATATAGGTGGTGCCAGTGGTGTAGAGGAGACAGGAGTTTCTGACAGTAATGTCTACCATATAGGTGGTGCCAGTGGTGGAGGGGAGACAGGAGTTTCTGACAGTAATGTCTACCATATAGGTGGTGCCAGTGGTGAAGGGGAGACAGGAGTTTCTGACAGTAATGTGTACCATATAGGTGGTACCAGCGGTGGAGGGGGAGACAGGAGTTTCTGACAGTAATGTGTACCATATAGGTGGTGCCAGTGGTGGAGGGGGGACAGGAGTTTCTGACAGTAATGTGTACCATATAGGTGGTGCCCAGTGGTGGAGGAGGGGAGACAGGAGTTTCTGTCAGTAATGTCTACCATATAGGTGGTGCCAGTGGTGGAGGGGAGACAGGAGTTTCTGACAGTAATGTCTACCATATAGGTGGTGCCAGTGGTGGAGGAGGGGAGACAGGAGTTTCTGTCAGTAATGTCTACCATATAGGTGCTGCCAGTGGTGGAGGGGGGGAGACAGGAGTTTCTGTCAGTAATGTCTACCATATAGGTGGTGCCAGTGGTGGAGGGGAGGCAGGAGTTTCTGACAGTAATGTCTACCATATAGGTGGTGCCAGTGGTGGAGGGGAGGCAGGAGTTTCTGACAGTAATGTCTACCATATAGGTGGTGCCAGTGGTGGAGGGGAGACAGGAGTTTCTGACAGTAATGTCTACCATATAGGTGGTGCCAGTGGTGGAGGGGAGACAGGAGTTTCTGACAGTAATGTCTACCATATAGGTGGTGCCAGTGGTGGAGGGGAGGCAGGAGTTTCTGACAGTAATGTCTACCATATAGGTGGTGCCAGTGGTGGAGGGGAGGCAGGAGTTTCTGACAGTAATGTCTACCATATACATGGTGCCAGTGGTGGAGGGGGAGACAGGAGTTTCTGACAGTAATGTCTACCATATAGGTGGTGCCAGTGGTGGAGGGGAGACAGGAGTTTCTGACAGTAATGTCTACCATATAGGTGGTGCCAGTGGTGGAGGGGGGGAGACAGGAGTTTCTGACAGTAATGTGTACCATATAGGTGGTGCCAGTGGTGGAGGGGGGGAGACAGGAGTTTCTGACAGTAATGTGTACCATATAGGTGGTGCCAGTGGTGGAGGAGGGGAGACAGGAGTTTCTGACAGTAATGTCTACCATATAGGTGGTGCCAGTGGTGGAGGGGGGACATGAGTTTCTGACAGTAATGTCTACCATATAGGTGGTGCCAGTGGTGGAGGAGAGACAGGAGTTTCTGACAGTAATGTCTACCATATAGGTGGTGCCAGTGGTGGAGGAGGGGAGACAGGTGTTTCTGTCAGTAATGTCTACCATATAGGTGGTGCCAGTGGAGGAGGGGGGGAGACAGGAGTTTCTGTCAGTAATGTCTACCATACAGGTGGTGCCAGTGGTGGAGGAGGGGAGACAGGAGTTTCTGACAGTAATGTCTACCATATAGGTGGTGCCAGTGGTGGAGAGGAGACAGGAGTTTCTGACAGTAATGTCTACCATATAGGTGGTGCCAGTGGTGGAGGGGAGACAGGAGTTTCTGACAGTAATGTCTACCATATAGGTGGTGCCAGTGGTGGAGGGGAGACAGGAGTTTCTGACAGTAATGTCTACCATATAGGTGGTGCCAGTGGTGGAGGGGAGACAGGAGTTTTCTGACAGTAATGTTCGTACCATATAGGTGGTACCAGCGGTGGAGGAGGGAGACAGGAGTTTCTGACAGTAATGTGTACCATATAGGGTGGTGCCAGTGGTGTAGAGGAGACAGGAGTTTCTGACAGTAATGTCTACCATATAGGTGGTGCCAGTGGTGGAGGGGAGACAGGAGTTTCTGACAGTAATGTCTACCATATAGGTGGTGCCAGTGGTGAAGGGGAGACAGGAGTTTCTGACAGTAATGTGTACCATATAGGTGGTACCAGCGGTGGAGGGGAGACAGGAGTTTCTGACAGTAATGTGTACCATATAGGTGGTGCCAGTGGTGGAGGAGGGGAGACAGGAGTTTCTGTCAGTAATGTCTACCATATAGGTGGTGCCAGTGGTGGAGGGGAGACAGGAGTTTCTGACAGTAATGTCTACCATATAGGTGGTGCCAGTGGTGGAGGAGGGGAGACAGGAGTTTCTGTCAGTAATGTCTACCATATAGGTGCTGCCAGTGGTGGAGGGGGGGAGACAGGAGTTTCTGTCAGTAATGTCTACCATATAGGTGGTGCCAGTGGTGGAGGGGAGGCAGGAGTTTCTGACAGTAATGTCTACCATATAGGTGGTGCCAGTGGTGGAGGGGAGGCAGGAGTTTCTGACAGTAATGTCTACCATATAGGTGGTGCCAGTGGTGGAGGGAGACAGGAGTTTCTGACAGTAATGTCTACCATATAGGTGGTGCCAGTGGTGGAGGGGAGGCAGGAGTTTCTGACAGTAATGTCTACCATATAGGTGGTGCCAGTGGTGGAGGGGAGGCAGGAGTTTCTGACAGTAATGTCTACCATATACATGGTGCCAGTGGTGGAGGGGAGACAGGAGTTTCTGACAGTAATGTCTACCATATAGGTGGTGCCAGTGGTGGAGGGGAGACAGGAGTTTCTGACAGTAATGTCTACCATATAGGTGGTGCCAGTGGTGGAGGGGGGGAGACAGGAGTTTCTGACAGTAATGTGTACCATATAGGTGGTGCCAGTGGTGGAGGGGGGGGAGACAGGAGTTTCTGACAGTAATGTGTACCATATAGGTGGTGCCAGTGGTGGAGGAGGGGACAGGAGTTTCTGACAGTAATGTCTACCATATAGGTGGTGCCAGTGGTGGAGGGGAGACAGGAGTTTCTGACAGTAATGTCTACCATATAGTTGGTGCCAGTGGTGGAGGGGAGACAGGAGTTTCTGACAGTAATGTCTACCATATACATGGTGCCAGTGGTGGAGAGGAGACAGGAGTTTTCTGACAGTAATGTCTACCATATAGGTGGTGCCAGTGGTGGAGGGGAGACAGAAGTTTCTGACAGTAATGTCTACCATATAGGTGGTGCCAGTGGTGGAGGGGGGGAGACAGGAGTTTCTGACAGTAATGTGTACCATATAGGTGGTGCCAGTGGTGGAGGGGGGACAGGAGTTTCTGACAGTAATGTCTACCATATAGGTGGTGCCAGTGGTGGAGGAGGGAGGACAGGAGTTTCTGACAGTAATGTCTACCATATAGGTGGTGCCAGTGGTGGAGGAGGGGAGACAGGAGTTTCTGACAGTAATGTGTACCATATAGGTGGTGCCAGTGGTGGAGGGAGGACAGGAGTTTCTGACAGTAATGTCTACCATATAGGTGGTGCCAGTGGTGGAGGAGGGGAGACAGGAGTTTCTGACAGTAATGTCTACCATATAGGTGGTGCCAGTGGTGGAGGGAGGACAGGAGTTTCTGACAGTAATGTCTACCATATAGGTGGTGCCAGTGGTGGAGGTGAGACAGGAGTTTCTGACAGTAATGTCTACCATATAGGTGGTGCCAGTGGTGGAGGAGGGGAGACAGGAGTTTCTGACAGTAATGTCTACCCATATAGGTGGTGCCAGTGGTGGAGGGGGGACAGGAGTTTCTGACAGTAATGTCTACCATATAGGTGGTGCCAGTGGTGGAGGTGAGACAGGAGTTTCTGACAGTAATGTCTACCATATAGGTGGTGCAGTGGTGGAGGGGGGGGGGGGAGACAGGAGTTTCTGTCAGTAATGTCTACCATATAGGTGGTGCCAGTGGTGGAGGAGGGGAGACAGGAGTTTCTGACAGTAATGTCTACCATATAGGTGGTGCCAGTGGTGGAGGAGGGGAGACAGGAGTTTCTGACAGTAATGTCTACCATATAGGTGGTGCCAGTGGTGGAGGGGAGGCAGGAGTTTCTGACAGTAATGTCTACCATATAGGTGGTGCCAGTGGTGGAGGGGAGACAGGGGTTTCTGACAGTAATGTCTACCATATAGGTGGTGCCAGTGGTGGAGGAGGGGAGACAGGAGTTTCTGACAGTAATGTCTACCATATAGGTGGTGCCAGTGGTGGAGGGGGGGGGGGACAGGAGTTTCTGTCAGTAATGTCTACCATATAGGTGGTGCCAGTGGTGGAGGAGGGGAGACAGGAGTTTCTGACAGTAATGTCTACCATATAGGTGGTGCCAGTGGTGGAGGAGGGGAGACAGGAGTTTCTGACAGTAATGTCTACCATATAGGTGGTGCCAGTGGTGGAGGGGAGACAGGAGTTTCTGACAGTAATGTCTACCATATAGGTGGTGCAGTGTTGGAGGGGAGGACAGGAGTTTCTGACAGTAATGTCTACCATATAGGTGGTGCCAGTGGTGGAGGAGGGCAGACAGGAGTTTCTGACAGTAATGTCTACCATATAGGTGGTGCCAGTGGTGGAGGGGAGACAGGAGTTTCTGACAGTAATGTCTACCATATAGGTGGTGCCAGTGGTGGAGGGGAGACAGGAGTTTCTGACAGTAATGTCTACCATATAGGTGGTGCCAGTGGTGGAGGGGGAGACAGGAGTTTCTGACAGTAATGTCTACCATATAGGTGGTGCCAATGCTGGAGGAGGGGGGACAGGAGTTTCTGACAGTAATGTCTACCATATAGGTGGTGCCAGTGGTGGAGGGGAGGCAGGAGTTTCTGACAGTAATGTCTACCATATAGGTGGTGCCAGTGGTGGAGGGGAGACAGGAGTTTCTGACAGTAATGTCTACCATATAGGTGGTGCCAGTGTTGGAGGGGAGACAGGAGTTTCTGACAGTAATGTCTACCATATAGGTGGTGCCAGTGGTGGAGGAGGGGAGACAGGAGTTTCTGACAGTAATGTCTACCATATAGGTGGTGCCAGTGGTGGAGGGGGGGAGACAGGAGTTTCTGACAGTAATGTGTACCATATAGGTGGTGCCAGTGGTGGAGGGGAGACAGGAGTTTCTGACAGTAATGTCTACCATATAGGTGGTGCCAGTGTTGGAGGGGAGACAGGAGTTTCTGACAGTAATGTCTACCATATAGGTGGTGCCAGTGGTGGAGGGGAGGCAGGAGTTTCTGACAGTAATGTCTACCATATAGGTGGTGCCAGTGGTGGAGGGGAGACAGGAGTTTCTGACAGTAATGTCTACCATATAGGTGGTGCCAGTGTTGGAGGGGAGACAGGAGTTTCTGACAGTAATGTCTACCATATAGGTGGTGCCAGTGGTGGAGGAGGGGAGACAGGAGTTTCTGACAGTAATGTCTACCATATAGGTGGTGCCAGTGGTGGAGGGGGGGAGACAGGAGTTTCTGACAGTAATGTGTACCATATAGGTGGTGCCAGTGGTGGAGGGGAGACAGGAGTTTCTGACAGTAATGTCTACCATATAGGTGGTGCCAGTGTTGGAGGGGAGACAGGAGTTTCTGACAGTAATGTCTACCATATAGGTGGTGCCAGTGGTGGAGGGGGGGAGACAGGAGTTTCTGACAGTAATGTGTACCATATAGGTGGTGCCAGTGGTGGAGGAGGGGAGACAGGAGTTTCTGACAGTAATGTCTACCATATAGGTGGTGCCAGTGGTGGAGGGGGGGAGACAGGAGTTTCTGACAGTAATGTCTACCATATAGGTGGTGCCAGTGGTGGAGGAGGGGAGACAGGAGTTTCTGACAGTAATGTGTACCATATAGGTGGTGCCAGTGGTGGAGGAGGGGAGACAGGAGTTTCTGACAGTAATGTCTACCATATAGGTGGTGCCAGTGGTGGAGGGGAGACAGGAGTTTCTGACAGTAATGTCTACCATATAGGTGGTGCCAGTGGTGGAGGAGGGGAGACAGGAGTTTCTGACAGTAATGTCTACCATATAGGTGGTGCCAGTGGTGGAGGGGAGACAGGAGTTTCTGACAGTAATGTCTACCATATAGGTGGTGCCAGTGTTGGAGGGGAGACAGGAGTTTCTGACAGTAATGTCTACCATATAGGTGGTGCCAGTGGTGGAGGGGAGGCAGGAGTTTCTGACAGTAATGTCTACCATATAGGTGGTGCCAGTGGTGGAGGGGAGACAGGAGTTTCTGACAGTAATGTCTACCATATAGGTGGTGCCAGTGTTGGAGGGGAGACAGGAGTTTCTGACAGTAATGTCTACCATATAGGTGGTGCCAGTGGTGGAGGAGGGGAGACAGGAGTTTCTGACAGTAATGTCTACCATATAGGTGGTGCCAGTGGTGGAGGGGGGGAGACAGGAGTTTCTGACAGTAATGTCTACCATATAGGTGGTGCCAGTGGTGGAGGGGGGGAGACAGGAGTTTCTGACAGTAATGTCTACCATATAGGTGGTGCCAGTGGTGGAGGGGGGGGAGACAGGAGTTTCTGACAGTAATGTCTACCATATAGGTGGTGCCAGTGGTGGAGGGGAGACAGGAGTTTCTGACAGTAATGTCTACCATATAGGTGGTGCCAGTGGTGGAGGGGGGGGAGACAGGAGTTTCTGACAGTAATGTCTACCATATAGGTGGTGCCAGTGGTGGAGGGGGGGAGACAGGAGTTTCTGACAGTAATGTGTACCATATAGGTGGTGCCTGTGGTGGAGGGGGGGAGACAGGAGTTTCTGACAGTAATGTCTACCATATAGGTGGTGCCTGTGGTGGAGGGGGGGAGACAGGAGTTTCTGACAGTAATGTCTACCATATAGGTGGTGCCAGTGGTGGAGGGGGGGGGGGAGACAGGAGTTTCTGACAGTAATGTGTACCATATAGGTGGTGCCAGTGGTGGAGGGGAGACAGGAGTTTCTGACAGTAATGTCTACCATATAGGTGGTGCCAGTGGTGGAGGAGGGGAGACAGGAGTTTCTGACAGTAATGTCTACCATATAGGTGGTGCCAGTGGTGGAGGGGGGGAGACAGGAGTTTCTGAGAGTAATGTCTACCATATAGGTGGTGCCAGTGGTGGAGGGGAGACAGGAGTTTCTGACAGTAATGTCTACCATATAGGTGGTGCCAGTGGTGGAGGGGAGACAGGAGTTTCTGACAGTAATGTCTACCATATAGGTGGTGCCAGTGGTGGAGGGGGGGCAGGAGTTTCTGACAGTAATGTCTACCATATAGGTGGTGCCAGTGGTGGAGGAGAGACAGGAGTTTCTGACAGTAATGTCTACCATATAGGTGGTGCCAGTGGTGGAGGGGGGGAGACAGGAGTTTCTGACAGTAATGTCTACCATATAGGTGGTGCCAGTGGTGGAGGGGGGGAGACAGGAGTTTCTGAGAGTAATGTCTACCATATAGATGGTGCCAGTGGTGGAGGGGAGACAGGAGTTTCTGACAGTAATGTCTACCATATAGGTGGTGCCAGTGGTGGAGGGGGGACAGGAGTTTCTGACAGTAATGTCTACCATATAGGTGGTGCCAGTGGTGGAGGGGAGACAGGAGTTTCTGACAGTAATGTCTACCATATAGGTGGTGCCAGTGGTGGAGGGGAGACAGGAGTTTCTGACAGTAATGTCTACCATATAGGTGGTGCCAGTGGTGGAGGGGGGACAGGAGTTTCTGACAGTAATGTCTACCATATAGGTGGTGCCAGTGGTGGAGGAGGGGAGACAGGAGTTTCTGACAGTAATGTCTACCATATAGGTGGTGCCAGTGGTGGAGGAGGGGAGACAGGAGTTTCTGACAGTAATGTCTACCATATAGGTGGTGCCAGTGGTGGAGGAGGGGAGACAGGAGTTTCTGACAGTAATGTCTACCATATAGGTGATGCCAGTGGTGGAGGGGGGGCAGGAGTTTCTGACAGTAATGTCTACTATATAGGTGGTGCCAGTGGTGGATGGGGGGGAGACAGGAGTTTCTGACAGTAATGTCTACCATATAGGTTGTGCCAGTGGTGGTGGAGGGGAGACAGGAGTTTCTGACAGTAATGTCTACCATATAGGTGGTGCCAGTGGTGGAGGAGGGGAGACAGGAGTTTCTGACAGTAATGTCTACCATATAGGTGGTGCCAGTGGTGGAGGAGGGGGGACAGGAGTTTCTGACAGTAATGTCTACCATATAGGTGGTACCAGTGGTGGAGGAGGGGAGACAGGAGTTTCTGACAGTAATGTCTACCATATAGGTGGTGCCAGTGGTGGACGGGAGACAGGAGTTTCTGACAGTAATGTCTAACATATAGGTGGTGCCAATGGTGGAGGGGGGACAGGAGTTTCTGACAGTAATGTGTACCATATAGGTGGTGCCAGTGGTGGAGGAGGGGGGACAGGAGTTTCTGACAGTAATGTGTACCATATAGGTGGTGCCAGTGGTGGAGGGGAGACAGGAGTTTCTGACAGTAATGTCTACCATATAGGTGGTGCCAGTGATGGAGGGGGGGGGGGAGACAGGAGTTTCTGACAGTAATGTGTACCATATAGGTGGTGCCAATGGTGGAGGGGGGACAGGAGTTTCTGACAGTAATGTCTACCATATAGGTGGTGCCAGTGGTGGAGGGGGGACAGGAGTTTCTGACAGTAATGTCTACCATATAGGTGGTGCCAGTGGTGGAGGAAGGGACAGGAGTTTCTGACAGTAATGTCTACCATATAGGTGGTGCCAATGGTGGAGGGGGGACAGGAGTTTCTGACAGTAATGTCTACCATATAGGTGGTGCCAATGGTGGAGGGGGGACAGGAGTTTCTGACAGTAATGTCTACCATATAGGTGGTGCCAGTGGTGGAGGGGGGACAGGAGTTTCTGACAGTAATGTGTACCATATAGGTGGTGCCAGTGGTGGAGGAGGGGGGACAGGAGTTTCTGACAGTAATGTGTACCATATAGGTGGTGCCAGTGGTGGAGGGGGGACAGGAGTTTCTGACAGTAATGTCTACCATATAGGTGGTGCCAGTGGTGGAGGGGAGACAGGAGTTTCTGACAGTAATGTCTACCATATAGGTGGTGCCAGTGGTGGAGGGGGGGGGAGACAGGAGTTTCTGACAGTAATGTCTACCATATAGGTGGTGCCAGTGGTGGAGGAGAGACAGGAGTTTCTGACAGTAATGTGTACCATATAGGTGGTGCCAGTGATGGAGGGGAGACAGGAGTTTCTGACAGTAATGTCTACCATATAGGTGGTGCCAGTGATGGAGGGGAGACAGGAGTTTCTGACAGTAATGTGTACCATATAGGTGGTGCCAGTGATGGAGGGGAGACAGGAGTTTCTGACAGTAATGTGTACCATATAGATGGTGCCAGTGATGGAGGGGAGACAGGAGTTTCTGACAGTAATGTCTACCATATAGGTGGGGCCAGTGGTGGAGGAGGGGAGACAGGAGTTTCTGACAGTAATGTCTACCATATAGGTGGTGCCAGTGATGGAGGGGAGACAGGAGTTTCTGACAGTAATGTCTACCATATAGGTGGTGCCAGTGGTGGAGGGGAGACAGGAGTTTCTGACAGTAATGTCTACCATATAGGTGGATGCCAGTGGTGGAGGGGGGACAGGAGTTTCTGACAGTAATGTCTACCATATAGGTGGTGCCAGTGGTGGAGGAAGGGACAGGAGTTTCTGACAGTAATGTCTACCATATAGGTGGTGCCAATGGTGGAGGGGGGACAGGAGTTTCTGACAGTAATGTCTACCATATAGGTGGTGCCAATGGTGGAGGGGGGACAGGAGTTTCTGACAGTAATGTCTACCATATAGGTGGTGCCAGTGGTGGAGGGGGGACAGGAGTTTCTGACAGTAATGTGTACCATATAGGTGGTGCCAGTGGTGGAGGAGGGGGGACAGGAGTTTCTGACAGTAATGTGTACCATATAGGTGGTGCCAGTGGTGGAGGGGGGACAGGAGTTTCTGACAGTAATGTCTACCATATAGGTGGTGCCAGTGGTGGAGGGGAGACAGGAGTTTCTGACAGTAATGTCTACCATATAGGTGGTGCCAGTGGTGGAGGGGGGGGGGGGAGACAGGAGTTTCTGACAGTAATGTCTACCATATAGGTGGTGCCAGTGGTGGAGGAGAGACAGGAGTTTCTGACAGTAATGTGTACCATATAGGTGGTGCCAGTGATGGAGGGGAGACAGGAGTTTCTGACAGTAATGTCTACCATATAGGTGGTGCCAGTGATGGAGGGGAGACAGGAGTTTCTGACAGTAATGTGTACCATATAGGTGGTGCCAGTGATGGAGGGGAGACAGGAGTTTCTGACAGTAATGTGTACCATATAGATGGTGCCAGTGATGGAGGGGAGACAGGAGTTTCTGACAGTAATGTCTACCATATAGGTGGTGCCAGTGGTGGAGGAGAGACAGGAGTTTCTGTCAGTAATGTCTACCATATAGGTGGTGCCAGTGGAGGAGGGGGGGAGACAGGAGTTTCTGTCAGTAATGTCTACCATATAGGTGGTGCCAGTGGTGGAGGAGGGGAGACAGGAGTTTCTGACAGTAATGTCTACCATATAGGTGGTGCCAGTGGTGGAGAGGAGACAGGAGTTTCTGACAGTAATGTCTACCATATAGGTGGTGCCAGTGGTGGAGGGGAGACAGGAGTTTCTGACAGTAATGTCTACCATATAGGTGGTGCCAGTGGTGGAGGGGAGACAGGAGTTTCTGACAGTAATGTCTACCATATAGGTGGTGCCAGTGGTGGAGGGGAGACAGGAGTTTCTGACAGTAATGTGTACCATATAGGTGGTACCAGCGGTGGAGGGGAGACAGGAGTTTCTGACAGTAATGTGTACCATATAGGTGGTGCCAGTGGTGTAGAGGAGACAGGAGTTTCTGACAGTAATGTCTACCATATAGGTGGTGCCAGTGGTGGAGGGGAGACAGGAGTTTCTGACAGTAATGTCTACCATATAGGTGGTGCCAGTGGTGAAGGGGAGACAGGAGTTTCTGACAGTAATGTGTACCATATAGGTGGTACCAGCGGTGGAGGGGAGACAGGAGTTTCTGACAGTAATGTGTACCATATAGGTGGTGCCAGTGGTGGAGGAGGGGAGACAGGAGTTTCTGTCAGTAATGTCTACCATATAGGTGGTGCCAGTGGTGGAGGGGAGACAGGAGTTTCTGACAGTAATGTCTACCATATAGGTGGTGCCAGTGGTGGAGGAGGGGAGACAGGAGTTTCTGTCAGTAATGTCTACCATATAGGTGCTGCCAGTGGTGGAGGGGGGGAGACAGGAGTTTCTGTCAGTAATGTCTACCATATAGGTGGTGCCAGTGGTGGAGGGGAGGCAGGAGTTTCTGACAGTAATGTCTACCATATAGGTGGTGCCAGTGGTGGAGGGGAGGCAGGAGTTTCTGACAGTAATGTCTACCATATAGGTGGTGCCAGTGGTGGAGGGGAGACAGGAGTTTCTGACAGTAATGTCTACCATATAGGTGGTGCCAGTGGTGGAGGGGAGGCAGGAGTTTCTGACAGTAATGTCTACCATATAGGTGGTGCCAGTGGTGGAGGGGAGGCAGGAGTTTCTGACAGTAATGTCTACCATATACATGGTGCCAGTGGTGGAGGGGAGACAGGAGTTTCTGACAGTAATGTCTACCATATAGGTGGTGCCAGTGGTGGAGGGGAGACAGGAGTTTCTGACAGTAATGTCTACCATATAGGTGGTGCCAGTGGTGGAGGGGGGGAGACAGGAGTTTCTGACAGTAATGTGTACCATATAGGTGGTGCCAGTGGTGGAGGGGGGGAGACAGGAGTTTCTGACAGTAATGTCTACCATATAGGTGGTGCCAGTGGTGGAGGGGAGACAGGAGTTTCTGACAGTAATGTCTACCATATAGGTGGTGCCAGTGGTGGAGGGGGGGAGACAGGAGTTTCTGACAGTAATGTGTACCATATAGGTGGTGCCAGTGGTGGAGGGGGGACAGGAGTTTCTGACAGTAATGTCTACCATATAGGTGGTGCCAGTGGTGGAGGGGAGACAGGAGTTTCTGACAGTAATGTGTACCATATAGGTGGTGCCAGTGGTGGAGGGGAGACAGGAGTTTCTGACAGTAATGTCTACCATATAGGTGGTGCCAGTGGTGGAGGAGGGGAGACAGGAGTTTCTGACAGTAATGTCTACCATATAGGTGGTGCCAGTGGTGGAGGGGGGGAGACAGGAGTTTCTGAGAGTAATGTCTACCATATAGGTGGTGCCAGTGGTGGAGGGGAGACAGGAGTTTCTGACAGTAATGTGTACCATATAGGTGGTACCAGCGGTGGAGGGGAGACAGGAGTTTCTGACAGTAATGTGTACCATATAGGTGGTGCCAGTGGTGGAGGAGGGGAGACAGGAGTTTCTGTCAGTAATGTCTACCATATAGGTGGTGCCAGTGGTGGAGGGGAGACAGGAGTTTCTGACAGTAATGTCTACCATATAGGTGGTGCCAGTGGTGGAGGAGGGGAGACAGGAGTTTCTGTCAGTAATGTCTACCATATAGGTGCTGCCAGTGGTGGAGGGGGGGAGACAGGAGTTTCTGTCAGTAATGTCTACCATATAGGTGGTGCCAGTGGTGGAGGGGAGGCAGGAGTTTCTGACAGTAATGTCTACCATATAGGTGGTGCCAGTGGTGGAGGGGAGGCAGGAGTTTCTGACAGTAATGTCTACCATATAGGTGGTGCCAGTGGTGGAGGGGAGACAGGAGTTTCTGACAGTAATGTCTACCATATAGGTGGTGCCAGTGGTGGAGGGGAGGCAGGAGTTTCTGACAGTAATGTCTACCATATAGGTGGTGCCAGTGGTGGAGGGGAGGCAGGAGTTTCTGACAGTAATGTCTACCATATACATGGTGCCAGTGGTGGAGGGGAGACAGGAGTTTCTGACAGTAATGTCTACCATATAGGTGGTGCCAGTGGTGGAGGGGAGACAGGAGTTTCTGACAGTAATGTCTACCATATAGGTGGTGCCAGTGGTGGAGGGGGGGAGACAGGAGTTTCTGACAGTAATGTGTACCATATAGGTGGTGCCAGTGGTGGAGGGGGGGAGACAGGAGTTTCTGACAGTAATGTCTACCATATAGGTGGTGCCAGTGGTGGAGGGGAGACAGGAGTTTCTGACAGTAATGTCTACCATATAGGTGGTGCCAGTGGTGGAGGGGGGGAGACAGGAGTTTCTGACAGTAATGTGTACCATATAGGTGGTGCCAGTGGTGGAGGGGGGACAGGAGTTTCTGACAGTAATGTCTACCATATAGGTGGTGCCAGTGGTGGAGGGGAGACAGGAGTTTCTGACAGTAATGTGTACCATATAGGTGGTGCCAGTGGTGGAGGGGAGACAGGAGTTTCTGACAGTAATGTCTACCATATAGGTGGTGCCAGTGGTGGAGGAGGGGAGACAGGAGTTTCTGACAGTAATGTCTACCATATAGGTGGTGCCAGTGGTGGAGGGGGGGAGACAGGAGTTTCTGAGAGTAATGTCTACCATATAGGTGGTGCCAGTGGTGGAGGGGAGACAGGAGTTTCTGACAGTAATGTCTACCATATAGGTGGTGCCAGTGGTGGAGGGGAGACAGGAGTTTCTGACAGTAATGTCTACCATATAGGTGGTGCCAGTGGTGGAGGGGGGGCAGGAGTTTCTGACAGTAATGTCTACCATATAGGTGGTGCCAGTGGTGGAGGAGAGACAGGAGTTTCTGACAGTAATGTCTACCATATAGGTGGTGCCAGTGGTGGACGGGAGACAGGAGTTTCTGACAGTAATGTCTACCATATAGGTGGTGCCAGTGGTGGAGGGGAGGCAGGAGTTTCTGACAGTAATGTCTACCATATAGGTGGTGCCAGTGGTGGAGAGGAGACAGGAGTTTCTGACAGTAATGTGTACCATATAGGTGGTGCCAGTGGTGGAGGGGAGACAGGAGTTTCTGACAGTAATGTCTACCATATAGGTGGTGCCAGTGGTGGACGGGAGACAGGAGTTTCTGACAGTAATGTCTAACATATAGGTGGTGCCAATGGTGGAGGGGGGACAGGAGTTTCTGACAGTAATGTGTACCATATAGGTGGTGCCAGTGGTGGAGGAGGGGGGACAGGAGTTTCTGACAGTAATGTGTACCATATAGGTGGTGCCAGTGGTGGAGGGGAGACAGGAGTTTCTGACAGTAATGTCTACCATATAGGTGGTGCCAATGGTGGAGGGGGGGAGACAGGAGTTTCTGACAGTAATGTCTACCATATAGGTGGTGCCAGTGGTGGAGGAGGGGAGACAGGAGTTTCTGACAGTAATGTCTACCATATAGGTGGTGCCAGTGGTGGAGGGGAGACAGGAGTTTCTGACAGTAATGTCTACCATATAGGTGGTGCCAGTGGTGGAGGGGGGACAGGAGTTTCTGACAGTAATGTCTACCATATAGGTGGTGCCAGTGGTGGAGGGGAGACAGGAGTTTCTGACAGTAATGTCTACCATATAGGTGGTGCCAGTGGTGGAGGGGGGACAGGAGTTTCTGACAGTAATGTCTACCATATAGGTGGTGCCTGTGGTGGAGGGGGGGGGAGACAGGAGTTTCTGACAGTAATGTGTACCATATAGGTGGTGCCAGTGGTGGAGGGGAGACAGGAGTTTCTGACAGTAATGTCTACCATATAGGTGGTGCCAGTGGTGGAGGGGAGACAGAAGTTTCTGACAGTAATGTCTACCATATAGGTGGTGCCAGTGGTGGAGGAGGGGAGACAGGAGTTTCTGACAGTAATGTCTACCATATAGGTGGTGCCAGTGGTGGAGGGGGGGAGACAGGAGTTTCTGACAGTAATGTCTACCATATAGGTGGTGCCAGTGGTGGAGGGGAGACAGGAGTTTCTGACAGTAATGTCTACCATATAGGTGGTGCCAGTGGTGGAGGGGGGGGGGGGGGAGACAGGAGTTTCTGACAGTAATGTCTACCATATAGGTGGTGCCAGTGGTGGAGGGGGGGAGACAGGAGTTTCTGACAGTAATGTGTACCATATAGGTGGTGCCTGTGGTGGAGGGGGGGGAGACAGGAGTTTCTGACAGTAATGTCTACCATATAGGTGGTGCCTGTGGTGGAGGGGGGGGAGACAGGAGTTTCTGACAGTAATGTCTACCATATAGGTGGTGCCAGTGGTGGAGGGGGGGGAGACAGGAGTTTCTGACAGTAATGTGTACCATATAGGTGGTGCCAGTGGTGGAGGGGAGACAGGAGTTTCTGACAGTAATGTCTACCATATAGGTGGTGCCAGTGGTGGAGGAGGGGAGACAGGAGTTTCTGACAGTAATGTCTACCATATAGGTGGTGCCAGTGGTGGAGGGGGGGAGACAGGAGTTTCTGAGAGTAATGTCTACCATATAGGTGGTGCCAGTGGTGGAGGGGAGACAGGAGTTTCTGACAGTAATGTCTACCATATAGGTGGTGCCAGTGGTGGAGGGGAGACAGGAGTTTCTGACAGTAATGTCTACCATATAGGTGGTGCCAGTGGTGGAGGGGGGGCAGGAGTTTCTGACAGTAATGTCTACCATATAGGTGGTGCCAGTGGTGGAGGAGAGACAGGAGTTTCTGACAGTAATGTCTACCATATAGGTGGTGCCAGTGGTGGAGGGGGGGAGACAGGAGTTTCTGACAGTAATGTCTACCATATAGGTGGTGCCAGTGGTGGAGGGGGGAGACAGGAGTTTCTGAGAGTAATGTCTACCATATAGGTGGTGCCAGTGGTGGAGGGGAGACAGGAGTTTCTGACAGTAATGTCTACCATATAGGTGGTGCCAGTGGTGGAGGGGGGACAGGAGTTTCTGACAGTAATGTCTACCATATAGGTGGTGCCAGTGGTGGAGGAGGGGAGACAGGAGTTTCTGACAGTAATGTCTACCATATAGGTGGTGCCAGTGGTGGAGGAGAGACAGGAGTTTCTGACAGTAATGTCTACCATATAGGTGGTGCCAGTGGTGGAGGAGGGGAGACAGGAGTTTCTGACAGTAATGTCTACCATATAGGTGGTGCCAGTGGTGGAGGGGGGGGAGACAGGAGTTTCTGACAGTAATGTCTACCATATAGGTGGTGCCAGTGGTGGAGGGGGGGGAGACAGGAGTTTCTGACAGTAATGTATACCATATAGGTGGTGCCAGTGGTGGAGGGCAGACAGGAGTTTCTGACAGTAATGTCTACCATATAGGTGGTGCCAGTGGTGGAGGGGGGGGAGACAGGAGTTTCTGACAGTAATGTCTACCATATAGGTGGTGCCAGTGGTGGAGGGGGGGAGACAGGAGTTTCTGACAGTAATGTGTACCATATAGGTGGTGCCTGTGGTGGAGGGGGGGGGGAGACAGGAGTTTCTGACAGTAATGTCTACCATATAGGTGGTGCCTGTGGTGGAGGGGGGGGAGACAGGAGTTTCTGACAGTAATGTCTACCATATAGGTGGTGCCAGTGGTGGAGGGGGGGAGACAGGAGTTTCTGAGAGTAATGTGTACCATATAGGTGGTGCCAGTGGTGGAGGGGAGACAGGAGTTTCTGAGAGTAATGTCTACCATATAGGTGGTGCCAGTGGTGGAGGAGGGGAGACAGGAGTTTCTGACAGTAATGTCTACCATATAGGTGGTGCCAGTGGTGGAGGGGGGGAGACAGGAGTTTCTGAGAGTAATGTCTACCATATAGGTGGTGCCAGTGGTGGAGGGGTGGAGACAGGAGTTTCTGACAGTAATGTCTACCATATAGGTGGTGCCAGTGGTGGAGGGGGGGAGACAGGAGTTTCTGACAGTAATGTCTACCATATAGGTGGTGCCAGTGGTGGAGGGGGGGAGACAGGAGTTTCTGAGAGTAATGTCTACCATATAGGTGGTGCCAGTGGTGGAGGGGAGACAGGAGTTTCTGACAGTAATGTCTACCATATAGGTGGTGCCAGTGGTGGAGGGGGGGCAGGAGTTTCTGACAGTAATGTCTACCATATAGGTGGTGCCAGTGGTGGAGGAGAGACAGGAGTTTCTGACAGTAATGTCTACCATATAGGTGGTGCCAGTGGTGGAGGGGGGGAGACAGGAGTTTCTGACAGTAATGTCTACCATATAGGTGGTGCCAGTGGTGGAGGGGGGGAGACAGGAGTTTCTGAGAGTAATGTCTACCATATAGGTGGTGCCAGTGGTGGAGGGGGGGAGACAGGAGTTTCTGACAGTAATGTCTACCATATAGGTTGTGCCAGTGGTGGTGGAGGGGAGACAGGAGTTTCTGACAGTAATGTCTACCATATAGGTGGTGCCAGTGGTGGAGGGGGGGCAGGAGTTTCTGACAGTAATGTCTACTATATAGGTGGTGCCCGTGGTGGAGGGGGGGGAGACAGGAGTTTCTGACAGTAATGTCTACCATATAGGTTGTGCCAGTGGTGGTGGAGGGGAGACAGGAGTTTCTGACAGTAATGTCTACCATATAGGTGGTGCCAGTGGTGGAGGAGGGGAGACAGGAGTTTCTGACAGTAATGTCTACCATATAGGTGGTGCCAGTGGTGGAGGAGGGGGGACAGGAGTTTCTGACAGTAATGTCTACCATATAGGTGGTGCCAGTGGTGGAGGGGAGGCAGGAGTTTCTGACAGTAATGTCTACCATATAGGTGGTGCCAGTGGTGGAGAGGAGACAGGAGTTTCTGACAGTAATGTGTACCATATAGGTGGTGCCAGTGGTGGAGGGGAGACAGGAGTTTCTGACAGTAATGTCTACCATATAGGTGGTGCCAGTGGTGGACGGGAGACAGGAGTTTCTGACAGTAATGTCTAACATATAGGTGGTGCCAATGGTGGAGGGGGGACAGGAGTTTCTGACAGTAATGTGTACCATATAGGTGGTGCCAGTGGTGGAGGAGGGGGGACAGGAGTTTCTGACAGTAATGTGTACCATATAGGTGGTGCCAGTGGTGGAGGGGAGACAGGAGTTTCTGACAGTAATGTCTACCATATAGGTGGTGCCAGTGGTGGAGGGGGGGAGACAGGAGTTTCTGACAGTAATGTCTACCATATAGGTGGTGCCAGTGGTGGAGGAGGGGAGACAGGAGTTTCTGACAGTAATGTCTACCATATAGGTGGTGCCAGTGGTGGAGGGGAGACAGGAGTTTCTGACAGTAATGTCTACCATATAGGTGGTGCCAGTGGTGGAGGGGGGACAGGAGTTTCTGACAGTAATGTCTACCATATAGGTGGTGCCAGTGGTGGAGGGGAGACAGGAGTTTCTGACAGTAATGTCTACCATATAGGTGGTGCCAGTGGTGGAGGGGGGACAGGAGTTTCTGACAGTAATGTCTACCATATAGGTGGTGCCAGTGGTGGAGGGGAGACAGGAGTTTCTGACAGTAATGTCTACCATATAGGTGGTGCCAGTGGTGGAGGGGAGACAGAAGTTTCTGACAGTAATGTCTACCATATAGGTGGTGCCAGTGGTGGAGGAGGGGAGACAGGAGTTTCTGACAGTAATGTCTACCATATAGGTGGTGCCAGTGGTGGAGGGGGGGGAGACAGGAGTTTCTGACAGTAATGTCTACCATATAGGTGGTGCAAGTGGTGGAGGGGAGACAGGAGTTTCTGACAGTAATGTCTACCATATAGGTGGTGCCAGTGGTGGAGGGGGGGGAGACAGGAGTTTCTGACAGTAATGTCTACCATATAGGTGGTGCCAGTGGTGGAGGGGGGGAGACAGGAGTTTCTGACAGTAATGTCTACCATATAGGTGGTGCCAGTGGTGGAGGGGGGGGGAGACAGGAGTTTCTGACAGTAATGTCTACCATATAGGTGGTGCCAGTGGTGGAGGGGAGACAGGAGTTTCTGACAGTAATGTCTACCATATAGGTGGTGCCAGTGGTGGAGGGGGGGGGAGACAGGAGTTTCTGACAGTAATGTCTACCATATAGGTGGTGCCAGTGGTGGAGGGGGGGAGACAGGAGTTTCTGACAGTAATGTGTACCATATAGGTGGTGCCTGTGGTGGAGGGGGGGAGACAGGAGTTTCTGACAGTAATGTCTACCATATAGGTGGTGCCTGTGGTGGAGGGGGGGGAGACAGGAGTTTCTGACAGTAATGTCTACCATATAGGTGGTGCCAGTGGTGGAGGGGGGGGGGGGGGAGACAGGAGTTTCTGACAGTAATGTGTACCATATAGGTGGTGCCAGTGGTGGAGGGGAGACAGGAGTTTCTGACAGTAATGTCTACCATATAGGTGGTGCCAGTGGTGGAGGAGGGGAGACAGGAGTTTCTGACAGTAATGTCTACCATATAGGTGGTGCCAGTGGTGGAGGGGGGGAGACAGGAGTTTCTGAGAGTAATGTCTACCATATAGGTGGTGCCAGTGGTGGAGGGGAGACAGGAGTTTCTGACAGTAATGTCTACCATATAGGTGGTGCCAGTGGTGGAGGGGAGACAGGAGTTTCTGACAGTAATGTCTACCATATAGGTGGTGCCAGTGGTGGAGGGGGGGCAGGAGTTTCTGACAGTAATGTCTACCATATAGGTGGTGCCAGTGGTGGAGGAGAGACAGGAGTTTCTGACAGTAATGTCTACCATATAGGTGGTGCCAGTGGTGGAGGGGGGGAGACAGGAGTTTCTGACAGTAATGTCTACCATATAGGTGGTGCCAGTGGTGGAGGGGGGGAGACAGGAGTTTCTGAGAGTAATGTCTACCATATAGGTGGTGCCAGTGGTGGAGGGGAGACAGGAGTTTCTGACAGTAATGTCTACCATATAGGTGGTGCCAGTGGTGGAGGGGGGACAGGAGTTTCTGACAGTAATGTCTACCATATAGGTGGTGCCAGTGGTGGAGGAGGGGAGACAGGAGTTTCTGACAGTAATGTCTACCATATAGGTGGTGCCAGTGGTGGAGGAGGGGAGACAGGAGTTTCTGACAGTAATGTCTACCATATAGGTGGTGCCAGTGGTGGAGGAGGGGAGACAGGAGTTTCTGACAGTAATGTCTACCATATAGGTGATGCCAGTGGTGGAGGGGGGGCAGGAGTTTCTGACAGTAATGTCTACTATATAGGTGGTGCCAGTGGTGGATGGGGGGGAGACAGGAGTTTCTGACAGTAATGTCTACCATATAGGTTGTGCCAGTGGTGGTGGAGGGGAGACAGGAGTTTCTGACAGTAATGTCTACCATATAGGTGGTGCCAGTGGTGGAGGAGGGGAGACAGGAGTTTCTGACAGTAATGTCTACCATATAGGTGGTGCCAGTGGTGGAGGAGGGGGGACAGGAGTTTCTGACAGTAATGTCTACCATATAGGTGGTACCAGTGGTGGAGGAGGGGAGACAGGAGTTTCTGACAGTAATGTCTACCATATAGGTGGTGCCAGTGGTGGAGGAGGGGGGACAGGAGTTTCTGACAGTAATGTCTACCATATAGGTGGTACCAGTGGTGGAGGAGGGGAGACAGGAGTTTCTGACAGTAATGTCTACCATATAGGTGGTGCCAGTGGTGGACGGGAGACAGGAGTTTCTGACAGTAATGTCTAACATATAGGTGGTGCCAATGGTGGAGGGGGGACAGGAGTTTCTGACAGTAATGTGTACCATATAGGTGGTGCCAGTGGTGGAGGAGGGGGGACAGGAGTTTCTGACAGTAATGTGTACCATATAGGTGGTGCCAGTGGTGGAGGGGAGACAGGAGTTTCTGACAGTAATGTCTACCATATAGGTGGTGCCAGTGATGGAGGGGGGGGGGGAGACAGGAGTTTCTGACAGTAATGTGTACCATATAGGTGGTGCCAATGGTGGAGGGGGGACAGGTGTTTCTGACAGTAATGTCTACCATATAGGTGGTGCCAGTGGTGGAGGGGGGACAGGAGTTTCTGACAGTAATGTCTACCATATAGGTGGTGCCAGTGGTGGAGGAAGGGACAGGAGTTTCTGACAGTAATGTCTACCATATAGGTGGTGCCAATGGTGGAGGGGGGACAGGAGTTTCTGACAGTAATGTCTACCATATAGGTGGTGCCAATGGTGGAGGGGGGACAGGAGTTTCTGACAGTAATGTCTACCATATAGGTGGTGCCAGTGGTGGAGGGGGGACAGGAGTTTCTGACAGTAATGTGTACCATATAGGTGGTGCCAGTGGTGGAGGAGGGGGGACAGGAGTTTCTGACAGTAATGTGTACCATATAGGTGGTGCCAGTGGTGGAGGGGGGACAGGAGTTTCTGACAGTAATGTCTACCATATAGGTGGTGCCAGTGGTGGAGGGGAGACAGGAGTTTCTGACAGTAATGTCTACCATATAGGTGGTGCCAGTGGTGGAGGGGGGGGGAGACAGGAGTTTCTGACAGTAATGTCTACCATATAGGTGGTGCCAGTGGTGGAGGAGAGACAGGAGTTTCTGACAGTAATGTGTACCATATAGGTGGTGCCAGTGATGGAGGGGAGACAGGAGTTTCTGACAGTAATGTCTACCATATAGGTGGTGCCAGTGATGGAGGGGAGACAGGAGTTTCTGACAGTAATGTGTACCATATAGGTGGTGCCAGTGATGGAGGGGAGACAGGAGTTTCTGACAGTAATGTGTACCATATAGATGGTGCCAGTGATGGAGGGGAGACAGGAGTTTCTGACAGTAATGTCTACCATATAGGTGGGGCCAGTGGTGGAGGAGGGGAGACAGGAGTTTCTGACAGTAATGTCTACCATATAGGTGGTGCCAGTGATGGAGGGGAGACAGGAGTTTCTGACAGTAATGTCTACCATATAGGTGGTGCCAGTGGTGGAGGGGAGACAGGAGTTTCTGACAGTAATGTCTACCATATAGGTGGATGCCAGTGGTGGAGGGGGGACAGGAGTTTCTGACAGTAATGTCTACCATATAGGTGGTGCCAGTGGTGGAGGAAGGGACAGGAGTTTCTGACAGTAATGTCTACCATATAGGTGGTGCCAATGGTGGAGGGGGGACAGGAGTTTCTGACAGTAATGTCTACCATATAGGTGGTGCCAATGGTGGAGGGGGGACAGGAGTTTCTGACAGTAATGTCTACCATATAGGTGGTGCCAGTGGTGGAGGGGGGACAGGAGTTTCTGACAGTAATGTGTACCATATAGGTGGTGCCAGTGGTGGAGGAGGGGGGACAGGAGTTTCTGACAGTAATGTGTACCATATAGGTGGTGCCAGTGGTGGAGGGGGGACAGGAGTTTCTGACAGTAATGTCTACCATATAGGTGGTGCCAGTGGTGGAGGGGAGACAGGAGTTTCTGACAGTAATGTCTACCATATAGGTGGTGCCAGTGGTGGAGGGGGGGGGGGGGGGGAGACAGGAGTTTCTGACAGTAATGTGTACCATATAGGTGGTGCCAGTGGTGGAGGAGAGACAGGAGTTTCTGACAGTAATGTGTACCATATAGGTGGTGCCAGTGATGGAGGGGAGACAGGAGTTTCTGACAGTAATGTCTACCATATAGGTGGTGCCAGTGATGGAGGGGAGACAGGAGTTTCTGACAGTAATGTGTACCATATAGGTGGTGCCAGTGATGGAGGGGAGACAGGAGTTTCTGACAGTAATGTGTACCATATAGATGGTGCCAGTGATGGAGGGGAGACAGGAGTTTCTGACAGTAATGTCTACCATATAGGTGGTGCCAGTGGTGGAGGAGAGACAGGAGTTTCTGACAGTAATGTCTACCATATAGGTGGTGCCAGTGATGGAGGGGAGACAGGAGTTTCTGACAGTAATGTCTACCATATAGGTGGTGCCAGTGGTGGAGGGGAGACAGGAGTTTCTGACAGTAATGTCTACCATA
Organism: Eledone cirrhosa; assembly: GCA_964016885.1. NCBI lineage: Eukaryota > Metazoa > Mollusca > Cephalopoda > Octopoda > Eledonidae > Eledone > Eledone cirrhosa. Next base: position 25,267,654 of record OZ024764.1, read on the forward strand.
TAGGTGGTGCCAGTGGTGGAGGGGAGACAGGAGTTTCTGACAGTGATGTCTACCATATAGGTGGTGCCAGTGGTGGAGGGGAGGCAGGAGTTTCTGACAGTAATGTCTACCATATAGGTGGTGCCAGTGGTGGAGGAGGGGAGACAGGAGTTTCTGACAGTAATGTCTACCATATAGGTGGTGCCAGTGGTGGAGGAGGGGAGACAGGAGTTTCTGACAGTAATGTCTACCATATAGGTGGTGCCAGTGGTGGAGGAGGGGGGACAGGAGTTTCTGACAGTAATGTCTACCATATAGGTGGTGCCAGTGGTGGAGGGGGGACAGGAGTTTCTGACAGTAATGTCTACCATATAGGTGGTGCCAGTGGTGGAGGGGGGACAGGAGTTTCTGACAGTAATGTCTACCATATAGGTGGTGCCAGTGGTGGAGAAGGGGAGACAGGAGTTTCTGACAGTAATGTCTACCATATAGGTGGTGCCAGTGGTGGAGGGGGGACAGGAGTTTCTGACAGTAATGTCTACCATATAGGTGGTGCCAGTGGTGGAGGAGAGACAGGAGTTTCTGACAGTAATGTCTACCATATAGGTGGTGCCAGTGGTGGAGGAGGGGAGACAGGAGTTTCTGTCAGTAATGTCTACCATATAGGTGGTGCCAGTGGAGGAGGGGGGGAGACAGGAGTTTCTGTCAGTAATGTCTACCATATAGGTGGTGCCAGTGGTGGAGGAGGGGAGACAGGAGTTTCTGACAGTAATGTCTACCATATAGGTGGTGCCAGTGGTGGAGAGGAGACAGGAGTTTCTGACAGTAATGTCTACCATATAGGTGGTGCCAGTGGTGGAGGGGAGACAGGAGTTTCTGACAGTAATGTCTACCATATAGGTGGTGCCAGTGGTGGAGGGGAGACAGGAGTTTCTGACAGTAATGTCTACCATATAGGTGGTGCCAGTGGTGGAGGGGAGACAGGAGTTTCTGACAGTAATGTGTACCATATAGGTGGTACCAGCGGTGGAGGGGAGACAGGAGTTTCTGACAGTAATGTGTACCATATAGATGGTGCCAGTGGTGGAGGGGGGGAGACAGGAGTTTCTGACAGTAATGTGTACCATATAGGTGGTGCCAGTGGTGTAGAGGAGACAGGAGTTTCTGACAGTAATGTCTACCATATAGGTGGTGCCAGTGGTGGAGGGGAGACAGGAGTTTCTGACAGTAATGTCTACCATATAGGTGGTGCCAGTGGTGAAGGGGAGACAGGAGTTTCTGACAGTAATGTGTACCATATAGGTGGTACCAGCGGTGGAGGGGAGACAGGAGTTTCTGACAGTAATGTGTACCATATAGGTGGTGCCAGTGGTGGAGGGGGGACAGGAGTTTCTGACAGTAATGTGTACCATATAGGTGGTGCCCAGTGGTGGAGGAGGGGAGACAGGAGTTTCTGTCAGTAATGTCTACCATATAGGTGGTGCCAGTGGTGGAGGGGAGACAGGAGTTTCTGACAGTAATGTCTACCATATAGGTGGTGCCAGTGGTGGAGGAGGGGAGACAGGAGTTTCTGTCAGTAATGTCTACCATATAGGTGCTGCCAGTGGTGGAGGGGGGGAGACAGGAGTTTCTGTCAGTAATGTCTACCATATAGGTGGTGCCAGTGGTGGAGGGGAGGCAGGAGTTTCTGACAGTAATGTCTACCATATAGGTGGTGCCAGTGGTGGAGGGGAGGCAGGAGTTTCTGACAGTAATGTCTACCATATAGGTGGTGCCAGTGGTGGAGGGGAGACAGGAGTTTCTGACAGTAATGTCTACCATATAGGTGGTGCCAGTGGTGGAGGGGAGACAGGAGTTTCTGACAGTAATGTCTACCATATAGGTGGTGCCAGTGGTGGAGGGGAGGCAGGAGTTTCTGACAGTAATGTCTACCATATAGGTGGTGCCAGTGGTGGAGGGGAGGCAGGAGTTTCTGACAGTAATGTCTACCATATACATGGTGCCAGTGGTGGAGGGGAGACAGGAGTTTCTGACAGTAATGTCTACCATATAGGTGGTGCCAGTGGTGGAGGGGAGACAGGAGTTTCTGACAGTAATGTCTACCATATAGGTGGTGCCAGTGGTGGAGGGGGGGAGACAGGAGTTTCTGACAGTAATGTGTACCATATAGGTGGTGCCAGTGGTGGAGGGGGGGAGACAGGAGTTTCTGACAGTAATGTGTACCATATAGGTGGTGCCAGTGGTGGAGGAGGGGAGACAGGAGTTTCTGACAGTAATGTCTACCATATAGGTGGTGCCAGTGGTGGAGGGGGGACAGGAGTTTCTGACAGTAATGTCTACCATATAGGTGGTGCCAGTGGTGGAGGAGAGACAGGAGTTTCTGACAGTAATGTCTACCATATAGGTGGTGCCAGTGGTGGAGGAGGGGAGACAGGTGTTTCTGTCAGTAATGTCTACCATATAGGTGGTGCCAGTGGAGGAGGGGGGGAGACAGGAGTTTCTGTCAGTAATGTCTACCATACAGGTGGTGCCAGTGGTGGAGGAGGGGAGACAGGAGTTTCTGACAGTAATGTCTACCATATAGGTGGTGCCAGTGGTGGAGAGGAGACAGGAGTTTCTGACAGTAATGTCTACCATATAGGTGGTGCCAGTGGTGGAGGGGAGACAGGAGTTTCTGACAGTAATGTCTACCATATAGGTGGTGCCAGTGGTGGAGGGGAGACAGGAGTTTCTGACAGTAATGTCTACCATATAGGTGGTGCCAGTGGTGGAGGGGAGACAGGAGTTTCTGACAGTAATGTGTACCATATAGGTGGTACCAGCGGTGGAGGGGAGACAGGAGTTTCTGACAGTAATGTGTACCATATAGGTGGTGCCAGTGGTGTAGAGGAGACAGGAGTTTCTGACAGTAATGTCTACCATATAGGTGGTGCCAGTGGTGGAGGGGAGACAGGAGTTTCTGACAGTAATGTCTACCATATAGGTGGTGCCAGTGGTGAAGGGGAGACAGGAGTTTCTGACAGTAATGTGTACCATATAGGTGGTACCAGCGGTGGAGGGGAGACAGGAGTTTCTGACAGTAATGTGTACCATATAGGTGGTGCCAGTGGTGGAGGAGGGGAGACAGGAGTTTCTGTCAGTAATGTCTACCATATAGGTGGTGCCAGTGGTGGAGGGGGGGAGACAGGAGTTTCTGACAGTAATGTCTACCATATAGGTGGTGCCAGTGGTGGAGAGGAGACAGGAGTTTCTGACAGTAATGTGTACCATATAGGTGGTGCCAGTGGTGGAGGGGAGACAGGAGTTTCTGACAGTAATGTCTACCATATAGGTGGTGCCAGTGGTGGACGGGAGACAGGAGTTTCTGACAGTAATGTCTAACATATAGGTGGTGCCAATGGTGGAGGGGGGACAGGAGTTTCTGACAGTAATGTGTACCATATAGGTGGTGCCAGTGGTGGAGGAGGGGGGACAGGAGTTTCTGACAGTAATGTGTACCATATAGGTGGTGCCAGTGGTGGAGGGGAGACAGGAGTTTCTGACAGTAATGTCTACCATATAGGTGGTGCCAGTGGTGGAGGGGGGGAGACAGGAGTTTCTGACAGTAATGTCTACCATATAGGTGGTGCCAGTGGTGGAGGAGGGGAGACAGGAGTTTCTGACAGTAATGTCTACCATATAGGTGGTGCCAGTGGTGGAGAGGAGACAGGAGTTTCTGACAGTAATGTCTACCATATAGGTGGTGCCAGTGGTGGAGGGGGGACAGGAGTTTCTGACAGTAATGTCTACCATATAGGTGGTGCCAGTGGTGGAGGGGAGACAGGAGTTTCTGACAGTAATGTCTACCATATAGGTGGTGCCAGTGGTGGAGGGGGGACAGGAGTTTCTGACAGTAATGTCTACCATATAGGTGGTGCCAGTGGTGGAGGGGAGACAGGAGTTTCTGACAGTAATGTCTACCATATAGGTGGTGCCAGTGGTGGAGGGGAGACAGAAGTTTCTGACAGTAATGTCTACCATATAGGTGGTGCCAGTGGTGGAGGAGGGGAGACAGGAGTTTCTGACAGTAATGTCTACCATATAGGTGGTGCCAGTGGTGGAGGGGGGGGAGACAGGAGTTTCTGACAGTAATGTCTACCATATAGGTGGTGCAAGTGGTGGAGGGGAGACAGGAGTTTCTGACAGTAATGTCTACCATATAGGTGGTGCCAGTGGTGGAGGGGGGGGAGACAGGAGTTTCTGACAGTAATGTCTACCATATAGGTGGTGCCAGTGGTGGAGGGGGGGAGACAGGAGTTTCTGACAGTAATGTCTACCATATAGGTGGTGCCAGTGGTGGAGGGGGGGGGAGACAGGAGTTTCTGACAGTAATGTCTACCATATAGGTGGTGCCAGTGGTGGAGGGGGAGACAGGAGTTTCTGACAGTAATGTCTACCATATAGGTGGTGCCAGTGGTGGAGGGGGGGGAGACAGGAGTTTCTGACAGTAATGTCTACCATATAGGTGGTGCCAGTGGTGGAGGGGGGGAGACAGGAGTTTCTGACAGTAATGTGTACCATATAGGTGGTGCCTGTGGTGGAGGGGGGGAGACAGGAGTTTCTGACAGTAATGTCTACCATATAGGTGGTGCCTGTGGTGGAGGGGGGGGAGACAGGAGTTTCTGACAGTAATGTCTACCATATAGGTGGTGCCAGTGGTGGAGGGGGGGGGGGGGGGGAGACAGGAGTTTCTGACAGTAATGTGTACCATATAGGTGGTGCCAGTGGTGGAGGGGGAGACAGGAGTTTCTGACAGTAATGTCTACCATATAGGTGGTGCCAGTGGTGGAGGAGGGGAGACAGGAGTTTCTGACAGTAATGTCTACCATATAGGTGGTGCCAGTGGTGGAGGGGGGGAGACAGGAGTTTCTGAGAGTAATGTCTACCATATAGGTGGTGCCAGTGGTGGAGGGGAGACAGGAGTTTCTGACAGTAATGTCTACCATATAGGTGGTGCCAGTGGTGGAGGGGAGACAGGAGTTTCTGACAGTAATGTCTACCATATAGGTGGTGCCAGTGGTGGAGGGGGGGCAGGAGTTTCTGACAGTAATGTCTACCATATAGGTGGTGCCAGTGGTGGAGGAGAGACAGGAGTTTCTGACAGTAATGTCTACCATATAGGTGGTGCCAGTGGTGGAGGGGGGGAGACAGGAGTTTCTGACAGTAATGTCTACCATATAGGTGGTGCCAGTGGTGGAGGGGGGGAGACAGGAGTTTCTGAGAGTAATGTCTACCATATAGGTGGTGCCAGTGGTGGAGGGGAGACAGGAGTTTCTGACAGTAATGTCTACCATATAGGTGGTGCCAGTGGTGGAGGGGGGACAGGAGTTTCTGACAGTAATGTCTACCATATAGGTGGTGCCAGTGGTGGAGGAGGGGAGACAGGAGTTTCTGACAGTAATGTCTACCATATAGGTGGTGCCAGTGGTGGAGGAGGGGAGACAGGAGTTTCTGACAGTAATGTCTACCATATAGGTGGTGCCAGTGGTGGAGGAGGGGAGACAGGAGTTTCTGACAGTAATGTCTACCATATAGGTGATGCCAGTGGTGGAGGGGGGGCAGGAGTTTCTGACAGTAATGTCTACTATATAGGTGGTGCCAGTGGTGGATGGGGGGGAGACAGGAGTTTCTGACAGTAATGTCTACCATATAGGTTGTGCCAGTGGTGGTGGAGGGGAGACAGGAGTTTCTGACAGTAATGTCTACCATATAGGTGGTGCCAGTGGTGGAGGAGGGGAGACAGGAGTTTCTGACAGTAATGTCTACCATATAGGTGGTGCCAGTGGTGGAGGAGGGGGGACAGGAGTTTCTGACAGTAATGTCTACCATATAGGTGGTACCAGTGGTGGAGGAGGGGAGACAGGAGTTTCTGACAGTAATGTCTACCATATAGGTGGTGCCAGTGGTGGAGGAGGGGGGACAGGAGTTTCTGACAGTAATGTCTACCATATAGGTGGTACCAGTGGTGGAGGAGGGGAGACAGGAGTTTCTGACAGTAATGTCTACCATATAGGTGGTGCCAGTGGTGGACGGGAGACAGGAGTTTCTGACAGTAATGTCTAACATATAGGTGGTGCCAATGGTGGAGGGGGGACAGGAGTTTCTGACAGTAATGTGTACCATATAGGTGGTGCCAGTGGTGGAGGAGGGGGGACAGGAGTTTCTGACAGTAATGTGTACCATATAGGTGGTGCCAGTGGTGGAGGGGAGACAGGAGTTTCTGACAGTAATGTCTACCATATAGGTGGTGCCAGTGATGGAGGGGGGGGGGGAGACAGGAGTTTCTGACAGTAATGTGTACCATATAGGTGGTGCCAATGGTGGAGGGGGGACAGGTGTTTCTGACAGTAATGTCTACCATATAGGTGGTGCCAGTGGTGGAGGGGGGACAGGAGTTTCTGACAGTAATGTCTACCATATAGGTGGTGCCAGTGGTGGAGGAAGGGACAGGAGTTTCTGACAGTAATGTCTACCATATAGGTGGTGCCAATGGTGGAGGGGGGACAGGAGTTTCTGACAGTAATGTCTACCATATAGGTGGTGCCAATGGTGGAGGGGGGACAGGAGTTTCTGACAGTAATGTCTACCATATAGGTGGTGCCAGTGGTGGAGGGGGGACAGGAGTTTCTGACAGTAATGTGTACCATATAGGTGGTGCCAGTGGTGGAGGAGGGGGGACAGGAGTTTCTGACAGTAATGTGTACCATATAGGTGGTGCCAGTGGTGGAGGGGGGACAGGAGTTTCTGACAGTAATGTCTACCATATAGGTGGTGCCAGTGGTGGAGGGGAGACAGGAGTTTCTGACAGTAATGTCTACCATATAGGTGGTGCCAGTGGTGGAGGGGGGGGGAGACAGGAGTTTCTGACAGTAATGTCTACCATATAGGTGGTGCCAGTGGTGGAGGAGAGACAGGAGTTTCTGACAGTAATGTGTACCATATAGGTGGTGCCAGTGATGGAGGGGAGACAGGAGTTTCTGACAGTAATGTCTACCATATAGGTGGTGCCAGTGATGGAGGGGAGACAGGAGTTTCTGACAGTAATGTGTACCATATAGGTGGTGCCAGTGATGGAGGGGAGACAGGAGTTTCTGACAGTAATGTGTACCATATAGATGGTGCCAGTGATGGAGGGGAGACAGGAGTTTCTGACAGTAATGTCTACCATATAGGTGGGGCCAGTGGTGGAGGAGGGGAGACAGGAGTTTCTGACAGTAATGTCTACCATATAGGTGGTGCCAGTGATGGAGGGGAGACAGGAGTTTCTGACAGTAATGTCTACCATATAGGTGGTGCCAGTGGTGGAGGGGAGACAGGAGTTTCTGACAGTAATGTCTACCATATAGGTGGATGCCAGTGGTGGAGGGGGGACAGGAGTTTCTGACAGTAATGTCTACCATATAGGTGGTGCCAGTGGTGGAGGAAGGGACAGGAGTTTCTGACAGTAATGTCTACCATATAGGTGGTGCCAATGGTGGAGGGGGGACAGGAGTTTCTGACAGTAATGTCTACCATATAGGTGGTGCCAATGGTGGAGGGGGGACAGGAGTTTCTGACAGTAATGTCTACCATATAGGTGGTGCCAGTGGTGGAGGGGGGACAGGAGTTTCTGACAGTAATGTGTACCATATAGGTGGTGCCAGTGGTGGAGGAGGGGGGACAGGAGTTTCTGACAGTAATGTGTACCATATAGGTGGTGCCAGTGGTGGAGGGGGGACAGGAGTTTCTGACAGTAATGTCTACCATATAGGTGGTGCCAGTGGTGGAGGGGAGACAGGAGTTTCTGACAGTAATGTCTACCATATAGGTGGTGCCAGTGGTGGAGGGGGGGGGGGAGACAGGAGTTTCTGACAGTAATGTGTACCATATAGGTGGTGCCAGTGGTGGAGGAGAGACAGGAGTTTCTGACAGTAATGTGTACCATATAGGTGGTGCCAGTGATGGAGGGGAGACAGGAGTTTCTGACAGTAATGTCTACCATATAGGTGGTGCCAGTGATGGAGGGGAGACAGGAGTTTCTGACAGTAATGTGTACCATATAGGTGGTGCCAGTGATGGAGGGGAGACAGGAGTTTCTGACAGTAATGTGTACCATATAGATGGTGCCAGTGATGGAGGGGAGACAGGAGTTTCTGACAGTAATGTCTACCATATAGGTGGTGCCAGTGGTGGAGGAGAGACAGGAGTTTCTGACAGTAATGTCTACCATATAGGTGGTGCCAGTGATGGAGGGGAGACAGGAGTTTCTGACAGTAATGTCTACCATATAGGTGGTGCCAGTGGTGGAGGGGAGACATGAGTTTCTGACAGTAATGTCTACCATATAGGTGGTGCCAGTGGTGGAGGGGAGACAGGAGTTTCTGACAGTGATGTCTACCATATAGGTGGTGCCAGTGGTGGAGGGGAGGCAGGAGTTTCTGACAGTAATGTCTACCATATAGGTGGTGCCAGTGGTGGAGGAGGGGAGACAGGAGTTTCTGACAGTAATGTCTACCATATAGGTGGTGCCAGTGGTGGAGGAGGGGAGACAGGAGTTTCTGACAGTAATGTCTACCATATAGGTGGTGCCAGTGGTGGAGGAGGGGGGACAGGAGTTTCTGACAGTAATGTCTACCATATAGGTGGTGCCAGTGGTGGAGGGGGGACAGGAGTTTCTGACAGTAATGTCTACCATATAGGTGGTGCCAGTGGTGGAGGGGGGACAGGAGTTTCTGACAGTAATGTCTACCATATAGGTGGTGCCAGTGGTGGAGAAGGGGAGACAGGAGTTTCTGACAGTAATGTCTACCATATAGGTGGTGCCAGTGGTGGAGGGGGGACAGGAGTTTCTGACAGTAATGTCTACCATATAGGTGGTGCCAGTGGTGGAGGAGAGACAGGAGTTTCTGACAGTAATGTCTACCATATAGGTGGTGCCAGTGGTGGAGGAGGGGAGACAGGAGTTTCTGTCAGTAATGTCTACCATATAGGTGGTGCCAGTGGAGGAGGGGGGGAGACAGGAGTTTCTGTCAGTAATGTCTACCATATAGGTGGTGCCAGTGGTGGAGGAGGGGAGACAGGAGTTTCTGACAGTAATGTCTACCATATAGGTGGTGCCAGTGGTGGAGAGGAGACAGGAGTTTCTGACAGTAATGTCTACCATATAGGTGGTGCCAGTGGTGGAGGGGAGACAGGAGTTTCTGACAGTAATGTCTACCATATAGGTGGTGCCAGTGGTGGAGGGGAGACAGGAGTTTCTGACAGTAATGTCTACCATATAGGTGGTGCCAGTGGTGGAGGGGAGACAGGAGTTTCTGACAGTAATGTGTACCATATAGGTGGTACCAGCGGTGGAGGGGAGACAGGAGTTTCTGACAGTAATGTGTACCATATAGATGGTGCCAGTGGTGGAGGGGGGGAGACAGGAGTTTCTGACAGTAATGTGTACCATATAGGTGGTGCCAGTGGTGTAGAGGAGACAGGAGTTTCTGACAGTAATGTCTACCATATAGGTGGTGCCAGTGGTGGAGGGGAGACAGGAGTTTCTGACAGTAATGTCTACCATATAGGTGGTGCCAGTGGTGAAGGGGAGACAGGAGTTTCTGACAGTAATGTGTACCATATAGGTGGTACCAGCGGTGGAGGGGAGACAGGAGTTTCTGACAGTAATGTGTACCATATAGGTGGTGCCAGTGGTGGAGGGGGGACAGGAGTTTCTGACAGTAATGTGTACCATATAGGTGGTGCCCAGTGGTGGAGGAGGGGAGACAGGAGTTTCTGTCAGTAATGTCTACCATATAGGTGGTGCCAGTGGTGGAGGGGAGACAGGAGTTTCTGACAGTAATGTCTACCATATAGGTGGTGCCAGTGGTGGAGGAGGGGAGACAGGAGTTTCTGTCAGTAATGTCTACCATATAGGTGCTGCCAGTGGTGGAGGGGGGGAGACAGGAGTTTCTGTCAGTAATGTCTACCATATAGGTGGTGCCAGTGGTGGAGGGGAGGCAGGAGTTTCTGACAGTAATGTCTACCATATAGGTGGTGCCAGTGGTGGAGGGGAGGCAGGAGTTTCTGACAGTAATGTCTACCATATAGGTGGTGCCAGTGGTGGAGGGGAGACAGGAGTTTCTGACAGTAATGTCTACCATATAGGTGGTGCCAGTGGTGGAGGGGAGACAGGAGTTTCTGACAGTAATGTCTACCATATAGGTGGTGCCAGTGGTGGAGGGGAGGCAGGAGTTTCTGACAGTAATGTCTACCATATAGGTGGTGCCAGTGGTGGAGGGGAGGCAGGAGTTTCTGACAGTAATGTCTACCATATACATGGTGCCAGTGGTGGAGGGGAGACAGGAGTTTCTGACAGTAATGTCTACCATATAGGTGGTGCCAGTGGTGGAGGGGAGACAGGAGTTTCTGACAGTAATGTCTACCATATAGGTGGTGCCAGTGGTGGAGGGGGGGAGACAGGAGTTTCTGACAGTAATGTGTACCATATAGGTGGTGCCAGTGGTGGAGGGGGGGAGACAGGAGTTTCTGACAGTAATGTGTACCATATAGGTGGTGCCAGTGGTGGAGGAGGGGAGACAGGAGTTTCTGACAGTAATGTCTACCATATAGGTGGTGCCAGTGGTGGAGGGGGGACAGGAGTTTCTGACAGTAATGTCTACCATATAGGTGGTGCCAGTGGTGGAGGAGAGACAGGAGTTTCTGACAGTAATGTCTACCATATAGGTGGTGCCAGTGGTGGAGGAGGGGAGACAGGTGTTTCTGTCAGTAATGTCTACCATATAGGTGGTGCCAGTGGAGGAGGGGGGGAGACAGGAGTTTCTGTCAGTAATGTCTACCATACAGGTGGTGCCAGTGGTGGAGGAGGGGAGACAGGAGTTTCTGACAGTAATGTCTACCATATAGGTGGTGCCAGTGGTGGAGAGGAGACAGGAGTTTCTGACAGTAATGTCTACCATATAGGTGGTGCCAGTGGTGGAGGGGAGACAGGAGTTTCTGACAGTAATGTCTACCATATAGGTGGTGCCAGTGGTGGAGGGGAGACAGGAGTTTCTGACAGTAATGTCTACCATATAGGTGGTGCCAGTGGTGGAGGGGAGACAGGAGTTTCTGACAGTAATGTGTACCATATAGGTGGTACCAGCGGTGGAGGGGAGACAGGAGTTTCTGACAGTAATGTGTACCATATAGGTGGTGCCAGTGGTGTAGAGGAGACAGGAGTTTCTGACAGTAATGTCTACCATATAGGTGGTGCCAGTGGTGGAGGGGAGACAGGAGTTTCTGACAGTAATGTCTACCATATAGGTGGTGCCAGTGGTGAAGGGGAGACAGGAGTTTCTGACAGTAATGTGTACCATATAGGTGGTACCAGCGGTGGAGGGGAGACAGGAGTTTCTGACAGTAATGTGTACCATATAGGTGGTGCCAGTGGTGGAGGAGGGGAGACAGGAGTTTCTGTCAGTAATGTCTACCATATAGGTGGTGCCAGTGGTGGAGGGGAGACAGGAGTTTCTGACAGTAATGTCTACCATATAGGTGGTGCCAGTGGTGGAGGAGGGGAGACAGGAGTTTCTGTCAGTAATGTCTACCATATAGGTGCTGCCAGTGGTGGAGGGGGGGAGACAGGAGTTTCTGTCAGTAATGTCTACCATATAGGTGGTGCCAGTGGTGGAGGGGAGGCAGGAGTTTCTGACAGTAATGTCTACCATATAGGTGGTGCCAGTGGTGGAGGGGAGGCAGGAGTTTCTGACAGTAATGTCTACCATATAGGTGGTGCCAGTGGTGGAGGGAGACAGGAGTTTCTGACAGTAATGTCTACCATATAGGTGGTGCCAGTGGTGGAGGGGAGGCAGGAGTTTCTGACAGTAATGTCTACCATATAGGTGGTGCCAGTGGTGGAGGGGAGGCAGGAGTTTCTGACAGTAATGTCTACCATATACATGGTGCCAGTGGTGGAGGGGAGACAGGAGTTTCTGACAGTAATGTCTACCATATAGGTGGTGCCAGTGGTGGAGGGGAGACAGGAGTTTCTGACAGTAATGTCTACCATATAGGTGGTGCCAGTGGTGGAAGGGGGGAGACAGGAGTTTCTGACAGTAATGTGTACCATATAGGTGGTGCCAGTGGTGGAGGGGGGGAGACAGGAGTTTCTGACAGTAATGTGTACCATATAGGTGGTGCCAGTGGTGGAGGGGGGACAGGAGTTTCTGACAGTAATGTCTACCATATAGGTGGTGCCAGTGGTGGAGGGGAGACAGGAGTTTCTGACAGTAATGTCTACCATATAGTTGGTGCCAGTGGTGGAGGGGAGACAGGAGTTTCTGACAGTAATGTCTACCATATACATGGTGCCAGTGGTGGAGAGGAGACAGGAGTTTCTGACAGTAATGTCTACCATATAGGTGGTGCCAGTGGTGGAGGGGAGACAGAAGTTTCTGACAGTAATGTCTACCATATAGGTGGTGCCAGTGGTGGAGGGGGGGAGACAGGAGTTTCTGACAGTAATGTGTACCATATAGGTGGTGCCAGTGGTGGAGGGGGGACAGGAGTTTCTGACAGTAATGTCTACCATATAGGTGGTGCCAGTGGTGGAGGAGGGAGGACAGGAGTTTCTGACAGTAATGTCTACCATATAGGTGGTGCCAGTGGTGGAGGAGGGGAGACAGGAGTTTCTGACAGTAATGTGTACCATATAGGTGGTGCCAGTGGTGGAGGGAGGACAGGAGTTTCTGACAGTAATGTCTACCATATAGGTGGTGCCAGTGGTGGAGGAGGGGAGACAGGAGTTTCTGACAGTAATGTCTACCATATAGGTGGTGCCAGTGGTGGAGGGAGGACAGGAGTTTCTGACAGTAATGTCTACCATATAGGTGGTGCCAGTGGTGGAGGTGAGACAGGAGTTTCTGACAGTAATGTCTACCATATAGGTGGTGCCAGTGGTGGAGGAGGGGAGACAGGAGTTTCTGACAGTAATGTCTACCATATAGGTGGTGCCAGTGGTGGAGGGGGGACAGGAGTTTCTGACAGTAATGTCTACCATATAGGTGGTGCCAGTGGTGGAGGTGAGACAGGAGTTTCTGACAGTAATGTCTACCATATAGGTGGTGCCAGTGGTGGAGGGGGGGGGGGGAGACAGGAGTTTCTGTCAGTAATGTCTACCATATAGGTGGTGCCAGTGGTGGAGGAGGGGAGACAGGAGTTTCTGACAGTAATGTCTACCATATAGGTGGTGCCAGTGGTGGAGGAGGGGAGACAGGAGTTTCTGACAGTAATGTCTACCATATAGGTGGTGCCAGTGGTGGAGGGGAGGCAGGAGTTTCTGACAGTAATGTCTACCATATAGGTGGTGCCAGTGGTGGAGGGGAGACAGGGGTTTCTGACAGTAATGTCTACCATATAGGTGGTGCCAGTGGTGGAGGAGGGGAGACAGGAGTTTCTGACAGTAATGTCTACCATATAGGTGGTGCCAGTGGTGGAGGGGGGGGGGACAGGAGTTTCTGTCAGTAATGTCTACCATATAGGTGGTGCCAGTGGTGGAGGAGGGGAGACAGGAGTTTCTGACAGTAATGTCTACCATATAGGTGGTGCCAGTGGTGGAGGAGGGGAGACAGGAGTTTCTGACAGTAATGTCTACCATATAGGTGGTGCCAGTGGTGGAGGGGAGACAGGAGTTTCTGACAGTAATGTCTACCATATAGGTGGTGCCAGTGTTGGAGGGGAGACAGGAGTTTCTGACAGTAATGTCTACCATATAGGTGGTGCCAGTGGTGGAGGAGGGCAGACAGGAGTTTCTGACAGTAATGTCTACCATATAGGTGGTGCCAGTGGTGGAGGGGAGACAGGAGTTTCTGACAGTAATGTCTACCATATAGGTGGTGCCAGTGGTGGAGGGGAGACAGGAGTTTCTGACAGTAATGTCTACCATATAGGTGGTGCCAGTGGTGGAGGGGAGACAGGAGTTTCTGACAGTAATGTCTACCATATAGGTGGTGCCAATGCTGGAGGAGGGGGGACAGGAGTTTCTGACAGTAATGTCTACCATATAGGTGGTGCCAGTGGTGGAGGGGAGGCAGGAGTTTCTGACAGTAATGTCTACCATATAGGTGGTGCCAGTGGTGGAGGGGAGACAGGAGTTTCTGACAGTAATGTCTACCATATAGGTGGTGCCAGTGTTGGAGGGGAGACAGGAGTTTCTGACAGTAATGTCTACCATATAGGTGGTGCCAGTGGTGGAGGAGGGGAGACAGGAGTTTCTGACAGTAATGTCTACCATATAGGTGGTGCCAGTGGTGGAGGGGGGGAGACAGGAGTTTCTGACAGTAATGTGTACCATATAGGTGGTGCCAGTGGTGGAGGGGAGACAGGAGTTTCTGACAGTAATGTCTACCATATAGGTGGTGCCAGTGTTGGAGGGGAGACAGGAGTTTCTGACAGTAATGTCTACCATATAGGTGGTGCCAGTGGTGGAGGGGAGGCAGGAGTTTCTGACAGTAATGTCTACCATATAGGTGGTGCCAGTGGTGGAGGGGAGACAGGAGTTTCTGACAGTAATGTCTACCATATAGGTGGTGCCAGTGTTGGAGGGGAGACAGGAGTTTCTGACAGTAATGTCTACCATATAGGTGGTGCCAGTGGTGGAGGAGGGGAGACAGGAGTTTCTGACAGTAATGTCTACCATATAGGTGGTGCCAGTGGTGGAGGGGGGGAGACAGGAGTTTCTGACAGTAATGTGTACCATATAGGTGGTGCCAGTGGTGGAGGGGAGACAGGAGTTTCTGACAGTAATGTCTACCATATAGGTGGTGCCAGTGTTGGAGGGGAGACAGGAGTTTCTGACAGTAATGTCTACCATATAGGTGGTGCCAGTGGTGGAGGGGGGGAGACAGGAGTTTCTGACAGTAATGTGTACCATATAGGTGGTGCCAGTGGTGGAGGAGGGGAGACAGGAGTTTCTGACAGTAATGTCTACCATATAGGTGGTGCCAGTGGTGGAGGGGGGGAGACAGGAGTTTCTGACAGTAATGTCTACCATATAGGTGGTGCCAGTGGTGGAGGAGGGGAGACAGGAGTTTCTGACAGTAATGTGTACCATATAGGTGGTGCCAGTGGTGGAGGAGGGGAGACAGGAGTTTCTGACAGTAATGTCTACCATATAGGTGGTGCCAGTGGTGGAGGGGAGACAGGAGTTTCTGACAGTAATGTCTACCATATAGGTGGTGCCAGTGGTGGAGGAGGGGAGACAGGAGTTTCTGACAGTAATGTCTACCATATAGGTGGTGCCAGTGGTGGAGGGGAGACAGGAGTTTCTGACAGTAATGTCTACCATATAGGTGGTGCCAGTGTTGGAGGGGAGACAGGAGTTTCTGACAGTAATGTCTACCATATAGGTGGTGCCAGTGGTGGAGGGGAGGCAGGAGTTTCTGACAGTAATGTCTACCATATAGGTGGTGCCAGTGGTGGAGGGGAGACAGGAGTTTCTGACAGTAATGTCTACCATATAGGTGGTGCCAGTGTTGGAGGGGAGACAGGAGTTTCTGACAGTAATGTCTACCATATAGGTGGTGCCAGTGGTGGAGGAGGGGAGACAGGAGTTTCTGACAGTAATGTCTACCATATAGGTGGTGCCAGTGGTGGAGGGGGGGAGACAGGAGTTTCTGACAGTAATGTCTACCATATAGGTGGTGCCAGTGGTGGAGGGGGGGAGACAGGAGTTTCTGACAGTAATGTCTACCATATAGGTGGTGCCAGTGGTGGAGGGGGGGGAGACAGGAGTTTCTGACAGTAATGTCTACCATATAGGTGGTGCCAGTGGTGGAGGGGAGACAGGAGTTTCTGACAGTAATGTCTACCATATAGGTGGTGCCAGTGGTGGAGGGGGGGGAGACAGGAGTTTCTGACAGTAATGTCTACCATATAGGTGGTGCCAGTGGTGGAGGGGGGGAGACAGGAGTTTCTGACAGTAATGTGTACCATATAGGTGGTGCCTGTGGTGGAGGGGGGGAGACAGGAGTTTCTGACAGTAATGTCTACCATATAGGTGGTGCCTGTGGTGGAGGGGGGGAGACAGGAGTTTCTGACAGTAATGTCTACCATATAGGTGGTGCCAGTGGTGGAGGGGGGGGGGGGGGAGACAGGAGTTTCTGACAGTAATGTGTACCATATAGGTGGTGCCAGTGGTGGAGGGGAGACAGGAGTTTCTGACAGTAATGTCTACCATATAGGTGGTGCCAGTGGTGGAGGAGGGGAGACAGGAGTTTCTGACAGTAATGTCTACCATATAGGTGGTGCCAGTGGTGGAGGGGGGGAGACAGGAGTTTCTGAGAGTAATGTCTACCATATAGGTGGTGCCAGTGGTGGAGGGGAGACAGGAGTTTCTGACAGTAATGTCTACCATATAGGTGGTGCCAGTGGTGGAGGGGAGACAGGAGTTTCTGACAGTAATGTCTACCATATAGGTGGTGCCAGTGGTGGAGGGGGGGCAGGAGTTTCTGACAGTAATGTCTACCATATAGGTGGTGCCAGTGGTGGAGGAGAGACAGGAGTTTCTGACAGTAATGTCTACCATATAGGTGGTGCCAGTGGTGGAGGGGGGGAGACAGGAGTTTCTGACAGTAATGTCTACCATATAGGTGGTGCCAGTGGTGGAGGGGGGGAGACAGGAGTTTCTGAGAGTAATGTCTACCATATAGATGGTGCCAGTGGTGGAGGGGAGACAGGAGTTTCTGACAGTAATGTCTACCATATAGGTGGTGCCAGTGGTGGAGGGGGGACAGGAGTTTCTGACAGTAATGTCTACCATATAGGTGGTGCCAGTGGTGGAGGGGAGACAGGAGTTTCTGACAGTAATGTCTACCATATAGGTGGTGCCAGTGGTGGAGGGGAGACAGGAGTTTCTGACAGTAATGTCTACCATATAGGTGGTGCCAGTGGTGGAGGGGGGACAGGAGTTTCTGACAGTAATGTCTACCATATAGGTGGTGCCAGTGGTGGAGGAGGGGAGACAGGAGTTTCTGACAGTAATGTCTACCATATAGGTGGTGCCAGTGGTGGAGGAGGGGAGACAGGAGTTTCTGACAGTAATGTCTACCATATAGGTGGTGCCAGTGGTGGAGGAGGGGAGACAGGAGTTTCTGACAGTAATGTCTACCATATAGGTGATGCCAGTGGTGGAGGGGGGGCAGGAGTTTCTGACAGTAATGTCTACTATATAGGTGGTGCCAGTGGTGGATGGGGGGGAGACAGGAGTTTCTGACAGTAATGTCTACCATATAGGTTGTGCCAGTGGTGGTGGAGGGGAGACAGGAGTTTCTGACAGTAATGTCTACCATATAGGTGGTGCCAGTGGTGGAGGAGGGGAGACAGGAGTTTCTGACAGTAATGTCTACCATATAGGTGGTGCCAGTGGTGGAGGAGGGGGGACAGGAGTTTCTGACAGTAATGTCTACCATATAGGTGGTACCAGTGGTGGAGGAGGGGAGACAGGAGTTTCTGACAGTAATGTCTACCATATAGGTGGTGCCAGTGGTGGACGGGAGACAGGAGTTTCTGACAGTAATGTCTAACATATAGGTGGTGCCAATGGTGGAGGGGGGACAGGAGTTTCTGACAGTAATGTGTACCATATAGGTGGTGCCAGTGGTGGAGGAGGGGGGACAGGAGTTTCTGACAGTAATGTGTACCATATAGGTGGTGCCAGTGGTGGAGGGGAGACAGGAGTTTCTGACAGTAATGTCTACCATATAGGTGGTGCCAGTGATGGAGGGGGGGGGGGAGACAGGAGTTTCTGACAGTAATGTGTACCATATAGGTGGTGCCAATGGTGGAGGGGGGACAGGAGTTTCTGACAGTAATGTCTACCATATAGGTGGTGCCAGTGGTGGAGGGGGGACAGGAGTTTCTGACAGTAATGTCTACCATATAGGTGGTGCCAGTGGTGGAGGAAGGGACAGGAGTTTCTGACAGTAATGTCTACCATATAGGTGGTGCCAATGGTGGAGGGGGGACAGGAGTTTCTGACAGTAATGTCTACCATATAGGTGGTGCCAATGGTGGAGGGGGGACAGGAGTTTCTGACAGTAATGTCTACCATATAGGTGGTGCCAGTGGTGGAGGGGGGACAGGAGTTTCTGACAGTAATGTGTACCATATAGGTGGTGCCAGTGGTGGAGGAGGGGGGACAGGAGTTTCTGACAGTAATGTGTACCATATAGGTGGTGCCAGTGGTGGAGGGGGGACAGGAGTTTCTGACAGTAATGTCTACCATATAGGTGGTGCCAGTGGTGGAGGGGAGACAGGAGTTTCTGACAGTAATGTCTACCATATAGGTGGTGCCAGTGGTGGAGGGGGGGGGAGACAGGAGTTTCTGACAGTAATGTCTACCATATAGGTGGTGCCAGTGGTGGAGGAGAGACAGGAGTTTCTGACAGTAATGTGTACCATATAGGTGGTGCCAGTGATGGAGGGGAGACAGGAGTTTCTGACAGTAATGTCTACCATATAGGTGGTGCCAGTGATGGAGGGGAGACAGGAGTTTCTGACAGTAATGTGTACCATATAGGTGGTGCCAGTGATGGAGGGGAGACAGGAGTTTCTGACAGTAATGTGTACCATATAGATGGTGCCAGTGATGGAGGGGAGACAGGAGTTTCTGACAGTAATGTCTACCATATAGGTGGGGCCAGTGGTGGAGGAGGGGAGACAGGAGTTTCTGACAGTAATGTCTACCATATAGGTGGTGCCAGTGATGGAGGGGAGACAGGAGTTTCTGACAGTAATGTCTACCATATAGGTGGTGCCAGTGGTGGAGGGGAGACAGGAGTTTCTGACAGTAATGTCTACCATATAGGTGGATGCCAGTGGTGGAGGGGGGACAGGAGTTTCTGACAGTAATGTCTACCATATAGGTGGTGCCAGTGGTGGAGGAAGGGACAGGAGTTTCTGACAGTAATGTCTACCATATAGGTGGTGCCAATGGTGGAGGGGGGACAGGAGTTTCTGACAGTAATGTCTACCATATAGGTGGTGCCAATGGTGGAGGGGGGACAGGAGTTTCTGACAGTAATGTCTACCATATAGGTGGTGCCAGTGGTGGAGGGGGGACAGGAGTTTCTGACAGTAATGTGTACCATATAGGTGGTGCCAGTGGTGGAGGAGGGGGGACAGGAGTTTCTGACAGTAATGTGTACCATATAGGTGGTGCCAGTGGTGGAGGGGGGACAGGAGTTTCTGACAGTAATGTCTACCATATAGGTGGTGCCAGTGGTGGAGGGGAGACAGGAGTTTCTGACAGTAATGTCTACCATATAGGTGGTGCCAGTGGTGGAGGGGGGGGGGGGGGGGGAGACAGGAGTTTCTGACAGTAATGTCTACCATATAGGTGGTGCCAGTGGTGGAGGAGAGACAGGAGTTTCTGACAGTAATGTGTACCATATAGGTGGTGCCAGTGATGGAGGGGAGACAGGAGTTTCTGACAGTAATGTCTACCATATAGGTGGTGCCAGTGATGGAGGGGAGACAGGAGTTTCTGACAGTAATGTGTACCATATAGGTGGTGCCAGTGATGGAGGGGAGACAGGAGTTTCTGACAGTAATGTGTACCATATAGATGGTGCCAGTGATGGAGGGGAGACAGGAGTTTCTGACAGTAATGTCTACCATATAGGTGGTGCCAGTGGTGGAGGAGAGACAGGAGTTTCTGTCAGTAATGTCTACCATATAGGTGGTGCCAGTGGAGGAGGGGGGGAGACAGGAGTTTCTGTCAGTAATGTCTACCATATAGGTGGTGCCAGTGGTGGAGGAGGGGAGACAGGAGTTTCTGACAGTAATGTCTACCATATAGGTGGTGCCAGTGGTGGAGAGGAGACAGGAGTTTCTGACAGTAATGTCTACCATATAGGTGGTGCCAGTGGTGGAGGGGAGACAGGAGTTTCTGACAGTAATGTCTACCATATAGGTGGTGCCAGTGGTGGAGGGGAGACAGGAGTTTCTGACAGTAATGTCTACCATATAGGTGGTGCCAGTGGTGGAGGGGAGACAGGAGTTTCTGACAGTAATGTGTACCATATAGGTGGTACCAGCGGTGGAGGGGAGACAGGAGTTTCTGACAGTAATGTGTACCATATAGGTGGTGCCAGTGGTGTAGAGGAGACAGGAGTTTCTGACAGTAATGTCTACCATATAGGTGGTGCCAGTGGTGGAGGGGAGACAGGAGTTTCTGACAGTAATGTCTACCATATAGGTGGTGCCAGTGGTGAAGGGGAGACAGGAGTTTCTGACAGTAATGTGTACCATATAGGTGGTACCAGCGGTGGAGGGGAGACAGGAGTTTCTGACAGTAATGTGTACCATATAGGTGGTGCCAGTGGTGGAGGAGGGGAGACAGGAGTTTCTGTCAGTAATGTCTACCATATAGGTGGTGCCAGTGGTGGAGGGGAGACAGGAGTTTCTGACAGTAATGTCTACCATATAGGTGGTGCCAGTGGTGGAGGAGGGGAGACAGGAGTTTCTGTCAGTAATGTCTACCATATAGGTGCTGCCAGTGGTGGAGGGGGGGAGACAGGAGTTTCTGTCAGTAATGTCTACCATATAGGTGGTGCCAGTGGTGGAGGGGAGGCAGGAGTTTCTGACAGTAATGTCTACCATATAGGTGGTGCCAGTGGTGGAGGGGAGGCAGGAGTTTCTGACAGTAATGTCTACCATATAGGTGGTGCCAGTGGTGGAGGGGAGACAGGAGTTTCTGACAGTAATGTCTACCATATAGGTGGTGCCAGTGGTGGAGGGGAGGCAGGAGTTTCTGACAGTAATGTCTACCATATAGGTGGTGCCAGTGGTGGAGGGGAGGCAGGAGTTTCTGACAGTAATGTCTACCATATACATGGTGCCAGTGGTGGAGGGGAGACAGGAGTTTCTGACAGTAATGTCTACCATATAGGTGGTGCCAGTGGTGGAGGGGAGACAGGAGTTTCTGACAGTAATGTCTACCATATAGGTGGTGCCAGTGGTGGAGGGGGGGAGACAGGAGTTTCTGACAGTAATGTGTACCATATAGGTGGTGCCAGTGGTGGAGGGGGGGAGACAGGAGTTTCTGACAGTAATGTCTACCATATAGGTGGTGCCAGTGGTGGAGGGGAGACAGGAGTTTCTGACAGTAATGTCTACCATATAGGTGGTGCCAGTGGTGGAGGGGGGGAGACAGGAGTTTCTGACAGTAATGTGTACCATATAGGTGGTGCCAGTGGTGGAGGGGGGACAGGAGTTTCTGACAGTAATGTCTACCATATAGGTGGTGCCAGTGGTGGAGGGGAGACAGGAGTTTCTGACAGTAATCTGTACCATATAGGTGGTGCCAGTGGTGGAGGGGAGACAGGAGTTTCTGACAGTAATGTCTACCATATAGGTGGTGCCAGTGGTGGAGGAGGGGAGACAGGAGTTTCTGACAGTAATGTCTATCATATAGGTGGTGCCAGTGGTGGAGGGGGGGAGACAGGAGTTTCTGAGAGTAATGTCTACCATATAGGTGGTGCCAGTGGTGGAGGGGAGACAGGAGTTTCTGACAGTAATGTGTACCATATAGGTGGTACCAGCGGTGGAGGGGAGACAGGAGTTTCTGACAGTAATGTGTACCATATAGGTGGTGCCAGTGGTGGAGGAGGGGAGACAGGAGTTTCTGTCAGTAATGTCTACCATATAGGTGGTGCCAGTGGTGGAGGGGAGACAGGAGTTTCTGACAGTAATGTCTACCATATAGGTGGTGCCAGTGGTGGAGGAGGGGAGACAGGAGTTTCTGTCAGTAATGTCTACCATATAGGTGCTGCCAGTGGTGGAGGGGGGGAGACAGGAGTTTCTGTCAGTAATGTCTACCATATAGGTGGTGCCAGTGGTGGAGGGGAGGCAGGAGTTTCTGACAGTAATGTCTACCATATAGGTGGTGCCAGTGGTGGAGGGGAGGCAGGAGTTTCTGACAGTAATGTCTACCATATAGGTGGTGCCAGTGGTGGAGGGGAGACAGGAGTTTCTGACAGTAATGTCTACCATATAGGTGGTGCCAGTGGTGGAGGGGAGGCAGGAGTTTCTGACAGTAATGTCTACCATATAGGTGGTGCCAGTGGTGGAGGGGAGGCAGGAGTTTCTGACAGTAATGTCTACCATATACATGGTGCCAGTGGTGGAGGGGAGACAGGAGTTTCTGACAGTAATGTCTACCATATAGGTGGTGCCAGTGGTGGAGGGGAGACAGGAGTTTCTGACAGTAATGTCTACCATATAGGTGGTGCCAGTGGTGGAGGGGGGGAGACAGGAGTTTCTGACAGTAATGTGTACCATATAGGTGGTGCCAGTGGTGGAGGGGGGGAGACAGGAGTTTCTGACAGTAATGTCTACCATATAGGTGGTGCCAGTGGTGGAGGGGAGACAGGAGTTTCTGACAGTAATGTCTACCATATAGGTGGTGCCAGTGGTGGAGGGGGGGAGACAGGAGTTTCTGACAGTAATGTGTACCATATAGGTGGTGCCAGTGGTGGAGGGGGACAGGAGTTTCTGACAGTAATGTCTACCATATAGGTGGTGCCAGTGGTGGAGGGGAGACAGGAGTTTCTGACAGTAATGTGTACCATATAGGTGGTGCAGTGGTGGAGGGGAGACAGGAGTTTCTGACAGTAATGTCTACCATATAGGTGGTGCCAGTGGTGGAGGAGGGGAGACAGGAGTTTCTGACAGTAATGTCTACCATATAGGATGGTGCCAGTGGTGGAGGGGGGAGACAGGAGTTTCTGAGAGTAATGTCTACCATATAGGTGGTGCCAGTGGTGGAGGGGAGACAGGAGTTTCTGATGACAGTAATGTCTACCATATAGGTGGTGCCAGTGGTGGAGGGGAGACAGGAGTTTCTGACAGTAATGTCTACCATATAGGTGGTGCCAGTGGTGGAGGGGGGGCAGGAGTTTCTGACAGTAATGTCTACCATATAGGTGGTGCCAGTGGTGGAGGAGAGACAGGAGTTTCTGACAGTAATGTCTACCATATAGGTGGTGCCAGTGGTGGAGGGGGGGAGACAGGAGTTTCTGACAGTAATGTCTACCATATAGGTGGTGCCAGTGGTGGAGGGGGGGAGACAGGAGTTTCTGAGAGTAATGTCTACCATATAGATGGTGCCAGTGGTGGAGGGGAGACAGGAGTTTCTGACAGTAATGTCTACCATATAGGTGGTGCCAGTGGTGGAGGGGGGACAGGAGTTTCTGACAGTAATGTCTACCATATAGGTGGTGCCAGTGGTGGAGGGGAGACAGGAGTTTCTGACAGTAATGTCTACCATATAGGTGGTGCCAGTGGTGGAGGGGAGACAGGAGTTTCTGACAGTAATGTCTACCATATAGGTGGTGCCAGTGGTGGAGGGGGGACAGGAGTTTCTGACAGTAATGTCTACCATATAGGTGGTGCCAGTGGTGGAGGAGGGGAGACAGGAGTTTCTGACAGTAATGTCTACCATATAGGTGGTGCCAGTGGTGGAGGAGGGGAGACAGGAGTTTCTGACAGTAATGTCTACCATATAGGTGGTGCCAGTGGTGGAGGAGGGGAGACAGAAGTTTCTGACAGTAATGTCTACCATATAGGTGATGCCAGTGGTGGAGGGGGGGCAGGAGTTTCTGACAGTAATGTCTACTATATAGGTGGTGCCAGTGGTGGATGGGGGGGAGACAGGAGTTTCTGACAGTAATGTCTACCATATAGGTTGTGCCAGTGGTGGTGGAGGGGAGACAGGAGTTTCTGACAGTAATGTCTACCATATAGGTGGTGCCAGTGGTGGAGGAGGGGAGACAGGAGTTTCTGACAGTAATGTCTACCATATAGGTGGTGCCAGTGGTGGAGGAGGGGGGACAGGAGTTTCTGACAGTAATGTCTACCATATAGGTGGTACCAGTGGTGGAGGAGGGGAGACAGGAGTTTCTGACAGTAATGTCTACCATATAGGTGGTGCCAGTGGTGGAGGAGGGGGGACAGGAGTTTCTGACAGTAATGTCTACCATATAGGTGGTACCAGTGGTGGAGGAGGGGAGACAGGAGTTTCTGACAGTAATGTCTACCATATAGGTGGTGCCAGTGGTGGACGGGAGACAGGAGTTTCTGACAGTAATGTCTAACATATAGGTGGTGCCAATGGTGGAGGGGGGACAGGAGTTTCTGACAGTAATGTGTACCATATAGGTGGTGCCAGTGGTGGAGGAGGGGGGACAGGAGTTTCTGACAGTAATGTGTACCATATAGGTGGTGCCAGTGGTGGAGGGGAGACAGGAGTTTCTGACAGTAATGTCTACCATATAGGTGGTGCCAGTGATGGAGGGGGGGGGGAGACAGGAGTTTCTGACAGTAATGTGTACCATATAGGTGGTGCCAATGGTGGAGGGGGGACAGGAGTTTCTGACAGTAATGTCTACCATATAGGTGGTGCCAGTGGTGGAGGGGGGACAGGAGTTTCTGACAGTAATGTCTACCATATAGGTGGTGCCAGTGGTGGAGGAAGGGACAGGAGTTTCTGACAGTAATGTCTACCATATAGGTGGTGCCAATGGTGGAGGGGGGACAGGAGTTTCTGACAGTAATGTCTACCATATAGGTGGTGCCAATGGTGGAGGGGGGACAGGAGTTTCTGACAGTAATGTCTACCATATAGGTGGTGCCAGTGGTGGAGGGGGGACAGGAGTTTCTGACAGTAATGTGTACCATATAGGTGGTGCCAGTGGTGGAGGAGGGGGGACAGGAGTTTCTGACAGTAATGTGTACCATATAGGTGGTGCCAGTGGTGGAGGGGGGACAGGAGTTTCTGACAGTAATGTCTACCATATAGGTGGTGCCAGTGGTGGAGGGGAGACAGGAGTTTCTGACAGTAATGTCTACCATATAGGTGGTGCCAGTGGTGGAGGGGGGGGGGAGACAGGAGTTTCTGACAGTAATGTCTACCATATAGGTGGTGCCAGTGGTGGAGGAGAGACAGGAGTTTCTGACAGTAATGTGTACCATATAGGTGGTGCCAGTGATGGAGAGGAGACAGGAGTTTCTGACAGTAATGTCTACCATATAGGTGGTGCCAGTGATGGAGGGGAGACAGGAGTTTCTGACAGTAATGTGTACCATATAGGTGGTGCCAGTGATGGAGGGGAGACAGGAGTTTCTGACAGTAATGTGTACCATATAGATGGTGCCAGTGATGGAGGGGAGACAGGAGTTTCTGACAGTAATGTCTACCATATAGGTGGGGCCAGTGGTGGAGGAGGGGAGACAGGAGTTTCTGACAGTAATGTCTACCATATAGGTGGTGCCAGTGATGGAGGGGAGACCGGAGTTTCTGACAGTAATGTCTACCATATAGGTGGTGCCAGTGGTGGAGGGGAGACAGGAGTTTCTGACAGTAATGTCTACCATATAGGTGGATGCCAGTGGTGGAGGGGGGACAGGAGTTTCTGACAGTAATGTCTACCATATAGGTGGTGCCAGTGGTGGAGGAAGGGACAGGAGTTTCTGACAGTAATGTCTACCATATAGGTGGTGCCAATGGTGGAGGGGGGACAGGAGTTTCTGACAGTAATGTCTACCATATAGGTGGTGCCAATGGTGGAGGGGGGACAGGAGTTTCTGACAGTAATGTCTACCATATAGGTGGTGCCAGTGGTGGAGGGGGGACAGGAGTTTCTGACAGTAATGTGTACCATATAGGTGGTGCCAGTGGTGGAGGAGGGGGGACAGGAGTTTCTGACAGTAATGTGTACCATATAGGTGGTGCCAGTGGTGGAGGGGGGACAGGAGTTTCTGACAGTAATGTCTACCATATAGGTGGTGCCAGTGGTGGAGGGGAGACAGGAGTTTCTGACAGTAATGTCTACCATATAGGTGGTGCCAGTGGTGGAGGGGGGGGGGGAGACAGGAGTTTCTGACAGTAATGTCTACCATATAGGTGGTGCCAGTGGTGGAGGAGAGACAGGAGTTTCTGACAGTAATGTGTACCATATAGGTGGTGCCAGTGATGGAGGGGAGACAGGAGTTTCTGACAGTAATGTCTACCATATAGGTGGTGCCAGTGATGGAGGGGAGACAGGAGTTTCTGACAGTAATGTCTACCATATAGGTGGTGCCAGTGATGGAGGGGAGACAGGAGTTTCTGACAGTAATGTGTACCATATAGATGGTGCCAGTGATGGAGGGGAGACAGGAGTTTCTGACAGTAATGTCTACCATATAGGTGGTGCCAGTGGTGGAGGAGAGACAGGAGTTTCTGTCAGTAATGTCTACCATATAGGTGGTGCCAGTGGAGGAGGGGGGGAGACAGGAGTTTCTGTCAGTAATGTCTACCATATAGGTGGTGCCAGTGGTGGAGGAGGGGAGACAGGAGTTTCTGACAGTAATGTCTACCATATAGGTGGTGCCAGTGGTGGAGAGGAGACAGGAGTTTCTGACAGTAATGTCTACCATATAGGTGGTGCCAGTGGTGGAGGGGAGACAGGAGTTTCTGACAGTAATGTCTACCATATAGGTGGTGCCAGTGGTGGAGGGGAGACAGGAGTTTCTGACAGTAATGTCTACCATATAGGTGGTGCCAGTGGTGGAGGGGGGGAGACAGGAGTTTCTGACAGTAATGTGTACCATATAGGTGGTGCCAGTGGTGGAGGGGGGGAGACAGGAGTTTCTGACAGTAATGTGTACCATATAGGTGGTGCCAGTGGTGGAGGGGGGACAGGAGTTTCTGACAGTAATGTCTACCATATAGGTGGTGCCAGTGGTGGAGGGGAGACAGGAGTTTCTGACAGTAATGTCTACCATATAGTTGGTGCCAGTGGTGGAGGGGAGACAGGAGTTTCTGACAGTAATGTCTACCATATACATGGTGCCAGTGGTGGAGAGGAGACAGGAGTTTCTGACAGTAATGTCTACCATATAGGTGGTGCCAGTGGTGGAGGGGAGACAGAAGTTTCTGACAGTAATGTCTACCATATAGGTGGTGCCAGTGGTGGAGGGGGGGAGACAGGAGTTTCTGACAGTAATGTGTACCATATAGGTGGTGCCAGTGGTGGAGGGGGGACAGGAGTTTCTGACAGTAATGTCTACCATATAGGTGGTGCCAGTGGTGGAGGAGGGAGGACAGGAGTTTCTGACAGTAATGTCTACCATATAGGTGGTGCCAGTGGTGGAGGAGGGGAGACAGGAGTTTCTGACAGTAATGTGTACCATATAGGTGGTGCCAGTGGTGGAGGGAGGACAGGAGTTTCTGACAGTAATGTCTACCATATAGGTGGTGCCAGTGGTGGAGGAGGGGAGACAGGAGTTTCTGACAGTAATGTCTACCATATAGGTGGTGCCAGTGGTGGAGGGAGGACAGGAGTTTCTGACAGTAATGTCTACCATATAGGTGGTGCCAGTGGTGGAGGTGAGACAGGAGTTTCTGACAGTAATGTCTACCATATAGGTGGTGCCAGTGGTGGAGGAGGGGAGACAGGAGTTTCTGACAGTAATGTCTACCATATAGGTGGTGCCAGTGGTGGAGGGGGGACAGGAGTTTCTGACAGTAATGTCTACCATATAGGTGGTGCCAGTGGTGGAGGTGAGACAGGAGTTTCTGACAGTAATGTCTACCATATAGGTGGTGCCAGTGGTGGAGGGGGGGGAGGGAGACAGGAGTTTCTGTCAGTAATGTCTACCATATAGGTGGTGCCAGTGGTGGAGGAGGGGAGACAGGAGTTTCTGACAGTAATGTCTACCATATAGGTGGTGCCAGTGGTGGAGGAGGGGAGACAGGAGTTTCTGACAGTAATGTCTACCATATAGGTGGTGCCAGTGGTGGAGGGGAGGCAGGAGTTTCTGACAGTAATGTCTACCATATAGGTGGTGCCAGTGGTGGAGGGGAGACAGGGGTTTCTGACAGTAATGTCTACCATATAGGTGGTGCCAGTGGTGGAGGAGGGGAGACAGGAGTTTCTGACAGTAATGTCTACCATATAGGTGGTGCCAGTGGTGGAGGGGGGGGGGGGACAGGAGTTTCTGTCAGTAATGTCTACCATATAGGTGGTGCCAGTGGTGGAGGAGGGGAGACAGGAGTTTCTGACAGTAATGTCTACCATATAGGTGGTGCCAGTGGTGGAGGAGGGGAGACAGGAGTTTCTGACAGTAATGTCTACCATATAGGTGGTGCCAGTGGTGGAGGGGAGACAGGAGTTTCTGTCAGTAATGTCTACCATATAGGTGGTGCCAGTGGTGGAGGGGAGACAGGAGTTTCTGACAGTAATGTGTACCATATAGGTGGTGCCAGTGGTGGAGGGGAGACAGGAGTTTCTGACAGTAATGTCTACCATATAGGTGGTGCCAGTGTTGGAGGGGAGACAGGAGTTTCTGACAGTAATGTCTACCATATAGGTGGTGCCAGTGGTGGAGGAGGGGAGACAGGAGTTTCTGACAGTAATGTCTACCATATAGGTGGTGCCAGTGGTGGAGGGGAGACAGGAGTTTCTGACAGTAATGTCTACCATATAGGTGGTGCCAGTGGTGGAGGGGAGACAGGAGTTTCTGACAGTAATGTCTACCATATAGGTGGTGCCAGTGGTGGAGGGGAGACAGGAGTTTCTGACAGTAATGTCTACCATATAGGTGGTGCCAGTGCTGGAGGAGGGGAGACAGGAGTTTCTGACAGTAATGTCTACCATATAGGTGGTGCCAGTGGTGGAGGGGAGGCAGGAGTTTCTGACAGTAATGTCTACCATATAGGTGGTGCCAGTGGTGGAGGGGAGACAGGAGTTTCTGACAGTAATGTCTACCATATAGGTGGTGCCAGTGTTGGAGGGGAGACAGGAGTTTCTGACAGTAATGTCTACCATATAGGTGGTGCCAGTGGTGGAGGAGGGGAGACAGGAGTTTCTGACAGTAATGTCTACCATATAGGTGGTGCCAGTGGTGGAGGGGGGGAGACAGGAGTTTCTGACAGTAATGTGTACCATATAGGTGGTGCCAGTGGTGGAGGGGAGACAGGAGTTTCTGACAGTAATGTCTACCATATAGGTGGTGCCAGTGTTGGAGGGGAGACAGGAGTTTCTGACAGTAATGTCTACCATATAGGTGGTGCCAGTGGTGGAGGGGAGACAGGAGTTTCTGACAGTAATGTCTACCATATAGGTGGTGCCAGTGGTGGAGGGGGGAGACAGGAGTTTCTGACAGTAATGTCTACCATATAGGTGGTGCCAGTGTTGGAGGGGAGACAGGAGTTTCTGACAGTAATGTCTACCATATAGGTGGTGCCAGTGGTGGAGGAGGGGAGACAGGAGTTTCTGACAGTAATGTCTACCATATAGGTGGTGCCAGTGGTGGAGGAGGGGAGACAGGAGTTTCTGACAGTAATGTGTACCATATAGGTGGTGCCAGTGGTGGAGGGGAGACAGGAGTTTCTGACAGTAATGTCTACCATATAGGTGGTGCCAGTGTTGGAGGGGGAGACAGGAGTTTCTGACAGTAATGTCTACCATATAGGTGGTGCCAGTGGTGGAGGGGGGAGACAGGAGTTTCTGACAGTAATGTGTACCATATAGGTGGTGCCAGTGGTGGAGGAGGGGAGACAGGAGTTTCTGACAGTAATGTCTACCATATAGGTGGTGCCAGTGGTGGAGGGGGGGAGACAGGAGTTTCTGACAGTAATGTCTACCATATAGGTGGTGCCAGTGGTGGAGGAGGGGAGACAGGAGTTTCTGACAGTAATGTGTACCATATAGGTGGTGCCAGTGGTGGAGGAGGGGAGACAGGAGTTTCTGACAGTAATGTCTACCATATAGGTGGTGCCAGTGGTGGAGGGGAGACAGGAGTTTCTGACAGTAATGTCTACCATATAGGTGGTGCCAGTGGTGGAGGAGGGGAGACAGGAGTTTCTGACAGTAATGTCTACCATATAGGTGGTGCCAGTGGTGGAGGGGAGACAGGAGTTTCTGACAGTAATGTCTACCATATAGGTGGTGCCAGTGTTGGAGGGGGAGACAGGAGTTTCTGACAGTAATGTCTACCATATAGGTGGTGCCAGTGGTGGAGGGGGGAGACAGGAGTTTCTGACAGTAATGTCTACCATATAGGTGGTGCCAGTGGTGGAGGGGAGACAGGAGTTTCTGACAGTAATGTCTACCATATAGGTGGTGCCAGTGTTGGAGGGGAGACAGGAGTTTCTGACAGTAATGTCTACCATATAGGTGGTGCCAGTGGTGGAGGAGGGGAGACAGGAGTTTCTGACAGTAATGTCTACCATATAGGTGGTGCCAGTGGTGGAGGGGGGGAGACAGGAGTTTCTGACAGTAATGTCTACCATATAGGTGGTGCCAGTGGTGGAGGGGAGACAGGAGTTTCTGACAGTAATGTCTACCATATAGGTGGTGCCAGTGGTGGAGGGGAGACAGGAGTTTCTGACAGTAATGTCTACCATATAGGTGGTGCCAGTGGTGGAGGGGGGGAGACAGGAGTTTCTGACAGTAATGTGTACCATATAGGTGGTGCCAGTGGTGGAGGAGGGGAGACAGGAGTTTCTGACAGTAATGTCTACCATATAGGTGGTGCCAGTGGTGGAGGGGGGAGACAGGAGTTTCTGACAGTAATGTCTACCATATAGGTGGTGCCAGTGGTGGAGGAGGGGAGACAGGAGTTTCTGACAGTAATGTGTACCATATAGGTGGTGCCAGTGGTGGAGGAGGGGAGACAGGAGTTTCTGACAGTAATGTCTACCATATAGGTGGTGCCAGTGGTGGAGGGGAGACAGGAGTTTCTGACAGTAATGTCTACCATATAGGTGGTGCCAGTGGTGGAGGAGGGGAGACAGGAGTTTCTGACAGTAATGTCTACCATATAGGTGGTGCTAGTGGTGGAGGGGAGACAGGAGTTTCTGACAGTAATGTGTACCATATAGGTGGTGCCAGTGGTGGAGGAGGGGAGACAGGAGTTTCTGACAGTAATGTCTACCATATAGGTGGTGCTAGTGGTGGAGGGGAGACAGGAGTTTCTGACAGTAATGTCTACCATATAGGTGGTGCCAGTGGTGGAGGAGGGGAGACAGGAGTTTCTGACAGTAATGTCTACCATATAGGTGGTGCCAGTGGTGGAGGAGGGGAGACAGGAGTTTCTGACAGTAATGTCTACCATATAGGTGGTGCCAGTGGTGGAGGGGGGAGCAGGAGTTTCTGACAGTAATGTCTACCATATAGGTGGTGCCAGTGGTGGAGGGGAGGCAGGAGTTTCTGACAGTAATGTCTACCATATAGGTGGTGCCAGTGGTGGAGGAGGGGAGACAGGAGTTTCTGACAGTAATGTCTACCATATAGGTGGTGCCAGTGGAGGAGGGGAGACAGGAGTTTCTGACAGTAATGTCTACCATATAGGTGGTGCCAGTGGTGGAGGGGAGACAGGAGTTTCTGACAGTAATGTGTACCATATAGGTGGTGTCAGTGGTGGAGGGGAGGCAGGAGTTTCTGACAGTAATGTGTACCATATAGGTGGTGCCAGTGGTGGAGGGGGGGAGACAGGAGTTTCTGACAGTAATGTCTACCATATAGGTGGTGCCAGTGGAGGAGAGGAGACAGGAGTTTCTGACAGTAATGTCTACCATATAGGTGGTGCCAGTGGTGGAGGAGGGGAGACAGGAGTTTCTGACAGTAATGTGTACCATATAGGTGGTGTCAGTGGTGGAGGGGAGGCAGGAGTTTCTGACAGTAATGTCTACCATATAGGTGGTGCCAGTGGTGGAGGGGAGACAGGAGTTTCTGACAGTAATGTCTACCATATAGGTGGTGCCAGTGGTGGAGGAGGGGAGACAGGAGTTTCTGACAGTAATGTGTACCATATAGGTGGTGCCAGTGGTGGAGGGGAGACAGGAGTTTCTGACAGTAATGTCTACCATATAGGTGGTGCCAGTGGTGGAGGGGAGACAGGAGTTTCTGACAGTAATGTCTACCATATAGGTGGTGCCAGTGGTGGAGGAGGGGACAGGAGTTTCTGACAGTAATGTCTACCATATAGGTGGTGCCAGTGGTGGAGGAGGGGAGACAGGAGTTTCTGACAGTAATGTCTACCATATAGGTGGTGCCAGTGGTGGAGGGGAGACAGGAGTTTCTGACAGTAATGTCTACCATATAGGTGGTGCCAGTGGTGGAGGGGAGACAGGAGTTTCTGACAGTAATGTCTACCATATAGGTGGTGTCAGTGGTGGAGGGGAGACAGGAGTTTCTGACAGTAATGTCTACCATATAGGTGGTGCCAGTGGTGGAGGGGAGACAGGAGTTTCTGACAGTAATGTCTACCATATAGGTGGTGCCAGTGGTGGAGGGGAGACAGGAGTTTCTGACAGTAATGTCTACCATATAGGTGGTGCCAGTGGTGGAGGGGAGACAGGAGTTTCTGACAGTAATGTCTACCATATAGGTGGTGCCAGTGGTGGAGGAGAGACAGGAGTTTCTGACAGTAATGTCTACCATATAGGTGGTGCCAGTGGTGGAGGGGAGACAGGAGTTTCTGACAGTAATGTCTACCATATAGGTGGTGCCAGTGGTGGAGGGGAGACAGGAGTTTCTGACAGTAATGTCTACCATATAGGTGGTGCCAGTGATGGAGGGGAGACAGGAGTTTCTGACAGTAATGTCTACCATATAGGTGGTGCCAGTGGTGGAGGAGGGGAGACAGGAGTTTCTGACAGTAATGTCTACCATATAGGTGGTGCCAGTGGTGGAGGAGGGGAGACAGGAGTTTCTGTCAGTAATGTCTACCATATAGGTGGTGCCAGTGGTGGAGGGGAGACAGGAGTTTCTGTCAGTAATGTCTACCATATAGGTGGTGCCAGTGGTGGAGGGGGAGACAGGAGTTTCTGACAGTAATGTCTACCATATAGGTGGTGCCAATGGTGGAGGGGAGACAGGAGTTTCTGACAGTAATGTCTACCATATAGGTGGTGTCAGTGGTGGAGGAGGGGAGACAGGAGTTTCTGACAGTAATGTCTACCATATAGGTGGTGCCAGTGGTGGAGGAGGGGAGACAGGAGTTTCTGACAGTTATGTCTACCATATAGGTGGTGTCAGTGGTGGAGGAGGGGAGACAGGAGTTTCTGACAGTAATGTCTACCATATAGGTGGTGCCAGTGGTGGAGGGGAGACAGGAGTTTCTGACAGTAATGTCTACCATATAGGTGGTGCCAGTGGTGGAGGGGAGACAGGAGTTTCTGACAGTAATGTCTACCATATAGGTGGTGCCAGTGGTGGAGGAGGGGAGACAGGAGTTTCTGACAGTAATGTCTACCATATAGGTGGTGTCAGTGGTGGAGGAGGGGAGACAGGAGTTTCTGACAGTAATGTCTACCATATAGGTGGTGCCAGTGGTGGAGGGGAGACAGGAGTTTCTGACAGTAATGTCTACCATATAGGTGGTGCCAGTGGTGGAGGAGGGGAGACAGGAGTTTCTGACAGTAATGTCTACCATATAGGTGGTGTCAGTGGTGGAGGAGGGGAGACAGGAGTTTCTGACAGTAATGTCTACCATATAGGTGGTGCCAGTGGTGGAGGGGAGACAGGAGTTTCTGACAGTAATGTCTACCATATAGGTGGTGGCAGTGGTGGAGGGGAGGCAGGAGTTTCTGACAGTAATGTCTACCATATAGGTGGTGCCAGTGGTGGAGGGGAGACAGGAGTTTCTGACAGTAATGTCTACCATATAGGTGGTGCCAGTGGTGGAGGGGAGACAGGAGTTTCTGACAGTAATGTCTACCATATAGGTGGTGCCAGTGGTGGAGGGGAGACAGGAGTTTCTGACAGTAATGTGTACCATATAGGTGGTGCCAGTGGTGGAGGGGGGGGGAGACAGGAGTTTCTGACAGTAATGTCTACCATATAGGTGGTGCCAGTGGAGGAGAGGAGACAGGAGTTTCTGACAGTAATGTCTACCATATAGGTGGTGCCAGTGGTGGAGGGGAGACAGGAGTTTCTGACAGTAATGTCTACCATATAGGTGGTGCCAGTGGTGGAGGGGAGGCAGGAGTTTCTGACAGTAATGTCTACCATATAGGTGGTGCCAGTGGTGGAGGAGAGACAGGAGTTTCTGACAGTAATGTCTACCATATAGGTGGTGCCAGTGGTGGAGGGGGGACAGGAGTTTCTGACAGTAATGTGTACCATATAGGTGGTGCCAGTGGTGGAGGGGGGGAGACAGGAGTTTCTGACAGTAATGTCTACCATATAGGTGGTGCCAGTGGTGGAGGGGAGGCAGGAGTTTCTGACAGTAATGTCTACCATATAGGTGGTGCCAGTGGTGGAGGAGGGGAGACAGGAGTTTCTGACAGTAATGTCTACCATATAGGTGGTGCCAGTGGTGGAGGGGAGGCAGGAGTTTCTGACAGTAATGTCTACCATATAGGTGGTGCCAGTGGTGGAGGAGGGGAGACAGGAGTTTCTGACAGTAATGTCTACCATATAGGTGGTGCCAGTGGTGGAGGGGAGGCAGGAGTTTCTGACAGTAATGTCTACCATATAGGTGGTGCCAGTGGTGGAGGGGAGACAGGAGTTTCTGACAGTAATGTGTACCATATAGGTGGTGCCAGTGTTGGAGGGGAGACAGGAGTTTCTGACAGTAATGTCTACCATATAGGTGGTGCCAGTGGTGGAGGAGGGGAGACAGGAGTTTCTGACAGTAATGTCTACCATATAGGTGGTGCCAGTGGTGGAGGGGGGGAGACAGGAGTTTCTGACAGTAATGTGTACCATATAGGTGGTGCCAGTGGTGGAGGGGAGACAGGAGTTTCTGACAGTAATGTCTACCATATAGGTGGTGCCAGTGTTGGAGGGGAGACAGGAGTTTCTGACAGTAATGTCTACCATATAGGTGGTGCCAGTGGTGGAGGAGGGGAGACAGGAGTTTCTGACAGTAATGTCTACCATATAGGTGGTGCCAGTGGTGGAGGGGGGGAGACAGGAGTTTCTGACAGTAATGTCTACCATATAGGTGGTGCCAGTGGTGGAGGGGGGGAGACAGGAGTTTCTGACAGTAATGTCTACCATATAGGTGGTGCCAGTGGTGGAGGGGGGGAGACAGGAGTTTCTGACAGTAATGTCTACCATATAGGTGGTGCCAGTGGTGGAGGGGGGGAGACAGGAGTTTCTGACAGTAATGTCTACCATATAGGTGGTGCCAGTGGTGGAGGAGGGGAGACAGGAGTTTCTGACAGTAATGTGTACCATATAGGTGGTGCCAGTGGTGGAGGAGGGGAGACAGGAGTTTCTGACAGTAATGTCTACCATATAGGTGGTGCCAGTGGTGGAGGAGGGGAGACAGGAGTTTCTGACAGTAATGTCTACCATATAGGTGGTGCCAGTGGTGGAGGGGGGGCAGGAGTTTCTGACAGTAATGTCTACCATATAGGTGGTGCCAGTGGTGGAGGGGAGACAGGAGTTTCTGACAGTAATGTGTACCATATAGGTGGTGCCAGTGGTGGAGGGGAGACAGGAGTTTCTGACAGTAATGTCTACCATATAGGTGGTGCCAGCGGTGGAGGGGAGACAGGAGTTTCTGACAGTAATGTCTACCATATAGGTGGTGCCAGTGGTGGTGGAGGGGAGGCAGGAGTTTCTGACAGTAATGTCTACCATATAGGTGGTGCCAGTGGTGGGGGGGGGGAGACAGGAGTTTCTGACAGTAATGTGTACCATATAGGTGGTGCCAGTGGTGGAGGGGAGACAGGAGTTTCTGACAGTAATGTCTACCATATAGGTGGTGCCAGTGGTGGAGGGGAGACAGGAGTTTCTGACAGTAATGTCTACCATATAGGTGGTGCCAGTGGTGGAGGAGGGGAGACAGGAGTTTCTGACAGTAATGTCTACCATATAGGTGGTGCCAGTGGTGGAGGAGGGGAGACAGGAGTTTCTGACAGTAATGTCTACCATATAGGTGGTGCCAGTGGTGGAGGAGGGGAGACAGGAGTTTCTGACAGTAATGTCTACCATATAGGTGGTGCCAGTGGTGGAGGAGGGAGACAGGAGTTTCTGACAGTTATGTCTACCATATAGGTGGTGTCAGTGGTGGAGGAGGGGAGACAGGAGTTTCTGACAGTAATGTCTACCATATAGGTGGTGCCAGTGGTGGA
Organism: Eledone cirrhosa; assembly: GCA_964016885.1. Lineage (NCBI taxonomy): Eukaryota > Metazoa > Mollusca > Cephalopoda > Octopoda > Eledonidae > Eledone > Eledone cirrhosa. The sequence continues at coordinate 25,303,769 of OZ024764.1, forward strand.
GGAGGGGAGACAGGAGTTTCTGACAGTAATGTCTACCATATAGGTGGTGTCAGTGGTGGAGGAGGGGAGACAGGAGTTTCTGACAGTAATGTCTACCATATAGGTGGTGCCAGTGGTGGAGGGGAGACAGGAGTTTCTGACAGTAATGTCTACCATATAGGTGGTGCCAGTGGTGGAGGGGGAGACAGGAGTTTCTGACAGTAATGTCTACCATATAGGTGGTGACAGTGGTGGAGGAGGGGAGACAGGAGTTTCTGACAGTAATGTCTACCATATAGGTGGTGCCAGTGGTGGAGGAGGGGAGACAGGAGTTTCTGACAGTAATGTCTACCATATAGGTGGTGCCAGTGGTGGAGGGGAGACAGGAGTTTCTGACAGTAATGTCTACCATATAGTGGTGCCAGTGGTGAGGAGGGGAGACAGGAGTTTCTGACAGTAAGTCTACCATATAGGTGGTGTCAGTGGTGGAGGAGGGGAGACAGGAGTTTCTGACAGTAATGTCTACCATATAGGTGGTGCAGTGGTGGAGGGGAGCAGGAGTTTCTGACAGTAATGTCTACCATATAGGTGGTGCCAGAGTGGTGGAGGAGGCAGGAGTTTCTGACAGTAATGTCTACCATATAGGTGGTGCTGGATGTGGAGGGGGAACGGGGGGAGACAGGAGTTTCTGACAGTAATGATCTACCATTTAGGTGGTGCCAGTGGTGGAGGGGAGACAGGAGTTTCTGACAGTAATGTCTACCATATAGGTGGTGCCCAGTGGGGAGGGGGGGGAGACAGGAGTTTCTGACAGTATTGTCTACCATATAGGTGGTTGCCAGTGGAGGAGGGTGGGGGGGGAGACGAGGAGTTTCTGGACAGAAATGTCTACAATATAGGTGGTGCCAGTGGTGGAGGGAGACAGGGATTTCTGACAGTAATTGTCTACCATATTGACAGGGTGACGTGGCCAGTGGTGGAGGGAGGAGACAGGAGTTTCTGACAGTAATGTCTACCATATAGGTGGTGCCAGTGGTGGAGGGGGAGGCAGGAGTTTCTGACAGTAATGTCTACCATATAGGTGGTGCCGGGGAGGTAGGTGGTGAGGTGGTGGAGGGGGGAGGACAGGAGTTTCTGACAGTAATGTCTACCATATAGGTGGTGCCTAGTGGTGGAGGGGGAGGCAGGAGTTTTCTGACAGTATGTCTAACCATATAGGTGGTTGCCAGTGGTGGAGGAGGAGACAGGATTTTCTGACAGTAAATGTCTACCATATAGGTGGTGCAGTGGTGGTGGAGGGGAGGCAGGAGTTTCTGACAGTATGTCTACCATATATAGGTGGTGCCAGTGGTGTAGGAGGGGAGACAGGAGTATGTTTCTTGGCAGTAATGTCTACCATATAGGTGGTGCCAGTGGTGGAGGAGGGGAGACAGGAGTTTCTGACAGTAATGTCTACCATATAGGTGGTGCCAGTGGTGGAGGGGAGGCAGGAGTTTCTGACAGTAATGTCTACCATATAGGTGGTGCCAGTGGTGGAGGGGAGACAGGAGTTTCTGACAGTAATGTGTACCATATAGGTGGTGCCAGTGTTGGAGGGGAGACAGGAGTTTCTGACAGTAATGTCTACCATATAGGTGGTGCCAGTGGTGGAGGAGGGGAGACAGGAGTTTCTGACAGTAATGTCTACCATATAGGTGGTGCCAGTGGTGGAGGGGGGGAGACAGGAGTTTCTGACAGTAATGTGTACCATATAGGTGGTGCCAGTGGTGGAGGGGAGACAGGAGTTTCTGACAGTAATGTCTACCATATAGGTGGTGCCAGTGTTGGAGGGGAGACAGGAGTTTCTGACAGTAATGTCTACCATATAGGTGGTGCCAGTGGTGGAGGAGGGGAGACAGGAGTTTCTGACAGTAATGTCTACCATATAGGTGGTGCCAGTGGTGGAGGGGGGGAGACAGGAGTTTCTGACAGTAATGTCTACCATATAGGTGGTGCCAGTGGTGGAGGGGGGGAGACAGGAGTTTCTGACAGTAATGTCTACCATATAGGTGGTGCCAGTGGTGGAGGGGGGGAGACAGGAGTTTCTGACAGTAATGTCTACCATATAGGTGGTGCCAGTGGTGGAGGGGGGGAGACAGGAGTTTCTGACAGTAATGTCTACCATATAGGTGGTGCCAGTGGTGGAGGAGGGGAGACAGGAGTTTCTGACAGTAATGTGTACCATATAGGTGGTGCCAGTGGTGGAGGAGGGGAGACAGGAGTTTCTGACAGTAATGTCTACCATATAGGTGGTGCCAGTGGTGGAGGAGGGGAGACAGGAGTTTCTGACAGTAATGTCTACCATATAGGTGGTGCCAGTGGTGGAGGGGGGGCAGGAGTTTCTGACAGTAATGTCTACCATATAGGTGGTGCCAGTGGTGGAGGGGAGACAGGAGTTTCTGACAGTAATGTGTACCATATAGGTGGTGCCAGTGGTGGAGGGGAGACAGGAGTTTCTGACAGTAATGTCTACCATATAGGTGGTGCCAGCGGTGGAGGGGAGACAGGAGTTTCTGACAGTAATGTCTACCATATAGGTGGTGCCAGTGGTGGTGGAGGGGAGGCAGGAGTTTCTGACAGTAATGTCTACCATATAGGTGGTGCCAGTGGTGGGGGGGGGGAGACAGGAGTTTCTGACAGTAATGTGTACCATATAGGTGGTGCCAGTGGTGGAGGGGAGACAGGAGTTTCTGACAGTAATGTCTACCATATAGGTGGTGCCAGTGGTGGAGGGGAGACAGGAGTTTCTGACAGTAATGTCTACCATATAGGTGGTGCCAGTGGTGGAGGAGGGGAGACAGGAGTTTCTGACAGTAATGTCTACCATATAGGTGGTGCCAGTGGTGGAGGAGGGGAGACAGGAGTTTCTGACAGTAATGTCTACCATATAGGTGGTGCCAGTGGTGGAGGAGGGGAGACAGGAGTTTCTGACAGTAATGTCTACCATATAGGTGGTGCCAGTGGTGGAGGAGGGGGGACAGGAGTTTCTGACAGTAATGTCTACCATATAGGTGGTGCCAGTGGTGGAGGAGGGGAGACAGGAGTTTCTGACAGTAATGTCTACCATATAGGTGGTGCCAGTGGTGGAGGAGGGGAGACAGGAGTTTCTGACAGTAATGTCTACCATATAGGTGGTGCCAGTGGTGGAGGAGGGGAGACAGGAGTTTCTGACAGTAATGTCTACCATATAGGTGGTGCCAGTGGTGGAGGAGGGGAGACAGGAGTTTCTGACAGTAATGTCTACCATATAGGTGGTGCCAGTGGTGGGGGAGGGGAGACAGGAGTTTCTGACAGTAATGTCTACCATATAGGTGGTGCCAGTGGTGGAGGGGAGACAGGAGTTTCTGACAGTAATGTGTACCATATAGGTGGTGCCAGTGGTGGAGGAGGGGAGACAGGAGTTTCTGACAGTAATGTCTACCATATAGGTGGTGCCAGTGGTGGAGGGGGGGGCAGGAGTTTCTGACAGTAATGTGTACCATATAGGTGGTGCCAGTGGTGGGGGAGGGGAGACAGGAGTTTCTGACAGTAATGTCTACCATATAGGTGGTGCCAGTGGTGGAGGGGGGGCAGGAGTTTCTGACAGTAATGTGTACCATATAGGTGGTGCCAGTGGTGGGGGAGGGGAGACAGGAGTTTCTGACAGTAATGTCTACCATATAGGTGGTGCCAGTGGTGGAGGGGGGGGCAGGAGTTTCTGACAGTAATGTGTACCATATAGGTGGTGCCAGTGGTGGGGGAGGGGAGACAGGAGTTTCTGACAGTAATGTCTACCATATAGGTGGTGCCAGTGGTGGAGGGGGGGCAGGAGTTTCTGACAGTAATGTGTACCATATAGGTGGTGCCAGTGGTGGGGGAGGGGAGACAGGAGTTTCTGACAGTAATGTCTACCATATAGGTGGTGCCAGTGGTGGAGGGGAGACAGGAGTTTCTGACAGTAATGTGTACCATATAGGTGGTGCCAGTGGTGGAGGAGGGGAGACAGGAGTTTCTGACAGTAATGTCTACCATATAGGTGGTGCCAGTGGTGGAGGGGGGGCAGGAGTTTCTGACAGTAATGTGTACCACATAGGTGGTGCCAGTGGTGGGGGAGGGGAGACAGGAGTTTCTGACAGTAATGTCTACCATATAGGTGGTGCCAGTGGTGGAGGAGGGGAGACAGGAGTTTCTGACAGTAATGTCTACCATATAGGTGGTGCCAGTGGTGGAGGGGGGGAGACAGGAGTTTCTGACAGTAATGTGTACCATATAGGTGGTGCCAGTGGTGGGGGAGGGGAGACAGGAGTTTCTGACAGTAATGTCTACCATATAGGTGGTGCCAGTGGTGGAGGGGGGACAGGAGTTTCTGACAGTAATGTCTACCATATAGATGGTGCCAGTGGTGGAGGGGGGACAGGAGTTTCTGACAGTAATGTCTACCATATAGGTGGTGCCAGTGGTGGAGGGGAGACAGGAGTTTCTGACAGTAATGTCTACCATATAGGTGGTGCCAGTGGTGGAGGGGGGACAGGAGTTTCTGACAGTAATGTCTACCATATAGGTGGTGCCAGTGGTGGAGGGGAGACAGGAGTTTCTGACAGTAATGTGTACCATATAGGTGGTGCCAGTGGTGGAGGGGAGACAGGAGTTTCTGACAGTAATGTGTACCATATAGGTGGTGCCAGTGGTGGAGGAGGGGAAACAGGAGTTTCTGACAGTAATGTCTACCATATAGGTGGTGCCAGTGGTGGAGGGGGGACAGGAGTTTCTGACAGTAATGTCTACCATATAGGTGGTGCCAGTGGTGGAGGGGGGACAGGAGTTTCTGACAGTAATGTCTTCCAAAGTAGCCTTGGTGTAAATGTAATAAGGTAAAACCTGAGGTTTGTTCTAATTAACATCATTTTTAAATTGCACCCCTTAAATATTGAAAATGTTCCCTTGTCGGGTGTGAACTGCCCCTTGGGAATCATTGCTTTACTCTTTATATTAATTAAGCTGTATATTTGTAATTCTCTTTATATTTCAGATATATCTCACCGACAATTTTCACCTGAATGTCTTCACTGTGGCTTTACAATACACAAAACTCTGGATATTGACCAAGTTTCACAAAAGAAGGTAAATTATTCCTTTAGCATTTAAACCAGCCACATCTCGCCACAATTTTCTCATCTCTTTCCGTTCAAACCAGTTGTGACTGACCACTCATACTTATGTTAAGGTATTATTCTCAAAATATATAATATCAAAATCTTATAGATTCGATATTATATGAGATATTATGTGAGGTAAAGCCTTTACTGTGACAATACAATATTATATATAATGTAAATGTTATGTGAGATATTATGTGAGGTAAAGTCTTTACTGTGACAATACAATAGTATATCTAGAGTAATGTAAATGTTATGTGAGATATTATGTGAGGTAAAGCCTTTACTGTGACAATACAATAGTATATATAGTGTAATGTAAATGTTATGTGAGATATTATGTGAGGTAAAGCCTTTACTGTGACAATACAATAGTATATATAGAGTAATGTAAATATTATGTGAGATATTATGTGAGGTAAAGCCTTTACTGTGACAATACAATAGTATATATAGAGTAATGTAAATATTATGTGAGATATTATGTGAGGTAAAGCCTTTACTGTGACAATACAATAGTATATATAGAGTAATGTAAATGTTATGTGAGATATTATGTGAGGTAAAGCCTTTACTGTGACAATACAATAGTATATATAGAGTAATGTAAATGTTATGTGAGATATTATGTGAGGTAAAGACTTTACTGTGACAATACAATAGTATATATAGTGTAATGTAAATGTTATGTGAGATATTATGTGAGGTAAAGCCTTTACTGTGACAATACAATAGTATATATAGAGTAATGTAAATGTTATGTGAGATATTATGTGAGGTAAAGCCTTTACTGTGAAAATACAATAGTATATATAGAGTAATGTAAATGTTATGTGAGATATTATGTGAGGTAAAGCCTTTACTGTGACAATACAATAGTATATATAGAGTAATGTAAATATTATGTGAGATATTATGTGAGGTAAAGCCTTTACTGTGAAAATACAATAGTATATATAGAGTAATGTAAATGTTATGAGAGATATTATGTGAGGTAAAGACTTTACTGAGAAAATACAATAGTATATATAGAGTAATGTAAATGTTATGTGGGATATTATGTGAGGTAAAGTCTTTACTGTGACAATACAATATTATATATAATGTAAATGTTATGTGAGATATTATGTGAGGTAAAGCCTTTACTGTGAAAATACAATAGTATATATAGAGTAATGTAAATGTTATGTGGGATATTATGTGAGGTAAAGCCTTTACTGTGAAAATACAATAGTATATATAGAGTAATGTAAATGTTATGTGAGATATTATGTGAGGTAAAGCCTTTACTGTGAAAATACAATAGTATATATAGAGTAATGTAAATGTTATGTGAGATATTATGTGAGGTAAAGCCTTTACTGTGACAATACAATAGTATATATAGAGTAATGTAAATGTTATGTGAGGTATTATGTGAGGTAAAGCCTTTACTGTGACAATACAATAGTATATATAGAGTAATGTAAATGTTATGTGAGGTATTATGTGAGATAAAGCCTTTACTGTGACAATACAATAGTATATATAGAGTAATGTAAATATTATGTGAGATATTATGTGAGGTAAAGCCTTTACTGTGAAAATACAATAGTATATATAGAGTAATGTAAATGTTATGAGAGATATTATGTGAGGTAAAGACTTTACTGAGAAAATACAATAGTATATATAGAGTAATGTAAATGTTATGTGGGATATTATGTGAGGTAAAGTCTTTACTGTGACAATACAATATTATATATAATGTAAATGTTATGTGAGATATTATGTGAGGTAAAGCCTTTACTGTGAAAATACAATAGTATATATAGAGTAATGTAAATGTTATGTGGGATATTATGTGAGGTAAAGCCTTTACTGTGAAAATACAATAGTATATATAGAGTAATGTAAATGTTATGTGAGATATTATGTGAGGTAAAGCCTTTACTGTGAAAATACAATAGTATATATAGAGTAATGTAAATGTTATGTGAGGTATTATGTGAGATAAAGCCTTTACTGTGAAAATACAATAGTATATATAGAGTAATGTAAATGTTATGTGAGGTATTATGTGAGATAAAGCCTTTACTGTGAAAATACAATAGTATATATAGAGTAATGTAAATGTTATGAGAGATATTATGTGAGGTAAAGCCTTTACTGTGAAAATACAATAGTATATATAGAGTAATGTAAATGTTATGTGAGATATTATGTGAGGTAAAACCTTTACTGTGAAAATACAATAGTATATATAGAGTAACGTAAATAGTAAAGAGTTATTTGAAGTTTTATACACACAGAGACACATACATATTAAGAAAAATGATGAAGTTTCTTTAACATGTAGTTAGTTCTTTATTGTGTAACGATCTGTTATGTGCATTTCATAGAGGATTGGCTCGGAGTCGCCCACAAAAGAATATCTAACATTTTACAGAAAAGAAGAAATTTGCACATGTTCTACGTCATGAGGATCAGAGGTGAGAAGTGATCAGGATTGTAAGAAAGTATGGTAGAGAAAATCATGATGTGGTTGTCTAAAATGATAGCAGAGAATTTGTTCTGTCTGATGACGAAAAGAAAGAGGCTTGGAAGACATATTATGAGAGACTGGTGGACGAGAAGAATGAATGGGACAGTAACGGCTTGCCCCATGCAGACCCTACAGAGGGACCAGCCATAAAAGATGTCAGCAGTATGATAGATAAACCAATTAAGGAAATGAAAGTAGGGAAAGCAGCTGGAGCATCCTGTATAGTTGCTGAGATGCTAATAGCATCTGGCATGGTGGAATATGAGCTAGCCAGACACATAGTTAATCAAATAGGACAATATGGTGACATACCCAATGACTGGTGCAGCAGTGTCATTGTAAATTGCTACAAGGGCATACGGGATGTACTCCAGGGGTAGTTAATGGATGAGGTCATGAAAGTTGCTGAATGGGTTATAGCACAACTGATTAGAAACAGAATCAAGTTAGATGAGATGCAGTTTGGATTTATGCCAGGGAGAAGTATTACTAATGCCCTCTTTACGACCAGACACTGCCCACAACAAGACAACCCGTTTAACCCATGCTAGCGTGGAAGAATGGACGTAAAATGGTGATATGGTGGTGATATGGTGGTGATATCATCATCATCATCGTTTAACATCTGTTCTTCCACGCTAGCATGGGTTAGACGGTTTTGTTCCATTTGATGCGGGAATAGTCGGGAGACTGTGTGGCAGGTTCTTTATACAGCTGAATGCCCTTCCTAACACCAACCACATTTACAGTGCCACCTTACAGTGTGGACTGGGAGACTTTTCACCGTGTCTCCTACACAACCACCTTACAGTGTGGGTGTTGTGTAAAACTGCATGGCGCCAAAGATCTCGATCCAGTGTCATTGTCTTAGAGAGGTGTAGGTGAGCAAGGTCAGTTTTTATCACCTTTTATCACCTTGTCTACCCACTCCGCAGCTTCCATCAATTTTCATTGTCCTGCACTTTTTTATACAGCTGTCGTCCTTCATACACATCACATGTCCATACCAACGCAGTCTCCTCTCCAGATACAGCATTTGATACCTCTTATGCTTAGTCTCCCTCTTAGTTCATTTATGCTTCGCCTTTCACGCACATTACTATTACACATCCATCGGAGCATGCAAGCTTCATTTCTTTCTAATCTACGCAGGTCTTCAGCACACAATGTCCAAGTCTCACTAGCATGTAATATCACTGTTTGTATACAGGCATCATACAATCTGCCTTTTACTTTTAGAGTAAAATCCCTTGTGGCCAACAGCGGTATTAGCTCTCTGAACTTTTTCCATTCCGTTCTAACTCTGGCTACTACACTTTCAGAGCACCCGCCACCACTGCTGATTTTGTCACCCAGGTAACGGAAGGTGTCTACTATTTCTATGGAACCATCTGGGCAGTTGAAGGAGATATCATTCAGTGGGTCCTTGCTACTTACTGCACCTGAGCATCGGACACATATAAAATCTACATTCTTAGATATTTTGCATTTGGGACATAGAATGGAGTTTCTGCCTACTCCTTTCTTACACATTGAGCATGGTCATTTCCCAGAAGGTACCTGTGGCGTATTCTCCTTTCTACATACTAGATCCTTAGTCTTAGACAAGTTGACTCTAAGGCCTTTTGATTCTAGGCCATGCTTCGATGTTTGGAACTTCCTCTCTAGTTCAGCCATAGATTCAGCTACGAGAGTTAGATCATCTACATATAGAAGTTCCCATGGGCAGCCAGTCTTAAATCCTTCTGTTATAACCTGAAGGGCAATAATAAACAGGAGAAGGCTAAGAACGGGCCCTGGTGACCCCCTACTCTTATGCTAAATTCTTCACTACATTCATTGTTAATTCTAACCTTGCTGACTGTTCCTCTATACATGGCTTGTACAGCTCTCACAAGCCATTCTTCCACTCCTAGTTTTCTAAGAGCCCACCAGATAATGGAGCGGGGGACTCTGTCAAAGGCCTTCTCCAGGTCAACAAAAGCAAAGTAGAGGGGTTTATTGTTAGCCAGGTACTTCTGCAATTGCCATACAAGGAAAAGAGCATCCGTGGTACTTTTACCTGAAACAAATCCAAACTGCATTTCATCTAGATCAATTCGGTCTCTAATCAGTTAAGTAATAACTCTTTCTGTGACTTTCATGATTTGGTCAACTAACTTAATGCCTCTATAGTTTCCTCTATCCAGGGCATCTCCTTTGCCCTTGTAACAGTTGACGAGGATGCTGCTACGCCAGTCATTTGGTATGACCCCATTCTATATTACTTGGTTTACTATCCGGGTGACCATAGTATGTCCCACCATACCAGATACCTTCAACATTTCAGCAACTATCTCCGCAGGCCCAGCTGCCTTGCCAGTCTTCATATCTCTGATTGCCTTACTTACTATACTACCATTAACTTGCACTGCTGGTCCCTCTATTGGATCAATGTGGGGCAGACTATCTTTATTCCATTCATTCTCCACATTCAATAGTCTCTCATAGTGACACTTCCAAGCTACCTTCTTATCACTACCAGTGAGGGCAAGTACACCATCATCATTATGGACACATGTCTCTCCGACAATATTACAATTCTCCTTGACACATTGCCTCGCAATCCTGAACACCTCCCGTCTTTGGTCCTCCCGTTGTAGAACATTCTTGAACTTTCTATCCTCTGCTTCCCTCTTTGCAAGGTATACTTGTTGTCTAGCTTCTCTCCTAGCTACCCGATAGAGTTCTCTACTACTCCCATCCTGCCATTCTATCCAAGCCTGCTTTTTGCCCTTGATGGTCTCTTCCTCCTTACTGTTCCACCACCATGTCACTCTCCTCCTGCCTAAAGGTCTGCTCCAGCCACAGATTTCATCAGTCACCTTCAACAGGTTAACTTTCAGGAGTTCCCACTGTTCCTCTATATTGTATGTCTCTAATTGTTCTTCCTTACTGTCAAAAGCATCAAGTAATATGCTTTTAAATTTGTTACTAGCTGTGGGGTTCTTCAACTTCCATAATCTTCTCCTCAAGTATTCTTCTGTCGGTGAGTACGTCTGGCCCTGACTATGAGGTCATTAACTATTAAGTTATGTTGAGAGGGGCATTCTTCCTGAGGGAGGGACTTAGTGTTCATAGACACTTTGTCTAATTTCCTTGTAAGGATAAAATCTATCTGGCTGATGTGCTCCCCTGATCTATAGATGATCAAGTGACTATCTCGTTTTTTGAAGTTTCTGTTGCAGACAGTCAGATCATTTGCATCACAGAATTCATATTATATATATATATATATAAATATATATCTCATCGACACAGTCTCAACCTCCCGCATCAAATCCTCTGCCTCCTTCACTGTATTTGTCACCAAAACTATGTCGTCGGCAAATTCAGCATCCGATACCTTTTTCGCCTTAACTCTCCTGCTCTGAGCCGGTGCTACAGTAAAGACAGAGTCCTGGTGTTTCTCCAGTGCAAGGCGCATCGCATACAATAGTCCACTACGATGATAAAAAGGTAGGGAGACAATGTATCTCCCTGGAGCACTCCAGCAATTATCTCAAAGAACTCTGTCATCCCATCAGGTGTAATGACTTGGGCTTTGGTGTTGGTGTAGAGCAGTGATATCAGGTCCACTATCTTCTTGGGGATTCCATAAGCCTGTAAGATCTTCATCAGGCAGTGATGGTCCACAGAATCAAAGGCCTTCCTAAAGTCAATGAAAACCATGACCGCAGGAAGGCACTTTGCTCTAGCTCCCTCTAATATCCTCCTCAGCATCAGGATGTGACTGGTGGTTGATCTATCCTCTCTGAAGCCGTTCTGGTTATCCCTGAGCTTCTTCTCCATCTCAGGCTGGATCCTGTTAAGAATCATCCTGTTGAGACTGTGTCGATGAGTGTGGGGCTGAGAATGAATGAGACTAAAACAAAATATCTGGTAGAGAATGTTGAGAAGCCAGAGGGGATCACTAATGTAGGCGGGAAGCCGCTGGAATTGGTTGAGGACTTCCTGTATTTGGGAGCAAAGATTGGGAATACGGAAGATGATGTGGTTGAGAGGAAGAGCAAGGCCTGGGCGGCGTGCCACAGCTTGAGATCGGTGTGGAAGTCGGACCTTCGTAGAGACCTGAAAATCCGCCTCTTCATTGCTGTAGTGGAGTCTGTGCTGCTGTATGGGTCTGAGACTTGGACACTGACCAAGAAACTCACTCAGATGGTGGATGGGAGCTACACGAGAATGCTGAGGATGGCTCTGAACATTAATCAGTATACACTGAGGATGAAAATCTCAGAGCTGTATGGGAGCATCCCAAAAGTCAGCTCAAAAGTGACACAGAGGAGACTGAGGTTAGCTGGACATGCTCACCGACATCAAGAGTTGACATTGCACTCAGTACTCCTTTGGGAGCCCCTACATGGACACACTAGAAGAGGAAAACCAAGGTTAACGTATGTTGATGCCCTAAGGACAGACACTGGTCTGTTGGAGATGCAGGACATGGCAGCGATAATGAGGGACAGAGACTGCTGGAGAGAACTCGTCCATGGATCTCGGGAATTTTACCCGCCTTAGATAGATATATTTCTTTATTTACCATAAAGGCATAAAAAGAAGGGACAAATACAAAGGGGGAGTTTACATACAATCGAGTAAAAAGGGTATAAAATGAAAATAATCGAAAATAACCTCAAAAGGGAGGGGACGTGATGGGGGTTGCACACACCCCCGAAAAAGTGTGCAATCCTTTGCCCGGGGAGCACATGGAGAAGGTGCTCCCCTCTCCTTCACTTCTTTACCTACAGGATGGTATACAGAGAAGACCCATTTACACGAGCCATTCTCGCCACTATCACCCACCTTTCATAAAACTGCCTGTGGCCAAGCACCTCTCTCTCCATTCTTATCCTTCTTCCGAAGTGATATCGGAAGAAGTAGACCAGACTATGGCCAGAGAGGAAGTTGCCTGACCTCAGACCTTTCAATCGTGTCCACCAAACAACCTCTTTCAACATGGCTATTACGCACAGAAAAACCGCCTTTGCTTCCTTTGTGAAGAGGGGAGGCGGTTTGATTGTCATCACGGACTCGACGGTCAATTGAATCGGCGCCACCCGCGACAGCAGTCGTTCGGCGTAGCCCCACAGATCAGCTACACCCGGACATTGCACCAATACATGCGCAACGGTTTCTTCGTGACGCACGCATCTAGGGCAAATCTTTTTTGAGGGATCCCTGCCCGGGCGCCCGTGTCTGTAGAGCCTCTCTCGAACGGGTAGAGCCCCCCGGTAGCACTGCCAGGCTAGTGACTTCTGGAAGTTGTCCATTGGTCCCGGGCCGAAAGTCCTACCGAACAGGCTGGCCAGTTCGTCCTCTTCCATGTCCAGCGACTCTCCAAGGGTGTCATCGCCCCTGCTAGCCACCAGCCCTCTATAGAATGATGAGGTAGATTCTCCACCGATGGCCTGGCTCGCTTGCCAGAGAGCTCTGAGCGCCTGAGCACACTCAGTGTGCCAGTCTCCCAGTTTTCCGGATCTTTGCTTGACCCAGGACTGGAGCTCGGTGAGCGAGACGAGTCTCGGAAAGGCTCGTTTCACGAACGGAGCCCACACCGGTTGACCAGTGAGGAATACCTGTAGGTGCCGTAGCCTTAATGCGTGCCTACGCATCATCAACCACGGCATCCCCAGCCCTCCTTTCGAAGGTTGTTGGCAGCAGATGGATCTTCTCACCATAGGAGGGCGCTTCTTCCAAAGAAATTGGAAGAGCATGCATTCCATGGTGGTGAGTGTTTCCTTAGGGCAAGGCACGACAGTCAGGCGGTAGTAAGTGACGGACGCTATGTAAATGTTCGCCACCTCCGCCCGGCCTTTTAGGGACAGCTTACACTTGGCCCATTTCTGGGTTAGTGCAAACACCTTGTTCGTAACCTCGTCCCAGTTCTTTTCCACCTGGAGGTCCGGTCCAAACCAGACCCCAAGCAACTTTACCGGGCCCTCCGTCCAGTGTCCGACGACACCGTCGGGAGGCATCGGTCTGCCTCTCCACGTTCCGAGTTGCAGCCCGATGGATTTTTCCCGGTTCAGTTTCGCTCCTGACAACCTTTCGTAATCCTCCAGTAAGGTACCGATCGCCTCGATTTCCGAGTCGGTCGATACCATTACTGTTACGTCATCGGCGTAGGCCGACACCGCTTTGCTCAATCCTGGTTCCAGGGGGATACCCTGCAAGAACTCTAACTTCCTCAGTAAAGGCTCGAGAGTCAATACGTACAGAAGGGAGGAGAGATGGCACCCCTGTCGAATGGATCGTGTGATTTCGAACGGCTTCGAAAGGTAGCCGTTCACCTTGATCCTAGAACAGATGTGGTTGCTATGTAAGGCAGTGATCCAGCCTCTGAAAACAGGACTGAACCCAGCCGCCGCTAGCACCGCATCCAGGTAACCATGGTCGACCCTATCGAAGGCCTTAGACTGATCCAAGTTGATCAGGGCCCCACCGAAGCCGGGTTTGTTGCCAACCCTCTCTATGATGTATCGCATGAGGTGGAGGTTATCGTGAATGGACCTGGATGGGATAGCACATGTCTGCGCATCTCCCACCAGGCCACCCACGACAAGCGCCAACCTCTTTGCTAACACCTTGGCCAAAATCTTTAACTCTGTGTTTAGCAGGGTTATGGGCCGAAAATTATTTATACTATCCCCCTTGTTCTCGTCCTTCCTCACCAGCGAGACTACGCCCTTGGCTACAGAACAAGGAATTCTACCGTTCTGCTGCCAATTGCAGTAGACCGCTTCGAGGAGTTCGGAGAAGAAGACCGGCTTGCTAAATAAAGTTCGTAAGGTATACCATCGAGACCTGGAGATTTGCGTCTGCTGCATTGGCTCAGCGCATCTCCGATCTCATCAGCCGAGATTGGTCCCTCGCAGGACTCTGCCTCTTCGCTCGAGAGACGCGGCAGGCCGTCGAGGTATGGACCGAAATCCACGTCCCCGCCGGGACCCTCGCCTCCCCCGAATAATCGGGCAAAGTGCCTTTGAAAGGCCTCGCACATCTGCTTAGGCTCTCGGATCACCCGCCCATCCTCGTCTTGCAACGACCGGATGGTGGATCGATTTCCACTCTTAGCTTCTGTCACGCGGGCCCAGCCAACGGCTTTGGCCCCCTCATTACCTAGAGCACGTATTTTACTTCGAATGACGCAGCCTTCGTGCTTTGCATCGAAAAACTGGTTCAAGGCCGTCCTCGATGCCAGCACTCTGGCCACATCTTCGCTCTTGATTGCCTCTTCTAATTTACCTGTTAATTCTTTCTCGTTTCTATTTCTATCGGCAGCTAACATCTTGCTATAACTTATTGATTCTGTTCTAATCTCTCTTTTGAGAGATGCCCACCATCGGTTGTTGACGATTGCACCCGTCAACCTCTCCTTAACTAATCTGCTAATCCGGTTTCTGTAAGTCTCTTTTGCCGGTAAAGACAAATTAAGTTTCCAGTAACCGGGACTCTGTTTATGTGTTTTCTCGAGATTGACTACGCAGGTCACTAATTTGTGATCCGTATAGCCAACCGTGCGCATTTCTGGACAGCTTAATATGTCCCTATCCTTACTTCTAACTAAGAATCTATCTAAGTACGATCTAGATTGACCACTGTGGTTTCTCCAAGTCCAGGTAGGCACAGTTGGAAAATCTAGTCGATATCTATCGACCAAGTTAAAACGGTCGAGTAACCCCTTGAGGCTGTTACACCCCCTCTATTAGGACATGCTCCTGCATAGTCCCAACGTGCATCTAGGATGTCATTCCAATTCCCCGCTAGAAGCAGGGAACGCGACGTTCCCAGAAAAGTCTCCAAACGCTGGAAGAAGTCGGGCCGTTCAGCTCCGAAAGGGGAGTAGACGGCGACCAGTCTCAAGGCCGCACCTTCACTACTGCCAACGTCTAGCACCAACAAACGACCCTCCGGGTCCGAGTGCACAACCTGTACGGCAAGACCCAGGTGTTTTTGCAGCAGTACAACAACCCCACCCCCACCTCCAGGTTGACAGAGAGATGCATGCACCTCAAAGTCATCGAAGGTAGGGGCCAGCTGCCGCACGACGCTGATCCGAGTCTCACAGATAACCATTACATTTATACCACATGACCTGAGGTCAATTAGAAGCTTTGCTTGCTTCCAAGTTGAGCCCAGGCCACGTGCATTCAAACATCCTACTCTTAACACATCCATGTGGGCGAAAGAGCCAAAGGAGAGTGTAGAGACCTACCTTTCTGCTTCCCGGGGTTCGGGTCGCACGACTTCCATGGGGTCGGGGTGTTGGGTGAAGGGGTGTCTTGTGGTGGTGTGGGGTCGTCAGTGTGTGGTGGGGTTGGGGTGTTTGGAGTTGTGTTGGGGAGGGGAAGGGGAGGGGGAAAGCTTTTTAGTAGGACGCGGTTTATGGGTTTGACAGAGGGTGGTCCTACGTCCTCCTTAAAATCCTTTTTTAGTTTTTGGTAGAGGTTCATTGGGATCTTTATTAATTTTAAATGTGGGTAGTTTTCTGAAGAAACAAAGTTTACACCTTCGGTTTGTACCGAAGGATTATTGTTTATGAGTTCATTTAATTTATCATTGTTTCTGTTGATGTAAGTATAGTGTAATGTCTTTTTTTCGGATGGTGTGAGTGTTTCGAAGAGGGGAGGGGCAGGTTTGGTTTTGTTTGTTGCTGGAGGGGTGTTTTGTGTTTTGTTGGATTGTGTTGACATTTGGGTGGGGGTTGTTTGGCCTTGTATGTTTTGCACATGTTTTCTTTTTTTCCTTTTAATCTGTCTGAAGGACTCCGTTTCTTCCTCCGAATTCGTTGGGTTATCTTCAGTGTTGGAGGGAAGAGGTATGTTTGCTGGTAATGTTTCCGTGTTGGTTTTCTTTGTGGGGGAGATGGATGTCATTATGTTAGACTGTGTTGTGTGTTGTGTCTGCGGTGGTTGTGTTGTTTTATTGAGTGAGGGGTTGGGTGGGCCTGTATTTTGTTTTGGGGTAATGTGTTGTGACTGTTTGTGTTGTGGTGGTGGTGTAGTTTTACTGAGGGACGGGTTGGGTGGGACTGAGTTTTGTTGTTTGTTTATCTGTTGTGGTGGTGGTGGTGGAGCTGGTGTTGGTAGCAGGGTTTTCTTTTTGTTGAGTTGGGGACAAGCGGCCTTCAGGTGCCCTCTTCCTGCACAGATATGACAGGACGGCCTTCTCCCCTCCACGCTAATGTTTATATACCCGTGGCCCTCTAATAGGATTCTGTCGGGTATTTGGGCGATGCGTTCAGGCTTCATTTGCACTACAAGCTCTATACCTGTTCCACTGAACGCATTGCCTGTGGTTTTCCCAATGGAAATCACGTTGTCATTCACTGGATCGATGAAGCCAGCTATGAGCCAGCAGTAGTCCACATCTGGCATCATTGCATCCAGCCATATGCGTTGAGTTCTTTTACCCATATAAGATGGATAAAAGATAAAATTTTTCGAACGAATCGGTGACAAAGCACATTTTTTTGCCGCCGATTCGTTCTTCATAATAATTGCTAGGCTTCCATACAGTCTGTCTTTTCTTATGAAAGTGGTTTCATTAAGTACTTCTGTGAGTACTGTTTTGATATCTGTTTGAGTTGGCTGTTCAGGTTTTTTAGAAGTGTTGTTGATGGTGCGGAACACGACCGTTCGACTTTCAATGTCTTTGGTGAGTTCTTGAGGCATTTTTACCGATAAAATACCATTCTCTCCTTCACTTATGTATTGTTTGGCGTCTGTGATTCTTTGTGCCACATCTGAAATATTTTCAGGTATATATGTCAAAGATTTCTTTGTTGTTTGTGCAAAGAAATCTTGTTGGTGTTGATTTTGTCGTCTGCTTTGCTTTCTGTTATGATGTTGTTTTCAAATGTTATTTTTGTGTTTGTTGTGTCTTTGTTTGTGGTATTAATATTGTCATGCAATTTTTCAAATTTTTTTTTTTTTTTTTTTTTCGTTGTTGGAATCCATGTCCAGATTTGTGTTTTCGTCATTTTTCTCCGCAGATTCGTCTGTTTTTATTTTATTTTTTCCTTCCTTCTCTATGACGTTAGTTGGGAAGGAAGGGGGGGACTAAAGCGTGCGAGCTTACAACTCTTACCGCTGTCCCCCCACCACTATTTTCGTTCGCTTCGTTTAACATTTCTGTCAGACGATTGAAATTTTTTGCCACAAAATTTTTAAAAACAGGTTTTTCACCCCTAGGAGGGGTAAAAATGAGCTGACACACCGCCTGACAGTTCAGACGGGGGGTCAAGCTACACAATAGTATCAAAATTAAATTTGAACTTACAAAATTTCCGCAATAAATTTGAACAAAACTTCTGCGCGAAGTGAATTACATCTACGCTGTAAAACAGACGACAGCTAGATTTTTACCCGCCTTAGATAGATAGATAGATAGATAGATAGATAGATAGATAGATAGATAGATAGATAGATAGATAGATAGATAGATAGATAGATAGATATATATACATATATATATATACATATATATATATGTCTAGGGTGGGTAAAATTCTCAAGATCCATGGACGAGTTCTCTCCAGTGGTCTCTGTCCCTCATTAACGCTGCCATGTCCTGCGTCTCCAAGAGACCAGTGTCAGTCCTTAGGGCATCAACATATGTCAACCTCGGTCTCCCTTTTCCAGTGTGTCCATGTAGGGGCTCCCACATGAGCACTGAGTGCAGTGTCAACTCTGGATTTCGGTGAGCATGTCCAGCTAACCTCAGTCTCCTCTGGGATACCCTCGAGCTGACTTTTGGGAAGCTCCCGTACAGCTCTGAGTTCTTCATCCTCAGTGTATACTGATTAATGTGCAGAGCCATCTTCAACATTCTCGTGTAGCACCCATCCACCATCTGAGTGAGTTTCTTGGTTAGTATCCAAGTCTCAGACCCGTACAGCATCACAGACTCCACTACAGCAACAAAGAGACGGATCTTCAGGTCTTTACGAAGGTCCAACTTCCATACCGATGTCAAGCTGTGGCACGCCGCCCAGGCTTTGCTCTTCCTTTCGACCACATCATCTTCTGTATTCCCAATCTTTGCTCCTAAATACAGGAAGTCCTCAACCAATTCTAGCGGCTTCCCGCCTACATTAGTAATCTTCTCTGGCTTCTTAATATTCTCTACCAGCTACTTCATCTTTATCTCATTCATTTTCGGTCCCACACTCATCGACACAGCTCCACCTCCTGCATCAAATCCTCTGCCTCCTTCACTGTGTTTGTCACCAGAATACAATAGTGGACATATATATACACAAAAGTCAGCTCAAAAGTGACACAGAGGAGACTGAGGTTAGCTGGACATGCTCACCGACACCCAGAGTTGACATTGCACTCAGTGCTCCTGTGGGAGCCCCTACATGGGCACACTGAAAGAGGAAGACCAAGGTTAATGTATGTTGATGCCCTAAGGACAGACACTGGTCTTTTGGAGACGCAGGACATGGCAGCGATAATGAGGGACAGAGACCGCTGGAGAGAACTCGTCCCATGGATCTCGGGAATTTTACCCGCCCTAGATATATATATATTTCTTTATTTATTTAGTTATGTAATAAATAACATAAGATAATTATTTCATTTACCAGTGGTTTCTTGAAGGCAGATGTTATGTCTGTCTTCAGTCGTCAGAATGAAAAAATAACATGGTGTTTTTATTAAATATGGATTTAAAAACAAAATTTAGGAAATATGAAAGTGAGGCTGAAAAGAACCGGCAAAAAGGAATAAGGGAGAAAAATATAAAAATAAATATCCAGATCATAAACAAACACACACTCAACTACACGCTTATACGTAATAGTACGTAGACGGATACTTTCTCACATAAGTGTAATTGTGTCTACATGGAAATACGAACAGGCACATAAATACATACACATACATATACACAGATATATGTGCACTCAAATATGTACACACAAACACACATTTACACATTTAAAGGGGGTGTACACACACATATACATACATACATGTTTGTACTTCCATGTAGACACAATTACACTTACGTGAGAAAGTATACGTCTACGCACTGTTACGTATAAGCGTGTAGTTGAGTGTGTGTATGTTTATGTTCTGGATATTTATTTATATATTTTTCCCCCTTATTCCTTTTTGCCGGTTCTTTTCAACCTCACTTTCATATTTCCTAAATTTTGTTTTTAAATCCATATTTAATAAAAACACCATGTTATTTTTTCATTCTGACGACTGAAGACAGACACAACATCTGCCTTCAAAAAACCGCTGGTAAATAAATAATTATCTTATGTTGTTTATTACATAACTAATAGGCTCTGTAGCCTTCATAGAGCACTCTTTTTTCCTGTACCTTTCTGACGGAAATACTTCATTTATATATATATATATATATATATATATATATATATATATATATATATATATATATATATATATATATATATATATATATATATATATATATATATATATATATATATATATATATATATATATATATATATATATATATATATATATATATATATATATATATATATATATATATATATATATATATATATATATATATATATATATATATATATATATATATATATATAGGAGGCACATGGCTTAGTGGTTAGAACATTGGCCTAGCAATCGAAAGGTTGTGAGTTCAATTCTCAGACCGGGTGATGTGTTGTCTCCTTGAGCAAGACACTTTATTTCACATTGCTCCAGTTTACTCAGCTGTAGAAATGAGATGTTAGGGACTGGGGTCCCTATTATTCCACTGCAAAGTGGTCGTGGAGGTGCTACGGCAAAAAAGCACCCAGCACTCACTGTAAATGAGGTTGGTGTTAGGAAGGGCATCCAAAATCAAGCCAGCATCAGTTCCCGTCCCACCCTTGCAAGCAGGGAAAATGAAATATATGAATACATATTTGTATAATGCTATGCTTGAAGCGAATTCCTATTTATATATATTATTCTGTTATATATATTTCAAGGGTATCATCAGATAAAATACAAAGTTTGTTTTATAAATATTGACATATCCAGGAAGAAGATCTTAACGGTTCAAGTTGTTCCTGGATAGTAAAAGGAAAAAGGGGAAAGAGAGGAAAAATCAAATATTTCAAATTATTAAGATGAATATGCAAATGAGGTTGAGGTATAGGGCTGGAAAAAAAAACGTTATTTTTAGACGCTAGGTAGATTTAAATAATTATTAGGATATATATATATGTATGTGTCGAAAGAAGAAAGAGAAAGAAAGAACAGCTTGTATTTACGTGAATTTAAAAAGATTCAAATGTTAAGAATTAATAGTTTGTAGGAATGGTGGAATATGATTCCAGAATTAAAAATATATTTAGCTATATTATGAGTTATAATATTATATATATAATCAATTAGATTAAATGAAGAATTATGGTTGTAAGTACATTTTATCTTATTACATTGCAACAGGTTGTAAGTATATAAATATCTATATAGATTAATAAGTGTATAAATATAAGTATTATTGGTGATTTTATAGATATAAACAACACGTATTAATTGTTTACATTTCTAATATGAGTTACGAAGGAAGTTGATTTTACATTTTACATAAATATTTAAGAAAAAGATGTAGTTCAAGTTGTAAGAGAAGAACAATTTGTAGATTCAAATATGTTCTGTCAAAATTCTAGTAATTTAAAAACAGAATTATTTTCTTCTTGCAGACATCGCCAAAATTCCACTTTCCAAAGTATTTTTAATCTGTGATACTCATTACACTTGACTACATCTTATACACCTTTAAAATGATCCTGTTATTTACTGAGTTTTTCTTTAAAAATGATTTTCCTTCTTAAATTTAGTATTTTTACCATTTGATATTCTTTTCCTAATGATATTCTTCTTAATCTATGTTTTAGATGTAGAATGTTACTTTTTAATTGATATTCTCAAAGATATCCTCTTTGCGATAGTTCTTCTAACTCTCGACTTATCTAATAATACATTTTTCCTCTCTTTAATCTTCAAACTTTTCACACATCTTTCGACGTAGATAATATGTAATTGAAAATTCTCATCCTTGAGAAACATATAATGTAAAATACCTTATAATCTCACACAAAATAATATATAATTATCTCTACATACTTTCTAAGTAAATCATTCATCAAATTTAATGGTTAGCAAATAATATTGGAGGTATCTTTTCCTTTACAATTGAGCAAACATAGACATAATAACTTGTATGATAAATTATATAATTTCGCTAAATTAACAATGTTCTGAAAACATTTTCAATGTTGGAACAAAATATTTGAATCTACAAATTGTTCTTCTCTTACAACTTGAACTACATCTTTTTCTTAAATATTTATGTAAAATGTAAAATCAACTTCCTTCGTAACTCATATTAGAAATGTAAACAATTAATACGTGTTGTTTATATCTATAAAATCACCAATAATACTTATATTTATACACTTATTAATCTATATAGATATTTATATACTTACAACCTCTTGTAATGTAATAAGATAAAATGTACTTACAACCATAATTCTTCATTTAATCTAATTGATTATATATATAATATTATAACTCATAAGGGCAAGGGATTGGCAGTATCGGTAGAGGGTCGGATGCCATGCTTTGCAGCAAAGAGTTACTTCCCATTACGGACGGAGTTCAAATCCCGCCGAGGTTAACTTTGCCTTTCATCCTTACGGGGTCAATAAAATAAAGTACCAGTAATACACTGGGTTATTTGCTGGCCTTGTGCCAAAAAGTAGAAACAATTATAACTCATAATATAGCTAAATGATTTTTTTAATTCTGGAATCATATTCCACCATTCCTACAAACTGGTAATTCTTTTTAAATTCACGTAAATACAAGCGTTTTTTTTTTTTCAGCCCTATACCTCAACCTCATTTGCATATTCATCTTAATTTGAAATATTTGACTTTTCTTCTCTTTCCCTTCTTTCCTTTTACTATCCAGGAACAACTTGAACCCCGTTAAGATCTCCTTCCTGGATATGTCAATATTTATAAAACAAACTTTGTATTTTTACCAAAGTTTTGGTACCCTTGAAATATATATAATAGAATAAATATG
The DNA here is from genome assembly GCA_964016885.1 of Eledone cirrhosa. Classification (NCBI taxonomy): domain Eukaryota; kingdom Metazoa; phylum Mollusca; class Cephalopoda; order Octopoda; family Eledonidae; genus Eledone; species Eledone cirrhosa. Next base: position 25,326,580 of record OZ024764.1, read on the forward strand.
GTTTTATAAATATAGTTTCCATTATTTAATATCATTGATATTATACTCCAGAAAAACTGTCGAGTGCTTCGAATCAGTTATAAACATATATATTTGTTGAATTACCAACAAATTAAATATCCCTTTTGCTTATATATATATATATATATATATATATATATATATATATATATATATATATATATGGAAAGTTATATTTAAATTGTTGTGTTACAACTAGTAAATATTTATAACTGATATAAAAGCACTCGACAAATATTTGGAGTATATTTACAATATTAAATAAATGGAAACTATATCTATAAAACCATATTTATTTCATTATATATATTTCAGGGATAACATATTAACAATATGCTATGCCTTCCTCAGACAAAATACAATATAAACAGTTTTATAGATAAATAGATTCGACATACCGTAACAACATCTACTTGCATTTGAGAAGGGTTTTTCAAATGCAAGTAGATGTTGTTACGGTATGTCGAATCTATTTATCTATAAAACTGTTTATATTGTATTTTGTCTGAGGAAGGCATAGCATATTGTTAATATGTTATCCCTGAAATATATATAATGAAATAAATATGGTTTTATAGATATAGTTTCCATTTATTTAATATTGTATATATATATATATATATAGTGTAAAAGAGAAAACACAGGTAAGCATTAAGAGAAGGATTTTATCCAGGTATTTACGACCGTTTCATTGGTAAGTGCAACCTTATATTGCTATACTGCAAATAGCAGCCACTCAATGATAATTGTTGTTCACTTCCAAATTTTCAAAATAGTGAGTAAGTTACTCTTGAAGTAGTTCTTAATATATAGAGAAAAATATTTTTTGGGAATTGTATTTACTAGTATAGAGAGAGAGGAAGAGGAATTAGAAAGTGAGGGGACAAACGGAATAGTATAGAGAGAGAGGGAGGAAGGGGGAGAAGAGTTAGGAAGTAGGGTGACAAGCTGAGATGGAGGGAAGGGTAGAGGTGGAAGGATTCTTTGACTAGTTTTGATATGTAGACTTCATGTCGGTGATTGTAGTGTGTTAGAGAATTGGATTGATCATAGTGGGAGGGATGGAGAGAGAGGGGGGGAGATAAGGAGTTAAGTGTATGTATATATAAAAAATAAAGATAAAAATAATAATGGTAAAAATAAATAATAAAAATAAAAATAAAGAGGGGGGGGGATAAAGAAGAAAAGAAAAGATAGCCAAAAAGGGGAGGTAAGAAAGGAAGTAAATGAAAAGAAATAGAAGAGGAATGAAAGAGAAGGGAGGGATATAGGTTTTGGTTTTTGTGGGTAATTAAAGGGTTTAGATACAATATAAAGTCTAAGTATATCCAGTTTGTCAGGTGGTAGTAAGAGGTTAAGGGTTCGATTTGCACTTGTAGTGCGAAAACTTCTCTTTGAGTCTATGGTTACAATAAATTGATCTCTCGATTTTATTGTTGAGTAACTTATTCTTCGAACTTAAGATGTGGAACAGCTCAAGGTCGCATAATCGACAGCTTCTCGTACCACTCCGCATGGGGGCGCGTTCGATAATTTTTTCCACATCAGGGTGTATTGATGGTTACTTTCCCTCAGTTGCCAGGTCTTGTTTGCAAGGGTAGTTACATAACGTTGCTGGGGATGTTTCATTGCGTAACGGTGTGTATACTAACGGGCTTTAAATGTATTCCCAGTCGCTCCGATGTAATACCATTTCTGGTTGTCTGATTACACTGTGCATTGGTAAACCAGGTTAGACTGCATACATTCATTATGTAATGGACAGGTTTCAGGTAGGTGGCAGTTACAGTTCTTGTTGCGGGCAACTTTGGCATTATTGGTGGGCTGCGATGCCTGTACAGGTGTGTTACGTTTTGTTTGCCTATTAGTAGGTGGTTGTGTATTCGATATTCTGTTGTGTTCAATGGTGATTGTATTGTTATTGTTATAAATTTGTGTTCCGGTGATGTTAAGTATCTTTTTAGCGTTAAGCATCTGAATGTGTGCATCCATATTTGGTGCCGTGGAGTAAGATAGTCTAATAGATTTAGTGTTAAGGATTTTGCTGTATCTATGTGAATCTGGAAAGTGCTTATTTATTATTCTAAAGAAGGTAGAGGGTACGTTAGTACTAATAGAGGTGTTAAATATAGGGTTATACCAAATGTATTTTCTACTGCGTGACTTGTTTGATTTCGATGTTGTATTTCTATTTACCGTATAATTTGTAGTTCTATGCGTAAATGCGTGTGTGCGTGTGTTTCTGGAGTTTGTGTTATGCGTGTTCGTGTGCGCTTTGCGGAGGCTTTCATCTATATATTCTACTCTATCTAAGTGGCCTGCCTTGTCTAGTGCGGTATTGTAGTATTCTGCATGTTCCTCGAATATTTGTCGGTTAGACGAGAGGCGGGAGATCCTAAGGGATATGCTGCGTGGAATGGATTTAATTATGGATAGTGGGTGGTTTGAGTTACAGTTGATGTATGCTAGGTTTTCATTAATCTTGTGAAACGGTCTTATAAGTCCCGTATTTAGGTTAAGCGTCGCGTCTAGAAAGTTAACTGTTTTAGTGCTATACTCATATGTTATGCTAAGGCCTAGTTTCCCAAGAGTCTTTCTAATATTCTTACGGAGTCTTTTTATGCTCTGGTTATTTAGGTTCTTAATTAGGAGAAGGGCATCGTCTCTGTAGATTCCACTGTGAAGGTCGCTAAACTCACTCTGTAAACTATGGGCTATATAAATACCTACTAAATCTGTGACTTGAGCCGAGTCGTTAGCCCCCACCGTGATGTCAAAGTTATTTAATCTATCCTTACGTTCCCAATAGGCATTTTCAAATTTAATTATTGTTTTTCTAGCAGCTAATATAATTTTTATCTCGTCGTCTGTCAGGTCAGAATTGGTTTTGGCGAATGCTAAGGCTTTATCCAAGGTATTGGTGATATAGAGGAGTAATGGTCGTTAATGTCAAATTGTATATACTTAGATACTTTTTTGTTAGCTATATTGTTAAACCACTTAATTGTTTCGGTAGTGTTACCCCATAGTTTAATCACTAGTTTATTCTTCATCTGTTCTATCACTCTGTCTAATATATGTTTACTAATTTTCCCAATGTCCGATTTGGACGGATATATAAGTCTAATTGTGGGGTTATGATCAAAATTTTCCTTGTGGTCCTTGAGATTAAATGTGGGAGTACATGGCCTAAGTGGCTCCGTTCTGTCGTCTACTCCTAGGTGTTTGACTATATTGTGTGCCCCGTTGTTGATGTTTATCAGTGCCACCTCATTGGTTTTTTTGTATTTCCTATGTAATTCCTTCCGTATGAAGCTATTGTATGTATTAATGTCCATCGTATACACATTTGTGGTTTTGTCCGCTTTGACAATAATTCCATTGGTAGTTCGCAGCTTTTTGAGGAATGTATTTAAGTCATTCTGGAGTTTATTATTCCTCCGCTTTTTGAATTTGATATTCATAATCATCTTCAGTAAGTCCTTCCTGTTCAAAGGCATCCAGTTGGCGGTTGATAGGTGGGTTCTTACACCATTTGAAGCCGTATGTTTCCTTGTTGTATTCCACGGTGCGACCATTACGTCCTTTGTCGAAATGGAAAGTTTTCCATCTAACTCGGCGTATAAAGTCGTTTGTTCGCTGTATCATCCCGAGGGTATAATCCTTTCTCAAAGGTATAAGAATGTTCTTTAGGGACATACCTATGTAATGCCTTTCCATAGTAGTACCGTATGTTTAGGTGGTTGCTCGACTTATAAGGAGCCTGTAGTTAGGGAAGTAGAACATTGCTTATTGTAATCCAGTTCGTGGTTAAGAAAGCCAGTTTCATGGACGGTTTCAACGTACGGTTAGGGGTAACTCCACAAGTTTGTAAGAATTCCGTTCAATCTTGGAGTATAAAGTATAAAGGAGAAAACACAGGTAAGCATTAAGAGAAGGATTTTATCCAGGTATTTACGACCGTTTCATTGGTAAGTGCAACCTTATATTGTTATGCTGCAAATAGCAGTCACTCAATGATAATTGTTATCATTCTCTTTTATACTTTATACTCCAAGATTGAACGGAATTCTTACAAACTTGTGGAGTTACCCCTAACCGTACGTTGAAACCGTCCATAAAACTGGCTTTCTTAACCACGAACTGGATTACAATAAGCAATTTTCTGCTTCCCTAACTATATATATATATATATATATATATATATATATATATATATATATATATATATATATATTCAAAGGGGTGGACGGAGGCTCCGTAAGCCATAGTGTAGGCAACTCGTCTAGGAGAGCTACCACTCTGAATAAATTGGTGTGGGGTAGAGAAATCCCCTAAGTCCAGTAAGACAACTTCCCTAGTGCTGATGGCACGAATAAAAGCACCCAGTCCATGCTGTAAAATGGAGGGGTGGTTAGGGCCCCTGAGTCCAGTAAGAGGACCTCTCTAGTGCTGGTGGCACGAATAAATGCACCCAGTCCATGCTGTAAATTGGTGCTGGTGTTAGGAAGGGCACCCAACCAGTTTATATACTACTGCCCAACAGTATGAGCACAACAAGTCCCACTCTTGCAAGCAGGGAAAAGCGGACGTAAAATGATGATGATGATATATCCAGGGAGTATAACACCGAGTTACTGTAGGTTTATCCAGGTGAGCACTCGATGTTTAAGTTCACTTCAGTAGCAAGGTGTAGAGCTAGACAGAGTGTAATATAATAATATAAGGATGACTGGTTACTCCTTTGTTACAATTATTGGTTGATGACGTGCGTTTCGCTGATCAGTAGCGAAACGTACGTCAACAACCAATAAACATAATTAAGGAGTAACCATTCGTCCTTGTATTATACACACACATATATATAATCGAAGAAATTGATGAAAGAGAAGCAAGCAGTTAAAATATATTTATAAGAAGCTCTTACACATGTTACGCCCAAGTTGGGCTCCTCAGAGGCTTACAAGAAAATGAAGGATTTAATAAAGAACCCTGAATGAGTACTATAAATTTAAATTAGTTTATACCACTCTGAGGAAGATATTTTGTGTCTATATGAGTTGCTTGAAGTTTGTTCATTAACAAAAACAAGTTGATCATTTGCAGTATTTTGGTGATTTCATTTCACAGTCTACCAGAAATAATTGTAAGTGATTAAAAAATAAAGGAAAACAAGGAAAGTTGTAAAACAGTGAGAAGTTTGTTCTTTGAGAATAATTCTGTTTTCTTCTCTATTTTCAGCTACATCCCAAATGAAATGATCATCAATGCATTTTATTCTCCAGATAATTCTATCTGTAAGTATTTATCTATTTTTTGTTAACATTAAAGAAATTGAATTTGTTTGTCTATCTGTCTGTTTATTTATCTATACCCAACACCGACATAAACATACCGCCACAAACGACAACCACACCAACAACACAATCACCACCAACACAACTAGACACTTCACCAACAAAACAAACACCACCACAATCACAAACCCCAGCCACAAAAATAAAACTACAAACAGAAACAACACACATAAAAAGCAAAACACATTTCACATATATAAGAACCACGAACAAAAAACTGGTGGAAACTGTCCGAAAGGACCCCACCATCCAAACAGGAGGGAAAACTTTCCCAAACAATGACCCACCCACAAACCTGAAACTAATCAGAGTCACAACCCTACAATACGAAACCATGAGACAGCACTTCCCACATGATGTGGCCCCCTCCCCCTTGTCAAAAACCCTTAACTGTGTCCTGCTAAAAGGATTCCCTCCTTCCCCAAAGACCCCCAATCTGGACATGGAGATCGAACAACCTGACCTCCAGGAAACTAAAAGGTAAGTTTTCCTGCCTGTTTCTCTCCCTAACTCTTCTTCGCCAACATGGCGACTGTACGAGTTGGATGTTTGAATGTACGTGGCCTAGGCATGCCCTGGAAACAGGGCCAGATTCTAAATGATTTCAAGTCACACTGTATAGATGTGATAGCCATCACCGAGTCCAGGATTCATGACAAGCAGCAGTTAACCCCCCCATGTTCAATGACTTTGAGATCTACGCATCTCTCTGTCCGCCAGAAGGTGGAGAGGGTGTTGCTGTTTTGTTTCGGAAAAAACTTGGATCTCAAAGTACAGATAATTTACTTTGACCTGGAGGGTAATTTGGTGGTCCTAGATGTGAATGATGGTGAAGGTGGAGCTTTCAAACCGGTAGCCATATATGCCCCGACTGGGACATCGTGACCAGAGTTCATTAAGCGTCTGGAGTCATTCCTGAGAACGTCTCTCACTTTACTGTTAGCGAGGGACTGGAATGACATCTTAGACGCACCTTGGGACTATGTAGGGGCATGTGATAATAGAGGGGGGTGTAATAGCCTAAAAAATCTCATCAGCCAATTCCAACTGGCTGATAAATACCAACTAGACTTCCAAAGTGCACCACTGTGGACGTGGAGCGACCGCACTGGGTCTTCTAGATCGTATTTAGATAGATTTCTAATTAGAAAAAATGAGAGGGAAACATTAAGCTGTCCCCAAATGCACATGGTTGCCTATTCAGACCACAAATTAGTCACCTGCGTAGTCAACCTTGATAGAACACATAGACAAGGACCCGGATACTGGAAGCTAAACATATCACTCCCAACGTGTAAAGCTTACAGTAACTGGATTAGCACTTTAGATAACTGCCAGGTGACGGGGGCCATCATCAACAACATATGGTGGAGCTCTCTCAAGAGAGCAATTAGTGTAGTATCAATAGCATTTAGCAAGGAATTAGCTTTAGAGAAGAACAAAACTGAAAAAGACCTGGTAGCCAAAGTAGAAGAAACACTTAGGAATGGCAGTACAGCTGATGTGCTAGCAGCGAGAACAGCACTAGACCAGTTCTTCAACATGAAACACGAAGGTTGTATTCCCAGTTCTGTAAGCAGAGGCATAGAAACGCTGATCAGGAAAGATGAGAACAAAGGGGATAACATAAGTAACTTCAGGCTCGTAACTCTGCTCACACAGAGTTGAAGATTTTGGCCAAGATGTTAGCAATGAGGCTGGCACTCGTCATCGAGAACCTGGTGGAAGAAGCGCAAACGTGTGCAATCCCAACCAGGTCCATACACGACAACCTCCACCTCATGCGATACATCACAGAGAGTATGGGGTGTAAACCTGGCGTCGGTGGGGCTCTGATCAATTTAGATCAGTCTAAGGCATTTGATAGGGTTGACCATCAATACTTGGAAGTGGTTCTCAAGGCGGCCACTTTTGGTCCAGTCTTCAGAGGCTGGATTGCTGCCACGCACACCAGCATCTGCTCGGCAGTCAAGGTGAATGGCTACCTAGCGGAGCCATTCCAAATCATGCGTTCCCTCCGTCATGGATGCCCTCTCTCTTCCATTCTGTATGTGCTGACTCTCGAGCCACTACTACGGAAGTTGGAGCTGTTGCAGAGCATCCCGATTAAACCAGGACTGCGGAAAGCAGCATCGGCCTATGCGGACGATGTGACCATAATGGTGTCGAAAACCTCGGAAATTGGGGTAAACGGCAACTTATTACAGGAATTCAAAATATTGACAGGAGTAAGACTAAACCTGAACAAGTCTGTTGGTTTACAATTCGGTACATGGAGAGGCAAACCCATGCTGTCCGACAGTGTCACTGGATGCTGAACAGAAGGACCGGTGAAATTGCTCGGGGTCTGGTTTGGATCAGACCTCCAGGTGGACAAAAACTGGAACAATGCCACGGCGAAGCTGTTTGTACTCACCCAGAAGTGGGCTGAGTGCAAACTCTCCAGGTATTCCTGACCAGTGAACCAGTATGGTTGTCGTTTGTGAGACGAGCCTTTCCACAACTCATCTCGCTAACAGAGCTGAAGTCCTGGGTCAAGCGAAAACCAAAAATGGACACCTGGCACCTTGAGTGCCTTCGGGTGCTCACAGCCTTCTACCAAGCAGAAATGACAATCAGCGGAGACTCCACTTAAACATTCTATAGGGGATTAGTGGAGGATAAGTTCGACGATATTTTGGGAGAAAGTCTGTTTGGGAGGACCTCCTGTCCAGGGCCTATGGATAACTTCCAGAGGTCTCTGGCCTGGCAGAGCTACCGAGGAGTTCCACTAGTTCGAGACAAAATCTACAGGCACAGACGCCCTGGCAGAGATCCTGCCCAAAGGATCTGTCCAAGATACGAGCAGGACATTGAAACCGTTCTGCACGCAATTGTTCAGTGCCCAGGGTTGACCGACCTGTGGAATTATGTCGAACAGCTACTGTCACCATGTGGGAGGCATCCAGTTGTCAGCTGAGTCCATCGTGAGGATCACCCCGCCGCCTGTCTGGTGGCTAGGGCGAAAGAAGTAATGAGGTGGACGAGGTTAAAAGGACTCAGGGCAAACACCTTTCTCTCCGGACAACAACTCATCCCCTTCTTTAAATATCACTTCAGAAGGAATGTGAGAGTGGAGAAAGAGGTGCTACACCCCAGTAAATTCGCTGAAATGTGGATGAATGTGGCGAAAATAACCCGAGTGAATGGGCCTTCTCTGTATATAAACCTGTAGGTTGAGGAAGATAAACAGAGGGAAGACAGGAACACCTACAAAACGTGTTCCTGGTGTTGAGGGTTGTTCTATCCACGGGGTGTAAAACAACCCTGCAGTAACGTCCCCCCTAATGTGTATTTCAATTGTTATTTTATTATATATATTTTATTGTTATTTATTAATGTTAAAGTTATATGATTGTAATGTCCCATTTTTATACGCCCCTGTGGCAAATAAAGAAAGATATCTATCTATTTGTCTGTCTATTCATCTGTCAGTCTGTCTATCTGTCTATCTGTGTCTGTCTATCCATCTATCTGTCTCTCTACTTATATATATATATATATATATGCAACACATTCCTCGAATGACCGGGACTACAAATGTCGAGACTGCGAATGCTGGGGGTACACTGTACCTACTGCTATAGTCTCACATTTAGACCTGTTTCTCTCTAGGTATATCTACTGCTATAGTCTCACATTTAGACCTGTATCTCTGTAGATATACCTACTGCTATAGTCTCACATTTAGACTTGTTTCTCTCTAGATATATCTACTGCTATAGTCTTACATTTAGACCTGTTTCTCTCTAGATATACCCACTGCTATAGTCTTACATTTAGACTTGTTTCTTTCTAGATATACCCACTGCTATAGTCTCACATTTAGACTTGTTTCTCTCTAGATATATCTACTGCTATAGTCTCACATTTAGACCTGTTTCTCTCTAGATATACCTACTGCTATAGTCTTACATTTAGACTTGTTTCTTTCTAGATATACCCACTGCTATAGTCTCACATTTAGACCTGTTTCTCTCTAGATATACCCACTGCTATAGTCTCACATTTAGACCTGTTTCTCTCTAGATATACCCACTGCTATAGTCTCACATTTAGACTTGTTTCTCTCTAGATATACCCACTGCTATAGTCTTACATTTAGACCTGTTTCTCTCTAGATATACCCACTGCTATAGTCTCACATTTAGACCTGTTTCTCTCTAGATATACCCACTGATATAGTCTCACATTTAGACTTGTTTCTCTCTAGATATACCCACTTCTATAGTCTTACATTTAGACCTGTTTCTCTCTAGATATACCTACTTCTATAGTCTCACATTTAGACCTGTTTCTCTCTAGATATACCCACTGCTATAGTCTCACATTTAGACCTGTTTCTCTCTAGATATACCCACTGCTATAGTCTTACATTTAGACTTGTTTCTCTCTAGATATACCCACTGCTATAGTCTTACATTTAGACCTGTTTCTCTCTAGATATACCCACTGCTATAGTCTTACATTTAGACCTGTTTCTTTCTAGATATACCTACTGCTATAGTCTTGGATTTAGACATGTTTCTTTCTAGATATACCTACTGCTATAGTCTCACATTTAGACCTGTTTCTCTCTAGATATATCCACTGTTATAGTCTCACATTTAGACCTGTTTCTCTCTAGATATACCCACTGCTATAGTCTTACATTTAGACCTGTTTCTCTCTAGATATACCCACTGCTATAGTCTCACATTTAGACCTGTTTCTCTCTAGATATTCCCACTGTTATAGTCTCACATTTAGACCTGTTTCTCTCTAGATATACCCACTGCTATAGTCTTACATTTAGACCTGTTTCTTTCTAGATATACCTACTGCTATAGTCTTGGATTTAGACATGTTTCTTTCTAGATATATCCACTGTTATAGTCTCACATTTAGACCTGTTTCTCTCTAGATATACCCACTGCTATAGTCTTACATTTAGACCTGTTTCTTTCTAGATATACCCACTGCTATAGTCTTACATTTAGACCTGTTTCTCTCTAGATATACCCACTGCTATAGTCTTACATTTAGACCTGTTTCTTTCTAGATATACCTACTGCGATAGTCTTGGATTTAGACATGTTTCTTTCTAGATATACCTACTGCTATAGTCTCACATTTAGACCTGTTTCTCTCTAGATATACCTACTGCTATAGTCTCACATTTAGACCTGTTTCTCTCTAGATATATCCACTGTTATAGTCTCACATTTAGACCTGTTTCTCTCTAGATATACCCACTGCTATAGTCTTACATTTAGACCTGTTTCTTTCTAGATATACCTACTGCTATAGTCTCACATTTAGACCTGTTTCTCTCTAGATATACCTACTGCTATAGTCTCACATTTAGACCTGTTTCTCTCTAGATATATCCACTGTTATAGTCTCACATTTAGACCTGTTTCTCTCTAGATATACCTACTGCTATAGTCTCACATTTAGACCTGTTTCTCTCTAGATATACCTAGTGCTATAGTCTCACATTTAGACCTGTTTCTCTCTAGATATATCCACTGTTATAGTCTCACATTTAGACCTGTTTCTCTCTAGATATACCTACTGCTATAGTCTTACATTTAGACCTGTTTCTTTCTAGATATACCTACTGCTATAGTCTTACATTTAGACCTGTTTCTCTCTAGATATACCTACTGCTATAGTCTCACATTTAGACCTGTTTCTCTCTAGATATACACACTGCTATAGTCTCACATTTAGACCTGTTTCTCTCTAGATATACCCACTGCTATAGTCTCACATTTAGACCTGTTTCTCTCTAGATATACCCACTGCTATAGTCTCACATTTAGACCTGTTTCTCTCTAGATATACCCACTGCTATAGTCTTACATTTAGACCTGTTTCTCTCTAGATATACCCACTGCTATAGTCTTACATTTAGACCTGTTTCTCTCTAGATATACCCACTGCTATAGTCTCACATTTAGACCTGTTTCTCTCTAGATATACCCACTGCTATAGTCTCACATTTAGACTTGTTTCTCTCTAGATATACCTACTGCTATAGTCTCACATTTAGACCTGTTTCTCTCTAGATATACCTACTGCTATAGTCTCACATTTAGACCTGTTTCTTTCTAGAGATACCCACTGCTATAGTCTTACTTTTAGACCTGTTTCTTTCTAGAGATACCTACTGCTATAGTCTTACATTTAGACCTGTTTCTTTCTAGAGATACCTACTTACCTTTAGACCTGTTTCTCTCTAGATATACCCACTGCTATAGTCTTACATTTAGACCTGTTTCTCTCTAGATATACCCACTGCTATAGTCTCACATTTAGACCTGTTTCTCTCTAGATATACCCACTGCTATAGTCTCACATTTAGACCTGTTTCTCTCTAGATATACCTAATGCTATAGTCTCACATTTAGACCTGTTTCTCTCTAGATATACCCACTGCTATAGTCTTACATTTAGACTTGTTTCTCTCTAGATATACCCACTGCTATAGTCTCACATTTAGACTTGTTTCTCTCTAGATATACCCACTGCTATAGTCTCACATTTAGACCTGTTTCTTTCTAGATGTACCCCTTGCTCTGCTACAAAAGCCAATATTTTCAAACATAACGTAAGTACAATACTCATGCAATTATTGATCATGGTGGTGGTGGTGGTGTTGATGTTGGTGGTGATGGTGGTGGTGATGGTGGTGGCTGGTGGTGGTAGTGGTGATGATGGTGGTGATTATTGTGGTGGTGGTGATGATAGTGGTAGTGGTGGTAGTGGTGATAGTGATAGTGGTGGTGGTGGTGGTGGTGGTGGTGGTGGTGGTGGTGGTGATAGTGGTGGTGATGGTGGTGGTGTTAGTGTTAGTGGTGGCAGTTGTGGTGGTAGTGGTGGTAGTGTTGATGGTAGTGGTGGTAGTGGTGCTGGTGGTAGTGGTAGTAGTGGTAGTAGTGGTGATGGTGGTGGTGGTGGTGGTTGTCGTCGTTGTTGTCATGGTAGTAGGGATGGTGAAGTAGAACCTTCTAACTTTCATACCCTGCTCATCATTTCTAACTATACATTTCCTTATATTTACAATTTTATTTATTACAGGGCTGCTAATTTCGGTGGATTAGGAACTGCGATTGGCCACGAAATATTTCATGCTCTCACTATTGGTAGGTATTCAATAATCTATTGATTTCTTGTCATTCAATTGAGATTCCGGCTAATTACAGACACTAAGAAATGAGATGTTGTCATGTTTATCCTTTTCTTAAGTACTTCAGCTACATTGTTATTAATCCACTTGTTCATATGTTCAATAATTTGGCATAATCTCTGTGGCTGGTAACCCTTCTTAACTCTAACCATTTTACAGAGTGTACTGGGTGTATTTTATTGTGGCACCAACACTACCACTTTACAGGGTGTACTGGGTGTATTATACCATGACACCAACACTATGATACAGAGTGTACTGGGTGTATTTTATTGTGGTACCAACACTACCACTTTACAGGGTGTACTGGGTGTATTTTATTATGGTACCAACACTACTTTACAGAGTGTACTGGGTGTATTTTATTGTGGTACCAACACTACCATACAGAGTGTACTGGGTGTATTTTATTGTGGTACCAACACTGTCACTTTATTTTGGCAAGATCTCTCTGGCCCTTCCTAACTCCAATACCTTAACTATTAAATTACGTGTCTTCATAATGGGATATGTACTGCTACTAAGTTACCATATACTTGAATATAAGCAGATCCAAATTAAGCCAACTCCCTATTTTGTGTCTGAGAAATAGGCAAAAATCCAAACACCCTTTATAAGCAAAGACAGGTTATCAACACATTTAGATGGTACAGTGGTGGAATGCTCATGAATGGAGAATATATTTACCAAGTTTTAATATTTTGATATTTAAAAGATTTTAAGTGTCATTTAAAGATTAGTTTTTGTTTCACAACTCCATTACATAATATTTTTACCAATTTCTGGCTCTTTTGAAGGCCATATTCATCCAAAACACAGAAAGAGATAAGAAAAAATAATTTCACCACCAAAGTGAAACAGGTGTAATACTCCCCACCAAAGTGAAACAGGTGTAATATTCACCTCCAAAGTGAAACAGGTGTAATATTCCCCATCAAAGTGAAACTGGTGTAATATTCCCCTTCAAAGTAAAACTGGTGTAATATACCCTTCCAAAGTGAAACAGGTGTAATATTCACATCCAAAGTGAAACTGGTGTAATATTCCCTCCAAAGTGAAACAGGTGTAATATTCCCCATCAAAGTGAAACAGGTGTAATATTCCCTCCAAATTGAAACAGGTGTAATATTCACCTCCAAAGTGAAACTGGTGTAATATTCCCCACCAAATGAAACTGGTGTAATATTCCCCACCAAAGTGAAACAGATGTAATATTCCCCTCCAAAGTGAAACGGGTTTAATATTCCCCACCAAAGTGAAACTGGTGTAATATTCCCCTCCAAAGTGAAAAAGGTGTAATATTCACCTCCAAAGTGAAACTGGTGTAATATTCACTACTAAAGTGAAAGAGGTGTAATATTCCCCACCAAAGTGAAACTGGTGTAATATTCACCTCCAAAAATGAAACAGGTGTAACATTCACCTCCAAAGTGAAACAGGTGTAATATTCCCCTCCAAAGTGAAACAGGTGTAATATTTCCCTCCAAAGTGAAACTGGTGTAATATTCACCTCCAAAAATGAAACAGGTGTAATATTCCCCTCCCAAGTGAAACAGGTGTAATATTCCCCACCAAAGTGAAACAGGTGTAATATTCACCTCCAAAAATGAAACAGGTGTAACATTCACCTCCAAAGTGAAACAGGTGTAATATTCCCCTCCAAAGTAAAACAGGTGTAATATTCCCCACCTAAGTGAAACTGGTGTAATATTCCCCACCAAAGTGAAACTGGTGTAATATTCACCTCCAAAAATGAAACAGGTGTAATATTCCCCACCAAAGTGAAACTGGTGTAATATTCCCTTCCAAAGTAAAACAGGTATAATATTCACCTCCAAAGTGAAACAGGTGTAATATTCCCCTCCAAAGTAAAACAGGTGTAATATTCACCTCCAAAGTGAAACAGGTGTAATATTCCCCTCCAAAGTAAAACAGGTGTAATATTCCCCACCAAAGTGAAACTGGTGTAATATTCCTCTCCAAAGTGAGACAGGTATAATATTCACCTCCAAAGTGAAACAGGTGTAATATTCCCTTCCAAAGTAAAACAGGTGTAATATTCCCCTCCAAAGTGAAACAGGTGTAATATTCCTCTCCAAAGTGAGACAGGTATAATATTCATCTCCAAAGTGAAACAGGTGTAATATTCCCCTCCAAAGTAAAACAGGTGTAATATTCCCCTCCAAAGTAAAACAGGTGTAATATTCCCCACCTAAGTGAAACCGGTGTAATATTCCCCACCAAAGTGAAACTGGTGTAATATTCCCCACCAAAGTGAAACAGGTGTAATATTCCCCACCAAAGCGAAACAGGTGTAATATCCCCCTCCACAATGAAACAGGTGTAATATTCCCCACCAAAGTGAAACAGGTGTAATATTCACCTCCAAAGTGAAACAGGTGTAATATTCCCCACCAAAGTGAAACAGGTGTAATATTCCCCTCCAAAGTGAAACAGGTGTAATATTCCCCTCCAAAGTAAAACAGGTGTAATATTCCCCCACCAAAGAGAAACAGGTGTAATATTCCCCTCCAAAGTGAAACAGGTGTAATATTCCCCACCAAAGTGAAACAGGTGTAATATTCACCTCCAAAGTGAAACAGGTGTAATATTCCCCTCCAAAGTGAAACAGGTGTAATATTCCCCACCAAAGTGAAACAGGTGTAATATTCCCCACCAAAGTGAAACAGGTGTAATATTCACCTCCAAAGTGAAAAGGGTGTAATATTCCCCTCCAAAGTAAAACAGGTGTAATATTCCCCACCAACATGAAACAGGTGTAATATTCACCTCCAAAGTGAAAAGGGTGTAATATTCCCCTCCAAAGTGAAACAGGTGTAATATTCCCCACCAAAGTGAAACAGGTGTAATATTCCCCACCAAAGTGAAACATGTGTAATATTCACCTCCAAAGTAAAACAGGTGTAATATTCCCCACCAAAGTGAAACAGGTGTAATATTCCCCACCAAAGTGAAACATGTGTAATATTCACCTCCAAAGTGAAACTGGTATCATATTCCCCACCAAAGTGAAACTGGTGTAATATTCCCCTCCAAAGTAAAACAGGTGTAATATTCCCCACCAACATGAAACAGGTGTAATATTCCCCACCAACATGAAACAGGTGTAATATTCCCCACCAAAGTGAAACTGGTGTAATATTCTCCTCCAAAGTGAAACAGGTGTAATATTCTCCTCCAAAGTAAAACAGGTGTAATATTCCCCTCCAAAGTAAAACAGGTGTAATATTCCCCTCCAAAGTGAAACAGGTGTAATATTCACCTCCAAAGAGAAACAGGTGTAATATTCCCCTCCAAAGTGAAACAGGTTTAATATTCCCCTCCAAAGTGAAACAGGTGTAATATTCTCCTCCAAAGTGAAACTGGTGTAATATTCACCTCCAAAGTGAAACAGGTGTAATATTCCCCACCAAAGTGAAACTGGTGTAATATTCACCTCCTAAGTGAAACAGGTGTAATATTCTCCTCCAAAGTGAAACAGGTGTAATATTCCCCTCCAAAGAGAAACAGGTGTAATATTCCCCTCCAAAGAGAAACAGGTGTAATATTCCCCTCCAAAGTGAAACAGGTGTAATATTCCCCTCCAAAGAGAAACTGGTGTAATATTCCCCTCCAAAGAGAAACAGGTGTAATATTCCCCTCCAAAGAGAAACAGGTGTAATATTCCCCTCCAAAGTGAAACAGGTGTAATATTCTCCTCCAAAGTTGGGGAAAATCAGCAAAATGTTAACCTTCAATTTAAATCAGCTCCCATTATACAGTCAATATGTTATCACATATTTCTTGCCTTATATATCAGTAATCCAGATGTTAAGAATATTCTATAATTCACATGTTTAATACTGTAATTCAATTTATTTCAGATGAAAACTCCAATAATAATCAATGGCTGGATGACAATTCTCGACCGAAATACTTAGAGTTGAAAAATGATGTTGCTAAAATATACAGCAAATACCAGTTGAAATCACAAACCGAGACTGTAAGTTATCATCATTATCACCATCATCATCATCATCCATGATTAATGTCTATTTTCCATACTTACATGGGTTAGATAGACTGTCACGTTATGGGGTTAACCAAACCAGGTAACCATGTGTTGCTTATACAGATTCATCATCATCGTGTAGTGTCCATTTTTCCTGCTTGCAAGGGTTGAACATATTGTCACAGACTTGGTGTATTTTATCATGGCATTAATACCAGGTAAGTTATATACTTGGCATAGCTGAAGATCCTCCAAGCTCTTTCTTTGGCAAGTATTCTATAGCTAGGTGCCTCTTCTATCACCAACCACAAGTGTACTGGGCAATTGTTTATTGTGTAATTAACACTTAAGAAGATGCCATGTCCTTGGTATAACTGAAGTTGTCTATAGTTAGGTACCTTTCCTATCACCAACACTTGGTATAACTGAAGTTGTCTATAGCTAGGTACCTTTCCTATCACCAACACTTGGCATAACTGAAGTAGTCTATAGCTAGGTACCTTTCCTATCACCAACACTTGGTATAACTGAAGTAGTCTATAGCTAGGTAACTTTCCTATCACCAACACTTGGTATAACTGAAGTTGTCTATAGCTAGGTACCTTTCCTATCACCAACACTTGGCATAACTGAAGTTGTCTATAGCTAGGTAACTTTCCTATCACCAACACTTGGTATAACTGAAGTTGTCTATAGTTAGGTACCTTTCCTATCACCAACACTTGGCATAACTGAAGTTGTCTATAGCTAGGTACCTTTCCTATCACCAACACTTGGCATAACTGAAGTTGTCTATAGCTAGGTACCTCTCCTATCACCAACACTTGGCATAACTGAAGTTGTCTATAGCTAGGTACCTCTCCTATCACCAACACTTGGTATAAATGAAGTTGTCTATAGCTAGGTACCTCTCCTATCACCAACACTTGGTATAAATGAAATTATCTATAGCTAGGTACGTTTCCTATCACCAACACTTGGCATAACTGAAGTTGTCTATAGTTAGGTACCTTTCCTATCACCAACACTTGGCATAACTGAAGTTATCTATAGCTAGGTACCTTTCCTATCACCAACACTTGGTATAACTGAAGTTGTCTATAGCTAGGTACCTTTCCTATCACCAACACTTGGTATAACTGAAGTTGTCTATAGCTAGGTACCTTTCCTATCACCAACACTTGGTATAGCTGAAGTTGTCTATAGCTAGGTACCTTTCCTATCACCAACACTTGGTATAGCTGAAGTTGTCTATAGCTAGGTACCTTTCCTATCACCAACCACTTTACACAAGTGTACTGGGTGATCTTTTATCATGTGGATCACAAGAACTAGGGAAGCCCTGATGGACCTTTGTCACCTCTGTTGTGGGATTCAGCTTCTTAAAGTCAGTCAGCCCTCACTACCTAATCCTATGATTTCTTGGGTCTGCCTCGTCCATGAGTTCCATCCAGTGAGATTTCTTTGCACCTCTTTATACAGCTGTCATCCTACATGTACACCTCATGTCCATTCCATTACAGTCTTTTTCTGGCACAACATATCCAATTCAGCTCATGCCAAGTTTTGCTCACAACTCACTTATGCTGTGTCGTTCATGCACACTAATATTACACATCTGAGCATACATACATCATTTTTTTCTAGCCTTCTCAGGTCTTCTGCAGTTAAGGCCCATATCACACTGCCATTTTATTCATAATCTGTCATAATACATATTTCTACGATCGTAATAATTACTTAATGCTGCCATCACACAACCATTAACACGACTTCATCAGACAACATCTTACATAATATGATTGTTATTGTAACATTTCTAATACAATACAGTCTATTGGCAAGGGGATGGACAAATTCAGTCTTGGACCTATAACAGTCCGTCCCCTTATACATGATGATAATAATTTAATGTCTACTTTCCCGGCTAGCAAGGGTGGGATGGGTCTTTGCAGACTGAGTCTGTACTAAAGCATGGCTACTGAATCTCGGAGAAGCCAAAGGCTCACATTTCACTTACATACAGTTCCATCTTCTATCAAGTCCATTTTATCATGGCACCAACACAAGAGAGGCTGTCATGTCTTTGACACAATGATAGATCAACAGCTGGATGCCCTTCCTATCACCAACTACTTCACAACATGTACTGGGTCTGTTTATCATATAGATCACCAACACTAAGAAAACTGTTGTGTTCTTGACACAACTAAAGGGTTCTCCATCCCTTTGTTTGGCAACCTTTCTATGGCCAGATACCCTTCTTATAACCAACCACTTCACAACATGTACTGGAGGTGTTTATCGTATGGCATCGCTAGCAGGGCCACCTCTGTATTAATGTTTTATCTCAATTGCTTGTTTATATTTTACTATAACCCAATAGGGATTACTTATCTAAATCTTTTATATTCAATACATCTGTTGACAAATGTCTTGTGTCATGGTCTGATGATGTAAGCCAACCACAGAAATATGTATTATGTTATCGTGTAACAATTAAAGAGGTGCGTGGAATACGACTTTCTTGTATTTTCATTGAACTTTGTATGTGTGTGTATATATTGTTATACTTTGTGTGTGCGTGTGTGTCTGTGGGGGGGGGGGGGTCATGCTCCCAATAAACGAAATATGTATATATATATATATATATATATATATCACCATCATCATCATTTTACATCCACTTTTCCCTAATAAACAAAAGATAGTTACTTTAGATCATCTCTATTTTATTATATATATTTCGAATAATCCAAAACATGTTCTCATCAGACAAAATACATAGAAGATGCATAGGAGATGCAGGATCTCTCCAGCTTATTTGACCGCCAGTATATCACAAGAAACCTACGTCTTCTATGTATTTTGTCTGATGAGAACATATTTTGGATTATGTTATATATCAGCTTTGCATCTTCAAAATATAAAATAGAGAAGATCTAAAGTAACTATCTTCCATTTATTATTATTATAATATAAGGGCGGTGGATTGGCAGTATCGGTAGAGGGTCGGGCTCCATGCTTTGACGCATTGAGTTACGGCCCTTGCCATTCTAAGTTCTAATCCCGCCGAGGTTAACTTTGCCTTTCATCCTTACGGGGTCGATAAAATAAAGTACCAGTAATGTACTGGGTAATTGTTGGCCTTGTGCCAAATGTAGAAACAATTATTATTATAATACACTGGATAAATATATACGTTGAGTGCTTAACATCTGATATATAAAAGTCAGCTGATTATATAACAACTAACTATTTAAAATTATATATATATATATCATAATCATTGAAAAGATGTTAAATGGGGACAATGATGATGATGATATATATATATACCAATCTTATCTGGATACTTTTTGAAATTTGCAGACTAACTTGAAAAAGGTGACACAGGAAAACATCGCTGATCTAGGGGCAATAAAGATAGCTTATAAGGTTTGTTGAAATATCCTTTATGAGATGATGTTTTCTTGTATAATAATTTCTAACTTAGTCATAAGGCCTACAATTTGTGGGCTCAGAAAGTTCATTGTATCGACCCCAGTATTAAAAAGAATCTGTGTGAATGTATGTGGCTTAGTGGTTAGAGTGTTTGGCTCAAGGTCGTGAATTTGTGACTTCAACCTCTGGCATTTTGTCGTGTCCTTGAACAAGACACTTTATTTTTATTTCACCATGCCACAGTCAACACAGAAAAAAATGAGTGATTCCAGAAATTCAAGGGGCCAGCCTTTCATACCTTGCTAAATCTCCCTGGGAATTACATTATGGGTACATGTATCTGTGGAGTGCTCAGCTACTTATACCATTACACAAGATGAAGTATAGCTGTAATTCAAGGGTCATGGCTGTCATACAATGTCTTGCTGAATCTCCCTGGGAACTACATCAAGGGTAAACATGTCTGTGCAATACTCAGTCACTTACATTTCAAGGCACGTGGCTTTGTGGTTAGGGTATTCAGCTCAAGGTTGTGAGTTTGTCTTTAGTCTGTTTGAGGAGGGGTACCACTTCAATTTCGATTGCCTTTAGTGCAGTGATTCCCAACAAGGGGCTCATGCCTCACAGTGGGTCACTTTTACTATACACCAAGCAGCTTCAGTACACATTATTGTCAAAATTCGTATCTCACTTCCTTCACGTGTTATTGTGCAACTAGCATCACCTTTACACTTGATCATTGCTGTTTGCACATCAAAGGAGAGCATTTTCTTATCAAAGGAGAGCATTTTCATATCAAAGGAGAGTATTTTCATATCAAAGGAGAACATTTTCATACCAAAGAAGAGTATTTTCATATCAAAGGAGAGTATTTTCATATCAAAGGAGAGCATTTTCATATCAAAGGAGAGTATTTTCATACCAAAGGAGAGCATTTTCATATCAAAGGAGAACATTTTCATACCAAAGGAGAGCATTTTCATATCAAAGGAGAACATTTTCATACCAAAGAAGAGTATTTTCATATCAAAGGAGAGTATTTTCATATCAAAGGAGAGCATTTTCATATCAAAGGAGAGTATTTTCATATCAAAGGAGAACATTTTCACACCAAAGGAGAGCATTTTCATACCAAAGGAGAGTATTTTCATATCAAAGGAGAGCATTTTCATACCAAAGGAGAGTATTTTCATATCAAAGGAGAGTATTTTCATACCAAAGGAGAGCATTTTCATACCAAAGGAGAGCATTTTCATACCAAAGGAGAACATTTTCTTATCAAAGGAGAACATTTTCACACCAAAAGAGAGCATTTTCATACCAAAGGAGAACATTTTCATACCAAAGGAGAGCATTTTCATACCAAAGGAGAGCATTTTCATACCAAAGGAGAGCATTTTCTTATCAAAGGAGAACATTTTCATACCAAAGGAGAGCATTTTCATACCAAAGGAGAGCATTTTCATACCAAAGGAGAGCATTTTCTTATCAAAGGAGAGCATTTTCATACCAAAGGAGAACATTTTCATACCAAAGGAGAGCATTTTCATACCAAAGGAGAGCATTTTCTTATCAAAGGAGAGCATTTTCATACCAAAGGAGAGCATTTTCATATCAAAGGAGAGCATTTTCATATCAAAGGAGAGCATTTTCTTATCAAAGGAGAGCATTTTCTTATCAAAGGAGAGCATTTTCATACCTAAGGAGAGCATTTTCATATCAAAGGAGAGCATTTTCACACCAAAAGAGGGTATAACAATTTTGAAGACGTTGAGGTGGGGCATGGTGCACAAAATGTTGGAAACCACTGCTTTAGTGGTTTTAATAATTTGTACCTTCTATGTGTCATGGTTTCCCTGGGTTGAATAGCATTTGAGACATTCATATGATTTGAAAAGTTTAAAGAGCTTTAATAATTATTTCTACTTTTTGGCACAAGGCCAGCAATTATCCCAGTGTATTACTGGTACTTTATGGATGAAAGGCAAAGTTAACCTCGGCAGGATTTGAACTCAGTCCGTAAAGGGACGTAACTGTGCTGCAAAGCATGGCGTCCGACCCTCTACCGATACTACCAATCCAAATGTATTGAAATCCTTTAACATTTAAACCAGCCAGAATTCTCTCACCTCTTTCTTTTCAAACCAGCTGTAACTGGCCTCTCATACTGATGTTAAGGTATTGTACTCAAAATAAATAATATCAAAATCTCATAGATTTGATATTATGTGAGGCAAAGCCTATAGCACGTATTACAATAGTATATATAGAGTAATGTAAATGTTAAAGGGTTATTGTATTTACTGAAGATAATGTTGACTAAAATATTACACTTGTTATGTTACACCAGGCTTATTTGGCATGGAAGGCAAAAGAGAAACCCATGGAAGAAGACCAATCTAAACAGCAAATGACAGATTTACAATTACTATTCTCCACATATGCACAGGTAAGTGTGGAATTGTGCTGACATATTTAGTGCCACCTATAAAGTTTTAGTGCCACGTATAAGAATATAGTACCAGGATTAAGGATAACATACTACATATAAAGTTATATTACCATGTATAAGGATACTTGGCATTGACATTACAGTGGCAGATAGAATTCATTGTAGTATTCATTCCAGCTCTCTGAGTTCAAACCCCATTGGGGTGAACTTTGTTTTTCATCCATTTGAAGTTGATAAAAAAATACTAGTCCAGTACTAGGGTCAGTTCTTCTTCTATATCTCTTTCTCATTTCTTCTCTCTAACTATCTATCATTCTCTGGAAGAAATCTACTGTTTTTAGACCTGGAGAGGGATTAGCTCTGCCAGGTTCAAAATGCCCAAGAAATGCTGTATGTCACGATGGCCCTCTTACGACTCCATCAGGAGTTACGGTACCATAAGAATATAAAGATATAGTACCATGAATAAGTATTTTGTACTTATACTATACACATCCAATGTAGTAAGTGTACCGCAGTGGTGATGTCTAGATAACAGTGTAGTAAGTGTACCACAGTGGTGATAGATATGTCTATATAACAGTGTAGTAAGTGTACCACAGTGGTGATAAATGTCTATATAACAGTGTAGTAAGTGTACCACAGTGGTGATAGATATGTCTATATAACAGTGTAGTAAGTGTACTACAATGGTGATAGACATGTCTAGATAACAGTGTAGTAAGTGTACCATAGTGGTGATAGACATGTCTAGATAACAGTGTAGTAAGTGTACCACAGTGGTGATAGACATGTCTATATAACATTGTAGTAAGTGTACCACAGTGGTGATATATATGTCTAGATAACAGTGTAGTAAGTGTACCACAGTGGTGATAGACATGTCTAGATAACAGTGTAGTAAGTGTACCACAGTGGTGATAGATATATCTATATAACAGTGTAGTAAGTGTACCAGTGGTGATATATATGTCTAGATAACAGTGTAGTAAGTGTACCACAGTGGTGATAGACATGTCTAGATAACAGTGTAGTAAGTGTACCACAGTGGTGATAGACATGTCTAGATAACAGTGTAGTAAGTGTACCACAGTGGTGATAGATATGTCTAGATAACAGTGTAGTAAGTGTACCACAGTGGTGATAGATATATCTATATAACAGTGTAGTAAGTGTACCAGTGGTGATATATATGTCTAGATAACAGTGTAGTAAGTGTACCACAGTGGTGATAGACATGTCTAGATAACAGTGTAGTAAGTGTACCACAGTGGTGATAGATATGTCTAGATAACAGTGTAGTAAGTGTACCACAGTGGTGATAGACATGTCTAGATAACAGTGTAGTAAGTGTACCACAGTGGTGATAGACATGTCTATATAACAGTGTAGTAAGTGTACCACAGTGGTGATAGATATATCTATATAACAGTGTAGTAAGTGTACCAGTGGTGATATATATGTCTAGATAACAGTGTAGTAAGTGTACCACAGTGGTGATAGACATGTCTAGATAACAGTGTAGTAAGTGTACCACAGTAGTGATAGATATGTCTAGATAACAGTGTAGTAAGTGTACCACAGTGGTGATAGTTATGTCTAGATAACAGTGTAGTAAGTGTACCACAGTGGTGATAGATATATCTATATAACAGTGTAGTAAGTGTACCAGTGGTGATATATATGTCTAGATAACAGTGTAGTAAGTGTACCACAGTGGTGATAGACATGTCTATATAACAGTGTAGTAAGTGTACCACAGTGGTGATAGACATGTCTAGATAACAGTGTAGTAAGTGTACCACAGTGGTGATAGACATGTCTATATAACAGTGTAGTAAGTGTACCACAGTGGTGATAGACATGTCTAGATAACAGTGTAGTAAGTGTACCACAGTGGTGATATATATGTCTAGATAACAGTGTAGTAAGTGTACCACAGTGGTGATAGACATGTCTAGATAACAGTGTAGTAAGTGTACCACAGTGGTGATAGACATGTCTATATAACAGTGTAGTAAGTGTACCACAGTGGTGATAGACATGTCTAGATAACAGTGTAGTAAGTGTACCACAGTGGTGATAGACATGTCTAGATAACAGTGTAGTAAGTGTACCACAGTGGTGATAGATATGTCTAGATAACAGTGTAGTAAGTGTACCACAGTGGTGATAGACATGTCTAGATAACAGTGTAGTAAGTGTACCACAGTGGTGATAGACATGTCTATATAACAGTGTAGTAAGTGTACCACAGTGGTGATAGATATATCTATATAACAGTGTAGTAAGTGTACCAGTGGTGATATATATGTCTAGATAACAGTGTAGTAAGTGTACCACAGTGGTGATAGACATGTCTAGATAACAGTGTAGTAAGTGTACCACAGTAGTGATAGATATGTCTAGATAACAGTGTAGTAAGTGTACCACAGTGGTGATAGTTATGTCTAGATAACAGTGTAGTAAGTGTACCACAGTGGTAATAGATATATCTATATAACAGTGTAGTAAGTGTACCAGTGGTGATATATATGTCTAGATAACAGTGTAGTAAGTGTACCACAGTGGTGATAGACATGTCTATATAACAGTGTAGTAAGTGTACCACAGTGGTGATAGACATGTCTAGATAACAGTGTAGTAAGTGTACCACAGTGGTGATAGACATGTCTATATAACAGTGTAGTAAGTGTACCACAGTGGTGATAGACATGTCTAGATAACAGTGTAGTAAGTGTACCACAGTGGTGATATATATGTCTAGATAACAGTGTAGTAAGTGTACCACAGTGGTGATAGACATGTCTAGATAACAGTGTAGTAAGTGTACCACAGTGGTGATAGACATGTCTATATAACAGTGTAGTAAGTGTACCACAGTGGTGATAGACATGTCTAGATAACAGTGTAGTAAGTGTACCACAGTGGTGATATATATGTCTAGATAACAGTGTAGTAAGTGTACCACAGTGGTGATAGACATGTCTAGATAACAGTGTAGTAAGTGTACCACAGTGGTGATAGTTATGTCTAGATTATACTTCACTGATACGGCACTTTTTAACATCAAAGATAGAGGAAGTCTCTATTTATTGACAACTACAGATAGTGAAAGAATGAACCCCAATACATGACTGCTACTTTATTATAATCTCTATTGTGATTGCTAAGTGTTTTGAGAATGTTAGAGAAAGAATCAGCCCCAATATATGACTGCTACTTCATTCATCAAAATCAAAAGGATGAAGGTGGGATTTGAACTCAGAATGCAGAAAACCAAAATAAATACCTCAAAGCATTGTAACTTGTGTTCTCAGGATTCTGTTAATTCACTGCCTAGAAATATATATAAGACGATATGACCTATAATTGTATTTGAAAACCGTTAGCAGATTATCATAATCTACCTGGAGTGACTCCCTAATCTCTGATCTATGAACCCTATTGGGAGGAAGCCCATCTCAGCTATTTGTATTTACAATCATACTTGTGACTTAGGTAAAGGGTAGGCAGAATCACTGTATTGAAGATAGAGAATTTGGTTCATACACCTACGTCCCTTCTTCTGATTAAAGAGTGGTATAGCTGACACATTATTACACCAGCTCCTGCAGTTCTTTCATTTAATTCAGCCTCCTGCTTTCCATCACCTGTGTAAATGATCCAAAAATACTTTACTATAATAATAGGGGAAAATATTGACTGGAAGTTGGAAGTAATCACAACTCCTAACAATCAGACATTCAGTTTACTGTATTGTTTCATAAGAGTCTTGTTTCCTTTGCTTTTGGCAGACATGGTGTTCAGCTGAGAATCCTGATGACGAATTTGATTCTTACTCTCCAAAAAAATTAAGGTAATTGAAAAAGTTTTGGTTTTAAAATTTTGTAATTTTCTTTATCTTTACAAATCCCCAAATGCAACCAATCATCATCATCATCATCATCATTATCATTTGTAGTTTTTGTAATTGTTTCATTTTCCAGTAGTTCATTTGAAAATCCAGTTCTGGTTACTGGTAATCTCAAGCTTCCAGGTTCACATGTAAGTCATGGCACCCTCACTGTAGAGATACAGAGATAGATAGAGGCACTAGAAATGAGATGATACTACCACAATATCTTAGGTATCTCATATAATGGCCATATCAGTCCTATGTATTCTCCAAATTATTCTCTCTATACAATTGTACTTTTAATCCTATGTACTCTACAATTTATACTCTCTATAAACTGTACTTTCAGTCATATGTACTCTATAAACTGTACTTTCAGTCGCATGTACTTTATAAACTGTACTTTCAGTCCCATGTACTCTATAAACTGTACTTATAGTCCTATGTACTCTATAAATTGTACTTATAGTCCTATGTACTCTATAAACTGTACTTTCAGTCATATGTACTCTATAAACTATACTTTCAGTCATGTGTACTCTATAAACTGTACTTTCAGCCATATGTACTCTATAAACTGTACTTTCAGTCCCATGTACTCTATAAACTGTACTTTCAGTCACATGTTCTATATATATTGTACTTATAGTCCTATGTACTCTATAAACTGTACTTTCAGTCATATGTACTCTATAAACTGTACTTATAGTCATATGTACTCTATAAACTGTACTTATAGTCCTATGTACTCTATAAATTGTACTTATAGTCCTATGTACTCTATAAACTGTACTTATAGTCCTGTGTACTCTATAAACTGTACTTTCAGTCATATGTACTCTATAAACTGTACTTATAGTCCTATGTACTCTATAAACTGTACTTTCAAACATATATACTCTATAAACTGTACTTTCAGTCATATGTACTTTATAAACTGTACTTTCAGCCATATGTACTCTATAAACTGTACTTTTAGTCCTATGTACTCTATAAACTGTACTTATAGTCCTATGTACTCTATAAACTGTACTTTCACTCATATGTACTTTATAAACTGTACTTTCAGTCATATGTACTCTATAAACTGTACTTTCAGTCATATGTACTCTATAAACTGTACTTTCAGTCCTATGTACTCTATAAACTGTACTTATAGTCCTATGTACTCTATAAACTGTACTTTCAGTCATATGTACTCTATAAACTGTACTTTCAGTCATATGTACTCTATAAACTGTACTTTCAGTCATATGTACTCTGTAAACTGTACTTATAGTCCTATGTACTCTATAAACTGTATTTTCAGTCATATGTACTCTATAAACTGTACTTATAGTCCTATGTACTCTATAAACTGTACTTTCAGCCATATGTACTCTATAAACTGTACTTTCAGCCATATGTACTCTATAAACTGTACTTTCAGTCATATGTACTCTCAAAATTATTCTCTCTATCAAGTCCCTTTCTTCTCTTTTTTTCAGGGTTCAAGTGCCACTGCAGAACAGTAAAGAATTTGCTGAGGCATTCAAATGTAAAAGAGGGACCAAGATGAATCCAGAATCGAAATTGTTATTCTGGGGGAAAGAGTAACAAATACATTTAACATATCATCATCATCCATCATCATCATTATAGTGCTGTCCACCTCACATGTCATGTTACCCTCAACAAGATCATTAAGGATGGCCTGGAGGGAGTAGGTCTCTTCAAGGATAGGTCCCTCGTCTTGGATGCCACACCGTGACACCTTCTCTTGTGGCAACCTGGTGTATATGACTAGCATCCCAGGTTTCACTAACAACCAGACTAAAGAGGGCAAACTGTCCAAGTGTCAGCTGCTCTTTGATAGGTTTGTGGTTGAGCCTGTAGCAGAGGTGACCCCTCGAGCACATCCCTGTCAACACTGCATCCTATATATATATAGGACAGGACCACTCTTACCGGCGGTACCCACTTTCAATCTTAAGGACCACAAGGTAAACTTTGATAATGACCCTAAAATTGGATTAATCTGCCCCTCTAAATCAGATATAGGTAAAATAAGCAAATATATCTTAGATAGAATCATCCCCCAAATTAAGGCTAAGGTTAACATTAAACTCTGGGGGAAGACCCAAGAAGCAATAAGATGGTTTAATAGCATTAGCAATAAGAATAAATCTAAGTTTATCCAGTTTGATATCGATGAATATTACTCATCGATATCACCTGAAACTTTGAATAGAGCCATTAAGTTTGCTAAGGATAACTCCGACCTTACAAACGATGAAATTAAGATTATATTAGAAGCTAGGAAAACTATAGTCAAATTTGAGAACAGTTATTGGGTACGTAAAGATAGACCCTCTAACTTTGACATAACAATGGGCTCTAACGATTCGGCGGAAATAACTGATATTGTGGGGTTATTTATCGCCTTTAGACTCCAGGAAAAATTCAGCAATCTCCACGGCGGAATATACCGCGACGATGTTCTCCTCCTAGCTAAAAACCTTAATAACCAAAAACTAGAAAAACTACGCAAAGATATAAGAAAACTACTACTCGAAATAGGACTAACTATAACATATGAATACAACCTTAAAGTAGTTAACTTCCTGGATGTCACACTCAATTTAAACTCTGGTTTGATTAAACCGTTTCATAAATTGAATGAAAATCTCAAATACGTAAATGTTGGGTCTAACCACCCCATCTCTATAATTAAATCTATCCCTAAAAATATTTCCCTTAGAATCTCGGGTCTATCTTCTAACATACAAGTATTTAAGGAACACGCCGAGTACTACGATAACGCCCTTAGTAAAGCAGGCTACCTCAACAAAATAGAGTACATAGATGGGAACAATCAAAACACCCAAAATAAATCCCACATAGGTAGATATAATAACACAACACCAAACCACACTTACTACCATAGTATGCACACCAGTAAACCAACAAACAAAACTAATAGAAAGCGATGCAAAGAGTACTTATGGTATAACCCCGAATACAATAGCTCCATTAGTACAAATTTACCAGTACTCTTCTTTAAAATAATTAAAAGACATTTTCCCACATCACACAAATACCACAAAATCCTAAACCCTACCACTATAAGACTGTCATACTCTACAGCGTTAAACCTTGAACAACACATAAAAAAGATCAATACTAGAAGGTTAAACGAAAACACTAAGAACTTAAGTACAAAGAACCCCCAAAAAACAGTAGACAATACACTACAGAACATAAATAAACCACACCTAAGTTCGTCCGCAATACTACTCCAGAGAAAACCCAACGTACACAACTGTAACTGCACCTATCCTGACAACTGCCCCCTCGGCAATAACTGCCTGGAAAAAAATATTATTTATAAGTGTACCATTAAATCCGGAGGCAACGAGTGGTATTACGTGGGATCAACGGCAACATCGTTTAAATCTCGATTGTATAGGCATTCTTACTCAATAAAACACCAGAGCCAAAGAAATGTAACAACTTTAGCAGAGAAAGCTTGGACGCTCAGGGATAGCAATCAAAAGTTTACCCTAAAATGAGAAAAATTAGCTAAAACCCAAAGCTTTTCCAGGAGCCAAAATTTCTGCAAATTGTGTAATCTTGAGATTTATTACATAATCACACACAAGAAGAAACTGCTGAATAACAGAATTGAACGAACATTATTCTGCCGTCACAGAACTAAAACCCTTTTTTCCCACTACAAGCCGAATATTACATAAAAGAGGGACATCCCCCAACTATATAAACCTTAATCTAGTTAGAAAAATATAAAAACAATTTCTTCTCAACATATATTAATAACCTTAAATTACCATACTAATAATGAAAAGATATGCTGATGAGAATAGGTACAAATATGCGATAATGAATGTGTCTAAAAACGTCCATAAGTATGTATATATATGTGAAAATGTATATAAATAAGTAAATATATATATATATGTTTGATGTGTATAGTTAGATGTAAGTGTATTCATGTATTAAAGTGCTTATATATATATATATATATATGTGTGTGTGTGTGTATATGTGTGTATATATGTATGTGTATATATATATATATATATATATATGTATATATATATATATGTATATATGTATATATATATATGTATGTATGTATGTGTATATGGATGTGTATGTATGTGTATGTGTGTACACATGGACTAGAGTATGTATGTATATATGTGTGTGTCTATACGTGTGTATATATAAAGATAAGTTGAGTATGAAAATGTATACACATGAGCGCGTATGTATGTACATGAATACATGTGTGTATATATATGTGTATGCATGTGTATATATATGTAAGTATGAATATGTGAATTGTGAGTATATGTATTTTGTAGAGGTGTGCAAATATATTTGTGTGTGAATGCGTGGGTGAAAGAATACGTACACTTGAAAGAAAAATTTAAGTCTGAATGTTAAGTGCAAACACAAAACCAACCACGCATATCTTTACTATCTCTAATCCTTCTATAGATTTAGAAAAATAACCAATAATATATTCTATAAAAAATGTCAAAACAACAGATGGGAATCTAATTACTCACTGCCACCAAGAATTCTCACTGCTATCGAAAAACCACTCCTTCAACTATTCTTCTAACAACTTCACCCCTTCCTCCTAATATTCTCTATAAAAACTAAATAGGTCCTCAGTAATATTATTCTGATGAAATGACAGTAAATAATAACATTGAAATATTGAATGTCTGCATAACTAAAAGTTTGTAGATAGCTGTTTTAGGTTATGTAACTGTTATAGAAACACGTGTCAATAAATTCCTTTCAACTAAACTGTATCCATTCAAATCTTTCTATTTTTCTCCGGATTACTTTTGGAACTACAACTGGAACCGTCGATCAAACTCTACGTGAGCTGATAATCTACTGTGTGTAATATTTATATTACAACACAACGGAAAATACTGTATATATATATATATATATATATATATATATATATATATATATATATATAAATACAATATCGGAGAAAGCTTTTTAGCGATACTCCGGCCAAATTTCAACTCACTCAACAAACATTAGGACATAAGTGATTATATTCCCAATTATGTGTTCGGGGTGCTAACTAAAAGTATTGCGTGGAAAATTGGCTGTATTATTTCAAATGAGACATATCTAATATATCTCTTCCCAGACGGACGTCTCGTTTCATTATAGGACTCCTAGAATTTGGGTGAAATTATACCAATTTATGTAGGAGCTTGTATACCATCAATAGATATATATTCAAGTGGGCTCCTATAATTCATCAGTGGGTGCCCCAATAATACTAATATTGATAATCTAACCAACATCAGCATTTAGCGATAATCATTTTCTGTGCCTGAGGTATCTGTCAGGTAGCCAGTCCAGCAGTTCTGAAAGAAGTGCTCGAACTGATTCAAAAAAAATGAGGAAGTGAATTACCGCCAAAAAAAAAACAAACATGCACGTGACAATGAACTCTGAAAGGAATTCAGGCCACGTGCTAAGAACTCAATTCAAAATTAAAAACATATCTATGTGTGTACAACATTTGATGACACACACATATATATACTAGACATGAAAAATGCGCAAGCTCAAAAGTGCCACAGAATGTTATAATAAACCTTCAAAAGTGTGGGACTAGAGTTGTTGCTAAAAAATGTTGTAATCATTATATATCGTACATTCTGTGGCATCCTTTATAAAAATAGCTTAAACCAACGAAGCCTTTATTTTTACGCTATTTCACTTAGTTAATTCTTAGAGTGTAACATATAAAAATATGATTTACAACTATAAAATAAATTAATTAATATAATAACAGAGCTGCGGAGCTGAAATTTAGGAAATAATGGAGTATCGGATCCTGAGTTGGAGCCAGTCAATTTTTGGCCGACTCCGCAGCCCTGTATAATACATTTCATATTAAAGTTATTAATAAATCTATTTTACACTTCATGCAAATTACCATGAGATATTGATATTAGATATAAGATACAGCGCAATATCTACAGCTGTAAAAGTACGAAAGCGAAGTAATAATAAGTGGCTTAAGGTAATTCCAATATGAAAGTTTGTAGTGATAAAAATTTGATAATGCAATACGATTGTTAATATTATAGTTCTATGAAAATGTAACAATAGATAACTAAATTATTTTACTATTAGTATATTTAAGAAATTATCATTATAGATTTGATCGTTCATATAAGCATCATATTAAGTTTCAACACAATTATTTTGTTACTATGAGTATATGATAATAATATTACGTAATTATTTATAGCTGTTATTACATTAAACATAGATGTATTTATTTTTATATGTTACACTCTAAGAATTAACTAAGTGAAATAGCGTAAAAATAAAGGCTTCGTTGGTTTAAGCTATTTTTATAAAGGATGCCACAGAATGTACGATATATAATGATTACAATATTTTTTAGCAACAACTCTAGTCCCACACTTTTGAAGGTTTATTATAACATTCTGTGGCACTTTTGAGCTTGCGCATTTTTCATGTCTAGTTTAATATTTTTTTAAGGCAACGCTTGTAATAACTCTAGTTAAACAGGATATATATTAATAATAAATTATCGTTGTAATGTAATTAGATTATGTAATTGTTATTATAAATTATCTTATAAATATTAGTGTAAGATGTATAAAAATATTTTCAGACTTTTAATATAAACAACTACAAAAAACAATCAATATTAAATCAATATATTATACATAATAGAAAACATAAAATATACAATACAAAAACAAAATATTTACATACAATTGCAATTATCAGTGTATATACATTTTCTTTATATTCCCTGAGCAAATTAATAAGATTTGTTTTTATTGTACATAATTTGATGACTTGTTGGAGTGTATTAAAAGATAGCAACAATTTGT
The DNA here is from genome assembly GCA_964016885.1 of Eledone cirrhosa. Lineage (NCBI taxonomy): Eukaryota > Metazoa > Mollusca > Cephalopoda > Octopoda > Eledonidae > Eledone > Eledone cirrhosa. The sequence continues at coordinate 25,359,900 of OZ024764.1, forward strand.
GATTAAATTGTTATCTTAAGCAACTCACTTTTTAATAGTTGTTGGCTGAGCGAAATTGTAAAAGCCTATGAGCAAATATAAAAAAAAATACACAAACAACATTTCCTTGTGTTATTACAACATTAGATAAAATAATTGAGCAATGTCGTTATATTTTGCTCTTATTGCACATTAATAGTGTTTCTATTTTTCGGCACAAATCCATTACGGCAGTCCATTACTGGTACTTTATTTTATCGAATTAGTAAGTATGAAAGTCGAAGTTAACCTCGGCAGGATTTGAACTTAGAATGCAAAGGACCATAACAATACTGCAAAGCATGGTGTCTGACGCTCTACCAATACTTGTGTTGAGCTGGTCATTAATTTATGGTGGTCGTGCGTGGAGTAGAGCAATCGCTAGTTGAAATATGAACAAAACATTTTTATTTGCCGAAGAACATATTTTCAATACTGTTTGTGAATGTGACGAAGGAAATACATTCTGATATGGAACAGTGTACAAGGTGTGTCTGTGAATAACATAATGTTACCTCATGTTGTTGTCAAGACATAATGGATTTCGTATATCCAGTTAGAAGATGAAACCTAGCCATCTCGGATTAGTTATATTTCATGCCATGTGTAAACGTGTTTGAGGATAGCAAAATATGCGTGTTTCTTGTCTGGAAACTTTCTGCTAAACTGATTGGTTTCGTTTTTGGCACTATACAATACTCATCCAACAGATAGCTGTATTGGATCCTTGATTGGTTAATATTTAGGTGAGGGTGCTTGATGCAGAGTTAGTGCAAAATGGATCAATGAGTGTAATAATAATAATGATAATAATAATGAAAATATTGTGTACAATGCTGAGGTGCACTACAACTCATCAAAAGTGCATATATAATACATAGGGTAATATAAAAACGTCAGGAAAAAAGAACAGTGCATGAGTCATGATATACACATATGTGCATGTGTATGGAAGGGGGACATCAGGTGTAGTTTTGGTGTATTTCGGAATGTATGATGGTTTTAAAGGATGCAGTGTGTCATCAGCTAACAACTGATGCAGGAAGTTTGTTCCATCCTTCAGCAACTCTGAGCATGAAGAAATATTTCCTAAAGTCATGGGAGCTGTGTTGTTTTCTGACTTTGTAGGCATGTCCACGTGTTAGACACATGGAGATCAAAAAGGTGTTCGGGGTTGTTGTTGGTCGGATGGTTAATAACTTTGTGGGTGTTTACCAAGTCCATTGCCAGAGGGAAGCAAAATATTCAGGGTATGGTAGGTGTCTGATGGAGGGTATGCGCTTGGTTGCATGTCTCTGAACAGTTTCCAGGAGGTCAATGTTCTGAGCAAGATAGGGGTTCCAGACTGATGACGCGAACTCCAAGTGTATTCGTACCATAGATGTATACAGCTTTAAATAGATGGCTGGAGAGCAGCTAATGAAGGTCTTGCTGATTGATGCCAAGTCAATCTTAATAAATTGACTGATTTATCTGTTCACTACTGCTAATCCACCGCTGTTTGTACAATTTTTTAGATAATGTCAATTTGAGCTTGAATCATTGGCGTAATGAAATTTGAAAAGATTATAAGCAAATCTTTTTTAAAATACACAGACAACATTTAACTGTATCGTTGCAACATTAGATCTAATAATGGAGCAACATTTGTGCAGAATTATTGTTTGTGCAATAAGATATTTTTTTTTCTCCTATTGTTGATTTAAATTTCATATGTCGATTATTATAGTTGAATTAATAAAAAAATTAAATATTACATACAAATAGTTTAACATAATAATAAAAAAAATAATCCAACATAATAATAATAAAATAATTTAACACAAAACAAACAATATAGACAAATATACAAGTAAATATGATACAACCAATATTATAAGCATGTTATATAAATAAATCTTGTAATTTAATATATAATAGTTAATAATTACTTTTACAAAAGCATATTGGCAAATGGACAAGTAACTATTAACTATATCATTCATATAAAAGTAAATAAACGTTACAATCAATATTGGAAGGTGCATTATAAAGATATGTAAATAAAAAACGTTTATAATTTATTTTAATATATTTTTAAAATATAAGACTAAAAAAAAAATGTTTAAAGAAAGCATAAAATACAAAACAAAATATAGTTGACACCACACAATGTGCAGATATATAATTTTAGTCAGCCATATTAATCCAAAGTATCAGAGGATTTTTGTGTTGCTAAAAAAGGCACAAAAATAGTGTATGTATTTTCACATAAAAGGCTTTACCTTATATAATTATCTCATATAATATTGAATCTACGAGAGTTTTATGTTATTTATTTTGAGAAAAATACCTTACTATCAGTATGAGTGGCTAATTATGGCCAGTTTGAATAGAAAGAGGCGAGAGAATTATGGTCGGATATGGTCTCTTTAAATGCTAAAGCGCTAGAGAGTTTCTGGTACAAAAATTAATACATTGGAATTTAAAATATAATACAACATTGAAAGTAATTGATATAATGGATAAAAAATAAAAGATTTATAAAATTAGATAATAATAGATAAAAATATGCTTAATTTAAGATAAAATATTGATAAAATTATAATACATAAAAATTGATATCATACGGAGAGTATAGTTCAGTGACAAAATGGTCCCAAGAATATGGTTGAGTGACATGTGTTTTCAATATTATATCTCAAAAGGCCATAGTAGCTGCAAACCAATTTCACAATTTCCCGAGGGTAAAAAAAACAGCAGAAATTCACCATGAAGATAATATATCTAAATGGTGGGACTGGATTCATATTCCAATAAATTCAGAAATGCCCTAAAGAAATAGAAACAAAGCAATAGTTAGAGATAACAAGACATCTCCCAACCTCTGTTACTTTTTCTTAGGATCAAGCAAATTTTTCAAAAAATGCTTGCTGCTGTACATTGGCGGTGAAAGTTCAATTCAACTTTTCTAAAAACAACAGGTAGTTGTTAAGCAGTTTCGACGGGAAACCTATATACTGCTTGGAAAAGACGGCATCGTTAATAATGTCCCATCTGTCCTGATTGCGGACGATGCTGGTGTAGTGCCCGGAGTCTGCACTAGCCAGTGAATGCAAGACGGAGCCGATTAGTCGGAATTTTTGGCCGTAAATGCTCTGCTTGTTCGGAGAGAAATTCATCAACTCAGAATCAATTCTGATCATCTGATTGTTTGTATATTCGAATCTATTCAAATAAACAACCAAGTAACGCATTGTGTTTGGAAATACATGGTTAACTGTACCAAAGTGCTCGGTGTCAATGCCACACAGATCGCATCTCTTAATGAGTTTTGAGCAAGCTTTTGAATTGCTGCCGACCATTAACAGGCTGCAACGTCAGATCAGACTTTACATCAGTTATATGTGTGCAAGTGCTACAGCCGTTGATCGATGCACAATAACATTCATCATTGTGCAATCTGGGGCAATTGTGCTCGTGTTTTCTAGTGCAGCTGAATAGTTGGTGAATAGTTGTTTAATTCTTTTAGAGAACAACTGATAAATGTGCTTCCAAAAATCGTGCGCACACTGTTGGGTACCATCATTAAACCTGCCGCCGAGGATATTTCTCAAATTTGCGACCGATTTAGTTCCAGATGACGATATAATATCGCTAATTTCACGAATAGCAACATCATCAGTGGACTGAATGTGTTCAACCAACAACACCAGCTGGCGTATAACTTGCATGGTGCTGTTTACAAAGCAAGCATTTCTCTCATTGATCAGCGAAATGTACGGCTTTGCAACCGTTTTCTCAGTTCTGGCCTTTTTTGGATTCGCCAAGTTGACCATTCCACTGTCAATATTAATAGCAAATTTACTTTTTTTAGTTGCTTTTTTGGCCTGTCCAATACTGTTGGGCCTCACGTTACACAATGGAAGCGGTCCCATATTAATGGTCTCTCTCAAATAATTGTATTCTCTCCAAGCACTAGAGTCGCACATGATCAAACTCGTTGGATCAAGATCAATCAAGTAAACATTGCACAGTTTGCGGGCTCTAGACAAGGCTACATAGGCCATACCGTCTGCAAAAACGCCAGTGCCCAAATCAACAACGACTCCATCGACACTTATTCCCTGTGATTTGTGGATGGAAATTGCATATGCAATGCACAAGGGATATTGTTCTCTAGTGATAAAAACACTAGGAGACAATTCGTAATCGGCTTTGACACGTTTGATGGCAACAATTTGGTTTGTACTCTCAAAGAGAACGTCAATGGAAGTAATTTTTCCAAACTCATAATTGAGTTGCTTTACAGTTCCCATTGCACCATTGCACAAGCCTTTCTCAAGATCGATGTTGCGTTTAAGCATAACTCGAGCATTAACGCCAACTTTAAGAACAGTTTCAAGGCCAGCAGTATCAGAAGTCTTTTTAGTGGTCAGCTTTTTTCTTTTTGTTTTCTTTTGACATTTGGTTTGCCTCATATTCGAATCAATAGCCATAAGTTCAACGGTATTAATGCCAAGTTTATTGAGCATTGCAGCGTTAAACTTTTCTACTGACTCGTTTAGAGGCATGATACAGACGATACTCAAATTAGAAGTCTGTATCAGCTCACACATTTTGTAAGCAACCTGATCAATGGAAGCTTTGCCGTTGAGATAAATTCTATGCTTATTTAGAATTTCAATATCTGAATCAAGTGGTGAACCCAGCCTTATTCGGCCGAGCATGTCAACATAATTATCCAAGTCTTCTTTCTGACGCATGTTGACTGTCAACTCGTCGTACTTGAAGTACCTCCACAAATGGTGGCTGCTGACGCCTATGCATGATCTTTGTGCATCTTGGTGAGTAACTTTGTTAAACACCGGCTTTTCTCTAACAGGCGGTAATTGAAGCAAATCTCCAAAAACAACAATGTTCATTCGCCCGAAAGGAGAAATACCTTGGGCAAAGTCACAAAACAATTGGCCCAATCTCAAGTGAATGAATGCTAACTGCAAATGACTGACCTTGCTAATCTCATCGATTATGATCAGTCGGACATATTGAAGCCCCATCCTCAGCATTTTCAAAAAGTCCTTTGGTAGATCATCGTACACGGGAGTTTTACCGTGCTGCACTTTGAGCTTTAGCATTCGATGAACAGTCATGCCGTTGAGTTGGAAAGCAGCCATTCCTGTGGGTGCCGATATCACTACGCTCGGGCCATTGTCATTTGGATACATGTACTGAATTTTATCAGCCAGTACATTTATCAAAAAACTCTTGCCCGTGCCACCAACACCTGAAACAAATTTCAAGACTTGTAGACAATCATCGCAACTACATCTCGGATAAGGTTTGCTGTTGTCCCAATGTTTGTCTTGTTTGTCAATACCGGCAACGATATCGTCATAAATTTTTCTTTGCACTTCATTCAGTTTATTTTCTTTATGCCTCAGTGAATCCTCATTGACATCTCTCATGCAAGGCAAATCGACATTAGCATCATCAACTGCCAACGCCTCCATGTCATCACCGCAAGAATGGTCATCATTATCATGAGACTGAATATGTTTGGCTTGTTCCAGCGCATTCTCCAAACGTTTGCGCACATTCTGGAACCTGACCATTTCAGATAAATGGTTTGCGCACTGTTCAAAAGACTCTTTATAAGTCTCACAACCTCCCAGCAAGTCTTTTTCCTCGTCTCGCCAAGATTTAAAGAGCATAAGCAGGTTGTGGTGATAGCTCTCACAGGTATCTGCAGTCAATCTAATGTTTGGCGACTTCACAATCCGCTCTTTCACAGATTTGAAATAGCCAAGATTATTTCTCAACCTGAAGTCGTCATCAAAATTGCTGTTACCAATTGGATTCACATGTTCGTATTTACTCGCAAATTCATACAAACACATGTGCTCCATCGAATCAGGCCTGTTTGGATACCAATTTTCAACCATATTCTCGTAATAAAGATCGGTAGAATACGGTTTCAATTTATCCAGTTCATACTGAGGCCTGAACCTGTGGGATCGGTAACTAGGCAAATCGGCTCCAATCCAAATGAGGCTTTCAGAGCATCCATAAAAATGGTGGCCAAGCAATTTGTCTGCAGCCTCATAGGCACCTGTATCACGCTTGCCCATCAGCTTAAGTCCGACACTCTTGTATCTGGAGTAAATGGACGTGGACTTGTCAATCTCAGCCCAAATACCTTCAGTTTCAGTCTTTTCAGACTTTGTCTGATAACTAGTAACATATCAGTTTAGAATCATGCTATCTTCACCGATGTATAGGTTATCGACATTAGCTTTCCAGACATACAGAACAACAGGATTGTAGTCATTGATGCACTCTTCCCCTTGTCGTCTGTCAAGCTTGTACAACTTTTTGACAGCTCTACCTTTGTGTCGAGATTTTATGCACTCGTTGACGCTAAGCAAATTGAAATTCCCGATAGGACGAGGAAATCCAAACCTGCATCGAGTGTAAAAACGACCACTCGAAAATATTTGCCTTTTGCAGGATCCACTACACACATGTCGTTGAAAACGCAACACCAAGTCTGACAAAACGGGCTTTCTACATTGGACGGCATGCGACATGTGATCATGGACTGTATAAACGTCTGAATAGCATACTTGTCGTCTCTGTCCATAATAGGGCCATCTTTAATCCATAATTTCATGTGAACATGCGGAGCACCTCTCATTTGGTATTCCAACCTCCAAAAAAAGTGCTCGACAATACCAAACGGAGAATTGGTATGTTTAACAACTTCTTTCATAAAGGTGGTGAACCGATGGTGAAAATGTTCGCTAACAGCCACCACGTCATCCGCGCACAACTCATTGGTGCGTTTTCTAGAAATGTCTGGTATGTCAGCATTCAACTTTTCCAGGAACTCTCTCAGATCAGGCCAAAAGTACTCTGCACAAGACAAAGTTAAGAACAAGTGGGCCGGGCCAAATTTCTCGTCCATAGCCATCAAGTCTGAACATTTTCTAGACCAAAACTGCTTGGAACCACGGACATTGGCCATCATCATATTTAAATTGCCCTCTAGGTGCCTGTCATTTTCATGAAGCCGCCTTCTAAACTCGCTTATAGTCATGCGGCTGTTTTTGGTGGTCTTCATGATGGCATATATACCAGAATCAATGCCTCTCTTGTCGGCTTTATCAAGACAAAACATGAGATATTGTATATCTCGCCGAAATCTAGAGTCGCTATGATTCAGTCTGTTTCTTATGAACATGTATGGCTTTACAGCGCCAAACGGTCTATTGTCCACGAAAATGCCAAACTGACCAGTTGGATAAAGACAAGGAAAGCACAACAACTCAAGTTTTTTATCATTGTCTGCAATGAAATCGCCTTCCACTCTTTTCATTTTGTACAAAGCCAAGTCAGTGTCTGCGGGGAGACACGGATTCATGTCTTTAACAGTGTGATGCTCATAGGTAATGCCATCATTCGATTTAAGTAAAAGATTATCGAATTTGGCATTATTAACTCCCGAGCACTCGACAATGTTTTCATTTTCCGTATCGGCGTAGCGATTGATCTTAACATCGGCATACATTACATTGTTTGCTGCAAGCCAATCAAGTGCCTTCAATACTTTACTCATGTCTACCATTGAACGCCAGATAATTTGTTTCCGCGAAGGCAAGCTATCAACGACTATTTTAAGCATGTCGTCTTGAAGCGCAGGTAACGTATCCATGGTGCGGTTAATAGTTCCGTCCATAGGCAAAGGCAAGTGAATTGCAATTCCTTTAATAGCGGAAATGCATGCTGAAATATTGCCTTTGAATGAGTATGGCACCAGTTTTATTACATTGACGAAACATTTGGCCCGTTGTACAAGTATTCGCTCATATGTATTAAGATCAGCAAGTTCTTTGGGAACGGCAGCAACGCCCAAGCCATTTATTGAGGCCATTGAAGGCACCCCACTGTTGCGCAAATGTGTAGTGCATGTTGTGCAGACTGTGCAAGGCAAAGAGTAGTTGGCAGTTATTGCATCCTTTGCAACGGCCGTTTTAAAATATCTAGAGTTCCAATTATCCCAAACTTTTAGTTCCTTGCTATATTTGCGCAGTTTGCAGATATGACAATGTTGGATTTTATAGTTGGTAATTTCAGATTGAAATCTTTGAACTTGATTACCATATTTATGAATGACATCTGCATCAGTGTGTTCGACATCATTGAAACCAGTGCACATATTATTGAATTTAACTGCAATAGCACGCTCAATGTTGGCAACGTCTGTCAAATTCTCAAAGTTGGTCCAATCGCCATTGAAAACAGCTTCATTGTACTTGTTGAGCCAAATACATAAGGACCGAACTTTATAAATTTTCCTCAGCAATGTGCGCAACTTTGGCGAGTGAACTGCTATGGATTTTAAAAAGCCAAATTCACTGGTGCAGCCAGTTTGACCGATGCAGTGCTGATCATTATCATGAGTAACATTGCAAAACTCATATTTCTCGATCAACTGCCTTATTTCAGCAACTGTCATATCGGCATTGAGTTTTGGAAGTTTATCATCAATTCTTTGGCACAAAGTTAGACGAGCAGCTGAGTCATTTGGACATGTATCTAATATGGAAGACCCGCAAGGTCTAACCAAACATTTAGACACATCATTATCATCATTCTGCTCGTCAGCATTAGCCATGTCATTCACAATGTTGTCTGTCTCCTCATTATTGATAACGACTATTCGGACTTTCTCAACGGACTGATTTTTAAACTCATCCATTTTCATGTACTTTGCAGTGCTCTTGTCAAAATTAGGAAGCTCATTGGTGGAACTGTGATAATGTTGATTTCCCCAATAATGCAACAAACCGTTAGCATTGACCTTTTCCATCAATGTATGCACAGCTTTAACATTTATTTTTAATTGAGCACACACAAAATTTCGCATCCCAACAGATCTGGAGAACACACTCAGCACGTGACTATATGCGTCGTTGCGAAGATTGGTATCTGTTATTGTCTTTTTATATGACTTAACAAATTGGGACATCAAGATCTGATGCTGCATCCGGAAGTCAACCATTTTATTTAGTTTCTTCATTTGATACAAAGACCGCTTATGAAGAAACTTTTTTTTATAATATGTTTTCTCATAAGACTGTATATTATCTTTATGGTGAATTTTATACATAGCCTTTGTTTGTAATACTTTGTCTTGATTTGCAGATCTGTACTTGGTCTGCTCTTTAGCCAACTCGGCTTGCTTTTGAGATATAATAGCTGAATTTGCAGATCTATACTTGGCCTGCTTGTTTGCCAACTCATACCGTTTTGAACATCTATACTTGGCCTGTTTTTGTGTTAATTTAGCAAAATTCACAGCTCTATAATCGGCCTGTTTTTGTCTCAACTTCTCCCGATTCCGCATCCGGTAAGCTGCTTTCACATCCAATTTAATATGCCCATCTAGATTATTAGCACAGGAATGTGAACAAGCTTGTGGGATCACATCATTGTAAGTATATGAACTGCCTGCAACATCAAGACCCAATTCACAAGTGCAGCGTTGCTCATTCACATCGGCAGTGGGGACACCAAAATCAGTGACAGGTCTCGATTCACTCGCGAGATACATCACAGCTACACTATATATTTAAACATATATACAGTGATACCTCGCTACTTGGCGGTTCATACGCTATATATATATATATATATATATAAATATAAGTAATTAATACCGTATAAATGGTACAAAGACTGTTTATGTAAAATGTATTTCTCAACAGAGTATTGAATACTTAGGAGAAATTCAAAACGAAGAGTGATAAAATTTCAAGCAAAGAGTTTAATTAGGTAATGACTTACAAATTTGTTTCAGTATATAGACAAAGCCTGAAGCGTTAATTATAATAATTAGTTAATAATATTACAAAATATATTAATATTATATTAAATATATACTGAAACAAATTTGTAAGTCATTACCTAATTAAACTCTTTGCTTGAAATGTTATCATTCTTCGTTTATATATATATATATATATATATATATATATATATATAGAGAGAGAGAGAGAGAGAGAGAGAGAGAGATTTATCTAGTCCTTCGCTCAAGATTAATCTATAAGTTTAGATGTCTGCCTTCGTTTAAGTAAATATTACAGTAAGATTTTTAATATAAACAACTACAAAAAACAATTAATATTAAAACGAAAAAATTATCAATGATAAAAGAAACGGATGCAACTTTTTTTATAAAGTTATATTCCTGTTTCTTTAAAGAACATTTCATTTTTGTAGGCGAAATAATGCAATGGTTTAATAGGGAAGATATAACTTACCAATTATGTCTCTAACCGTGTAACGCTTTTGAAGTAGATAACTACAATTGAAAATACTAAAGAAATGGAACCAACAATTCAATTTGAAAGTCGTCTACTTATAGTGACAGTGTATTACTGGTACTTTATTTTATCGACCCCGTAACGATGAAAGGCAAAAATGCAAATGTTTAAAATTTAAATTGCCTTAATTCTATCGTCTGCTGTTTCATTAAAGGGAGATTCTCGTCTGTATTTAATTCTATCGTCTACTGTTCCACTAAACAGATATACCTCCACTATCGTCTCTATTTATACATTTTAACTTATAACTTATACACATTTGATTTGAAATATTTTATCTAGTCCCCCCTCTCAATATTATGATGATTTCTTTCGAATGAAACAGTTCTAGTCCTGTAGAAGCCATTTATATATATAATTGAACTGAGTTAAACATTCACAATATTTATAATTAAATAAGCTCATATATATATGTGTGTATTTATCTGTTTATTGTATTATATATAATGTGTGTATATACAGGATGTCCCCCAAAAATATATACACACTTCAACAGCATTCTAATAACTATTGCCTGTACAGGTAATCAAAGTGTCAATCGAATGTTAGTTTCGTGTTTTAACAGTACAAATTTACAATACACACATAACACACATAAAACCAGTGTATATACATACATGAGTGTGTATACACATACATGAATGTGTATATACAATATATATGTATATATATATAGACACATATATTCACGGTGCAACGGAACATTAAAATATAGATGCGGGGTGTGTGTGTATATATAGGGGCGCTGTGGATAAAGGAGTGTAAAGCGTGTGTAATTGATATATTGAAGGAGAGGAGCGTGCAGCGATAGAGTAACAAATATATAGAGAGGGGGAGAGATGGTATTGAAGGGGAGGAGTGCAAAGAGTAAGAGAGATATATATAGAGACGGAACAGATAGAGAGAAACAGGCGTAAGTAACAGTGGAAGAGATATATAGAGAGGGGGAAATGTGTTATTGAAGGGGAGGAGTGTAAAGCGAAAGCGTAAGATATATATAGAGAGAGGGGGAATAGTATATATATATATATATATATATATATATATATATATATATATATATCAACACTTACTCTGATTGGTTGAAAATTAGCCAATGACATACGATCACCACCACCACGGCTATCCCCGAAAAATTTATGAAGAATCTAGGCATATATGTTAGAACACGAAAAGTGAACATTCTGTTGTTTCACACTTTTCGTGTTCTAACAGATAATGTATAATAAACAATACAATACAATTACCTCATTACCAGAGGTTTCCCGAATAAGACGAATACGAAAGAAACGTCCTCATTCGTTCGTCATACAAGGCAATATAAAACATACTGAAATATTTGGAAATTCACCTCAAGAAATACAAAAAAAATTATATATATATATATATATATAAATAAAGGTAATGCAATAGATATATAAAATATATTAAAAAATATAAGGAAATATAGTTAGGTGTGTGTATATGTATGTATATACACTCACAAATGTACATATGTATGTATGTACAAATGCGTGTGTATGGTGAAAATGTGTGCGTAAGTACATATATGAGGGAAAGTATATTTGTGTATATGTAACCACAAATACGGATATAATCTAGTTGACACGAATCCAGACGCAGGTATTAGATACTTATATGCGGAGATAAAGGGGGAAGGGAGTGTAATATTTAAAAGAAAGTGTCATTCTCGATTATGTGAGAAAGAAAAAATGAAAGAGAAAGTAGTCAATTAAAACTAGAGAAAAGAAAAGAGAAGAAAAGAAGGTACACGCATACATACACATATATCTATAAAAACATATATCTATAAGAAAATATATATATATACAGTCGCGTACGTACGTATGATTAGATATACATGGGATGATATGTATGTATATGTATACGGGCATCCTGTGTAAGTATGTACGCATGCATACGCTTTTGTCTGTACGTATTACGTGTATATATATATATATATATATATATATATATATATATATATATATATATATATATACATATATATATATATATATATATACACACACGCACACATACACATCCATACATACAATATATATATATACACACATACACACAAACATATTCACGTACATTGACCCGCTTACATGCACACACATAAAAATAAGAATGTAAGAAACATAGATATAAAAACACAGATATAAAAACACACATACATACACATATATATACACGCACGCACACGCGCATACGGAGGCGTTCGTGTACATATACAGGACGTATACACACATAAAGACGTTCAGACACATAGATTCAGGGTGTAACCTTATGAATAATTGAGTACAAATATAAAAATATAAAAATGACTGCGAAATAACAGAAAATATCTGGAGTGGAAAACGCAAGTGACTTGTGTAATCAGGTAGTAAAGAAAATAGGGAAGTAAAAAGTGGAAAGTGAAGATATTAGGTAAGTGAAGCGAAGGATAAAGGGGGGGGGGGGGGGTTACTGGTGGATGTGAAGTAAAAATAAAAATAAAATTAAAATTAATAATAAGGTTAAAAATGAAAGTAAATCAGAAAGAGTAGTCTTTAAAGAGAATAAATTAAGTGAAGAATAAGAGCTTATGGAGGATAAGTATCTGAAAGTGTGTTAAGTTTATATGAGCTGGAAAGTAAGTGTGATTTCATGTGTGGGCAACTGGTAAAGATTTCTGTCTTTGTATTTAGGCAGGTTTTTGGTGATTTAAAGTTTTGTAAAATCCAATATTTTTCATTTATGCAGAGTGTGCATTTTCTTGTTCCTCTTGCATATTCTTTAGATTAGTTTAAAATTGACCAATCCAATTTATATTGGATACCTTGGTCTTTCAAATCCCATATTCTGCTAGCCAGAGCTGTTGTGAATCTTTTTTCTGGATGTCGAAAGGATGCGACATGTGAGTAATAACGCGTTTTGAACTTGTCTTGTGTCATACCCACATATCGTTCGCTGGTGGCTGGTTGGTTGTTGCTGATGGTTGTCACTTTAGCCGCATATACAATGGCTTTGGTGTTGCATTTACCTTGTAATGGGCATTCACTTTTGATTCTACAGGAGCAAGTTTGATTTTCTCTAGGTGATATTTTGTTGAGGATATAGGACTTAATAGGGGGACCGCAGGAATAGCTAATTTTGACACAGTTTCTATTAAAGATCTTATAGTATCTATGTGTTCTAGGGAAATGTTTATCTAAGAGCTCTAGGAATGTTTTGCCTACATTAGTTTTAACTGCTAGAGAGTAGGGGGTGTGAACCAGATTATTTTTCTTTTCCTATTTATATGTTTAATAGAGTTAGTATAGTTAGGTATGTACTTAATCGGTTCGCTAAATCCGCTATTTTGGAGGGCTTTATTATAGTAGGGGGATGCCTTATTGAAAATAGCTTCTGATGAAGAGAGGGTGGAGATCCTACGGCTAATATTAGGGATAAGGTTTTTAAAAACTATAGGAGGATGGCAAGAGCCTTTATTTATATATTTTAAATTTTCATTAGGTTTATGGTACGGTTTATAAGAAGCAGTAGGCAAATCTAGGTTTATATCTAGGAAATCAACGTTGGAAAGGTTAGTGTCAATAGTAATTTTAAGATTAAAACTAGCAAATGTTTTTATTAAGTCTTTCCTTAATCTATCTAAGTTATGGCCTATGGTGGTATGGGAAAATATTATAACACCTGCAACCCTGATGGTATCCAATGATGTTGACTTGTTTTTCTTTTTGGCAAATATCATCTTGGTTAAGAGAGTGGGACTGGCTTTGTGCAGTGCCTTTGCTCACTATAAAAGCTTCACGGCACAGGCATTGCTTTATATCTGGAGATCTCTCTGCACTTGTCATCACATGGTACCATGGGCCAAGCACTATGTGTCAATAATTGTCACAAGTGTAATGTTTGTACCAGAGTTTTCAAGTCGCTGGCTGGACTAAAAAGTCACACTCGTTCAGCTCATCGGTAGGGGTTCTCCTACATGGATGTAAAGTAGTGGCCGTACTCGAAGACGAGTTGGCAGCCACCATATATATATATATATATATATATATATATATATATATATATGTATATATATATGTATATATATGTATGTATATATATATGTATATATATATGTATATATATATGTATATATATATGTATGTATATATATATATATATATGTATGTATATATATATATATATGTATGTATGTATATATATATATATATGTATGTATATATATATATATTAATGTATATATATATTAATTAAATTTAGCAACCACCTTTGGACTAGAGCAGATAGGGATAACAATTTCGATATCACTATGGGATCATCGGACTCGGCGCAATTAACGGATCTTGTGGGGCTTTTTATTAACAATACTTTACATAGGAAAATACCAGAGATAACCGGTGGTTTATATCGTGATGATATGCTATTGCTTATTGAAAATAATAATAATTGTGAAATAAATAGGAAAGAAAAGAAATAATACAATTTTTTAATAGCCACCCCCACACCAACATTGGTCCACCCCACCGCTAATATTACTAACACCACCACCC
>OZ024764.1:25379837-25387337 GCA_964016885.1 Eledone cirrhosa
AACCCTTATAGCTGAATCTATAGCTATATTAGAGATGAACTTCCAAATTGCCTGGAATCTAAAGATCTAAAGATCTTAAAGTCAACTTAACAAAGACTAAAGTTCTAGTAAGTAGAAAGGTTAACAAGGCCCAGAACTCCTCATGGAAATGCCCTTGCTCAGTGAACAGAAAAGGAGTAGGTAAAATTCTATTCTATATCCCAAGTGCAAGCTATGGGTAAACAAGAGATATAGTGGGATCCCAGGCAGGCTAACAGAGAACGTAGGTTTCACTTGCGGTCGGTGCACAGGAGCAATAAGTAGCAAGAGCTCTCAAGAAACAATCACCTTCAAATGCCTAGAGGGCTCTATAGATGTGGTAGATAGCTTCTGTTACCTAGTTGACCAAATCAGCAGTGGGAGAGGGTGTACCAAAAGTACAGTAGCCAGAGTGAGATTGGGCTGGAGAAAGTTCAGGGATCTACTACCGCTGCTAACTACAAAAGGTTTTTCTCTCAAAATAAAAGGCAGGCTGTATGATGTAGATATAATATATATATATATGGACATGTGATATGAAGGATGACAGCTTCATAAAAAGGTGCAAAGCATTAAAAGTCGATGTAAGCTGCGGAGTGGGGAGACCCAAGAAGACGTGGGATGAGGTGATAAAAGCCAACCTTATCCAATTGCACCTCTTAAGTGTGATGACACATGACTGACCGCTGGCGGCACGCAGTAATACAGAAGACCCGACTTCCCACGGGAACAAGCCGAAGCTGAAGCATATAGACAATATGCCTCCCCCCCCTCCAACTGTACAGTGGTCGTGTAGGTATCACAACAAAAAAGCACCCAGCACTCACTGTAAATGAGGTTGGTGTTAGGAAGGGCATCCAGCTGTAGAAATCAAGTCAAAATCAGTTCCTGTATGAGCAAGACAAGGTCAGCCAACCTAACACTACCCACAAAAAGACAACCTGTCTAACCCATGCTAGTGTGGAAGAATGGACGTAAAATGATGATGATAATGACAAATATACATACATATATATATTATACCTACATCATACAGTCATGACGAAAAGCACGCAGCACACACTGTAAATATGGTTGGCATTAGGAAGGGCATCCAGCTGTAGAAATCAAGCTAAAATTAATCCTGTGCGAGCGAATTCAAGGACCCCAACCTTATCCCTCACAAAGGGACAGCCTGTCCTACCCATGCTAATGTGGAAGATGGACGTTAAATGATGAAGTCTGGCTTTTACACCTACCTCCCTTCTTCTGATTACTGAATGGAGAGCTGTACTGCTAGCTAATGGGTAGTATGTGGTGGATAGCAATATGGCCACCAGATATGATGGCTAGATGTGATATAAGTAGGCCACTGCCTGACAAATGAGCAACCCTGGACCAGCAACAGTACAGTACTAAAGGTGATGTAGCAATAGGTAACACCTTCAGTTCCTGAGAAAACTCTCACAACCCACTGATGTAGCTATGAAAAGGTAAGTAAAGGCTACCTCTAGAAAAAAAGACTTGTTTTCTCGGGACTCAGGAAATACGAGATTGGTGACTGGTGCGAATAAGACCACCAAAACTGCAATATGGGGAGAAGTAATAATTTGAAATATATATTACTGTTCCCATGGTGTAAATAGTGGCTATGGGCCTGCGACCTGTCCTGGGAGGCGTGGGATAGAGGCACAAAGATTACATATCTCAAGACCCCAAGAGGGTTCAGAAGAGAGGAAAGAGTATCACAACACTTATAGGTTAAGTGTAGGAACTAGCCAATGGTGGAATATTCAACCCCTGACCTTTTCAGCCGATCAGTCCACAAACATTTGTCAGATCCTTTAATATTTTCAATGATTCTACCCTGAGGTAATTGCTTTAGTTTCAACACACAGTCTCAGATAGAGTTGCTTGCCAGACAAGTACAACTGTGCCTTAAATGATTTTTCCATCACAAAAAGCACCCAGTCCACACTGTAAAGTGGTCATGTAGGTGTCACAACAAAAAGTACCCAGTCCACACTGTAAAGTGGTCATGTAGGTGTCACAAAAAAAAGTACCCAGTCCACACTGTAAAGTGGTCATGTAGGTGTCACGACAAAAAACACCCAGTCCACACTGTAAAGTGGTCATGTAGGTGTCACGACAAAAAGTACCCAGTCCACACTGTAAAGTGGTCATGTAGGTGTCACAACAAAAAGTACCCAGTCCACACTGTAAAGTGGTCATGTAGGTGTCACAACAAAAAGTACCCAGTCCACACTGTAAAGTGGTCATGTAGGTGTCACGACAAAAGACACCCAGTCCACACTGTAAAGTGGTCATGTAGGTGTCACGACAAAAAGTACCCAGTCCACACTGTAAAGTGGTCATGTAGGTGTCACAACAAAAAGTACCCAGTCCACACTGTAAAGTGGTCATGTAGGTGTCACTACAAAAAGTACCCAGTCCACACTGTAAAGTGGTCATGTAGGTGTCACTACAAAAAGTACCCAGTCCACACTGTAAAGTGGTCATGTAGGTGTCACAACAAAAAGTACCCAGTCCACACTGTAAAGTGGTCATGTAGGTGTCACAACAAAAAGTACCCAGTCCACACTGTAAATGTGGTTGGTGTTAGGAAGGGCATCCAGCCATAGAAATCTAGCCAGAAACATTTCCATATGAGCAAGACATAGTCACCTGACCCAACTTGCCTCAAATGGGACAACCCGTCTAACCAATGCTAGTGTGGAAGATAGATGTCAAATGATGATGATGATGTCATTGTTTTAGTTTGGAGTTGTGGAAGAAAAACTATATTCTAAATGGCACTTAAAACATTTTGAATATCAAAATATTACAACTTCATGAAGGCACATGGCTTAGTTAGAGCACTGGGCTTGCAATTGGAAGATTGTGAGTTCGATTCTCAAACCGCGTGATGCATTGTGTCCTTGAACAAGGCACTTTATTTCACGTTGCTCCAGTTTACTCAGCTGTAGGAATGAGTTGCTATGTCACTGGTGCCAAGCTGTGTCAGCCATTACCTTTCCCTTGGACAACATATATAATGTATATGTAGTGTATATATAGTGTATATAGAGTATATATAATGTATATATATAGTGTATATAGAGTATATATAATGTATATATAGTGTATATATAGTGTATATAGAGTATATATAATGTATATATAGTGTATATATAATGTATATATAGTGTATATATATATATGTTACATCACTGGTACCAAGCTGTATCAGCCATTACCTTTCTCTTGGACAACATCGGTGGTGTAGAGAAGGGAGAGACTGGTATACATGGGTGACTGTTGGTCTTCCACAAACAACCTTGCCTGGACATGTGCCTTGGAGGAGAACTTTCTGGGTACAAATCCCATGGTCGTGACCGGAGGGGGTCTTTACCCTTTACTTACAACTTCATAAATATATTCTCCACTCATAATAATTTTGAAACCACACCATCTAACCATAATGTGGTGATTAGTTGCCTTGCCTTATGCACGAGGTTTGGATTTTTTCCTATTTCTCACTCATAAAATAGGGAGCCTGCTTATATTCGAATATAAATAATTGCTTTAGTTTCATCACAGTTTCAGAAGTCACCAGATAATGCTTCTTCTTCTTGTTTTTGAGTCATCCCCCCATCAAAGGTGAAGCATTTGCTTTATCTAATGACCAGAATATAAGTGTCTCACAACACCTGCATACTCATAGTTTTCTCCATTAACTCTTTAGAATTTACATTACTCTATATATACCATTGTATTTTCATGGTAAAGGCTTTATCTTACATAATATTAAATCTATGAGACTTTGATATTATTTAGTTTGAGAACAATACCTTAACATCAGTATGAGTGGCCAGTTACAGCTGGTTTAAACAGAAAGAGGTGAGAGAATTCTGGCTGGATGTGGCCAGTTTAAATGTTAAAGGGTTAACTGGAGCAGTTATGCCAACCCATTGTCAAATTAATAGTCAATCATCTGCAAAGGAACTTCACAACACCAAAGTCTGCTATTCACAACACCATTAGAAATGTGACAAGGCAGCGGTGAAGAGTACACTTGGCTGTGGAATACTCAGCCACTTAAACTTGCATAGATAACTTCAGTTGGTAATATAATCTCAACTGTTGATATAGTGGCCCAGGATGGCTGAGAGCAGTCATGGGGAGGACGGAGGCTCCGTAAGCCGTAGTGCAGGCAACCCGTCTAGGAGAGCTACCACTCCAAAACAATTGGTGCTGGGTAGAGAAGTCCCCTAAGTCCAGTAAGACAACCTCGCTAGTGCTGATGGCACAATAAAACCACCCAGTCCATGCTGTAAAGTGACGCTGGTGATAGGAAGGGCATCCAACCAGTATCTAATATATAACTGTTTCTACGTTAGTCACAAGGCCAGCAAATTACCCAGTGTATTACTGGTACTTTATTTTATCGACCCCGGATGAAAGGGAAAGTCAACCTCGGCGGGATTTGAAGTCAGTATCTAATATATAATGATTGGAGGACTGCAAGACTGTCTGGGATATTTTTTCTGAACACATTATTAAAATAAGTTGGATTACTTTGAATAAATCATGAATGAATGTTATGTAATTTACCTAAGTTTCATAGCTCTTCATTAAACATATTCTTATATATAATGTATTGCTTAATTTTAAGATTCACTTCTTTCCGGTTAGCGCCCGTTATATCATAACACATATAGCCGTACGCTATATCATAACACATATAGCCGTACGCTATATCACATTACATATAGCCGTACGCTATATCACATCACATATAGCCGTACGCTATATCATAACACATATAGTCGTACGCTATATCACATCACATATAGCCGTACGCTATATCACATCACATATAGCCGTACGCTATATCACATCACATATAGCCGTACGCTATATCACATCACATATAGCCGTACGCTATATCACATCACATATAGCCGTACGCTATATCATAACACATATAGCCGTACGCTATATCACATCACATATAGCCGTACGCTATATCATAACACATATAGTCGTACGCTATATCACATCACATATAGCCGTACGCTATATCATAACACATATAGTCGTACGCTATATCACATCACATATAGCCGTACGCTATATCATAACACATATAGCCGTACGCTATATCATAACACATATAGTCGTACGCTATATCACATCACATATAGCCGTACGCTATATCACATCACATATAGCCGTACGCTATATCACATCACATATAGCTGTACCCTATATCACATCACATATAGCCGTACGCTATATCACATCACATATAGCCGTACGCTATATCACATCACATATAGCCGTACGCTATATCACATCACATATAGCCGTACGCTGTATCACATCACATATAGCCGTACGCTATATCACATCACATATAGCCGTACGCTATATCACATCACATATAGCCGTACGCTATATCACATCACATATAGCCGTACGCTATATCACATCACATATAGCCGTACGCTATATCATAACACATATAGCCGTACGCTATATCACATCACATATAGCCGTACGCTATATCATAACACATATAGTCGTACGCTATATCACATCACATATAGCCGTACGCTATATCATAACACATATAGTCGTACGCTATATCACATCACATATAGCCGTACGCTATATCATAACACATATAGCCGTACGCTATATCATAACACATATAGTCGTACGCTATATCACATCACATATAGCCGTACGCTATATCACATCACATATAGCCGTACGCTATATCACATCACATATAGCTGTACCCTATATCACATCACATATAGCCGTACGCTATATCACATCACATATAGCCGTACGCTATATCACATCACATATAGCCGTACGCTATATCACATCACATATAGCCGTACGCTGTATCACATCACATATAGCCGTACGCTATATCACATCACATATAGCCGTACGCTATATCACATCACATATATAAATGTTCATATATTTGCATCCTAACGTTTATATTTCCGTCGCTAATTTTCTCCTTTGTCGTTTTCATAACATTTCGCTGTAATGCAGTTTATATATAATTGTTTCTACATTTGGCACAAGGCCAGCAATTATCCCAGTGTATTACTGGTACTTTATTTTATCGACCCCGTAAGGATGAAAGGCAAAGTTAACCATGGCGGGATAAATTATATAAAATGCAGTTTATATATAATATCGTCTTTTTTTAACCTTTGGCAGTCACATTACTCTGTATTTATTATTGTATTTTTGTGATAAAGGCTTTATCTCATAATTATCTCACATAATATTGAACCTACGAGATTTTGTTATGTATTTTGAGAACAATATTTTAACATTAGTATGAGTGGCCGGATATGGCCAGTTTACGGCCGGTTTGAACAGAAAGAGGTGACAGAATTCTGGCCACATACATCTGGTTTAAATACTAAAGTGTTAATAAATGTATCATGGATTACTTTACTGATTACAGAAGAGAGTGTAACACAGTCTCTCTTCAATTTCTGTGTATATTGACCATTACAATTTTTTTTGTTGTATCACATCTACATGTATATATATTTGTGTATATCAATATACACACTACACTTTTTCTGCAAGTATTATTAACCCTTTAGCATTTACATTACCCTATATATACTATTGTATTTTTGTGGTAAAGGCTTTATCTTACATAATTATCTCACATAATATCGAATCTATGAGATTTTCATGTTATTTGTATTGAGAACAATATCTTAACATAAGTATGAGCAGCTGGTTATGGCCAGTCTGACCAGAAAGAGGTGAGAGTATTCTGGCTGGTTACAGCTGGTCTGACCAGAAAGAGGTGAGAGTATTCTGGCCAGTTACAGCTGGTCTGACCAGAAAGAGGTGAGAGTATTCTGGCTGGTTACAGCTGGTCTGACCAGAAAGAGGTGCAAGTATTCTGGCCAGTTACAGCTGGTCTGACCAGAAAGAGGTGCGAGTATTCTGGCTGGTTATGGCTGGTCTGACCAGAAAGAGGTGAGAGTATTCTGGCCAGTTACAGCTGGTCTGACCAGAAAGAGGTGAGAGTATTCTGGCTGGTTACAGCTGGTCTGACCAGAAAGAGGTGAGAGTATTCTGGCTGGTTACAGCTGGTCTGACCAGAAAGAGGTGAGAGTATTCTGGCCAGTTACAGCTGGTCTGACCAGAAAGAGGTGAGAGTATTCTGGCTGGTTACGGCTGGTCTGACCAGAAAGAGGTGAGAGTATTCTGGCCAGTTACAGCTGGTCTGACCAGAAAGAGGTGAGAGTATTCTGGCTGGTTACAGCTGGTCTGACCAGAAAGAGGTGAGAGTATTCTGGCTGGTTACAGCTGGTCTGACCAGAAAGAGGTGAGAGTATTCTGGCCAGTTACAGCTGGTCTGACCAGAAAGAGGTGAGAGTATTCTGGCTGGTTACAGCTGGTCTGACCAGAAAGAGGTGAGAGTATTCTGGCCAGTTACAGCTG